>VXBB01020346.1:119401-148023 GCA_013399915.1 Illadopsis cleaveri | reverse complement strand
TATCCTAAAGGCCTTTTAATAAATATCTACTTTATTCTCTTAGCTCTGTCCAGTCTCTGTTTCAGGTCAGCCTTCCCAAGGCATCAGCAGCACGGCAGCAGTGCCATGGTCTGATTAAAAAAGGGGGAAAAATCAGCCAGGGATGGAGTTTGCTGTCAAAGCATCTGTGCCCACCTGGCTGAGAGCACAACTGGGAATCTGTTCCCTTTGCACAGAGTGCTCTCATCCCAGAGAAACAAATGTTTCTTGAATAGAAAAGAAAAGATGACTTTCAACTCTGATAACGAGGAGTAACATTGTTGTTTCATTAATGGGGATCCCATGGCTGGAGCCAGGCTGGGAGAGCTGGGGGTGCTCAGCTGGAGAGGAGAAGAATCCAGGGAGAGCTCAGAGCCCTTTCCAGGGCCTAAAGGAGCTCCAGGAGAACTGGAGAGGGACTGGGGACAAGGGATGGAGGGACAGGACACAGGAAAAGGCTTCCCACTGGCAGAGAGTGGATTTAGATGGGATATTGGGAAGGAATTGTTCCCTGGCACAGGGTGCCCAGAGCAGCTGTGGCTGCCCCTGGATTCCTGGCAGTGTCCAAGGCCAGGCTGGACAAGGCTTGGAGCAGCCTGGGACAGTGGAAGGTGTCCCTGCCCATGGCAGGGGTGGCACTGGATGATATTCAAGGTTCCTTCCAACCCAAACCATTCCATGACCCCACGATTCACAGGGGAACAAGATAATATGTTGCTTTCATGGTGGTTTGGGAAGAGATGCTTAAATACCAACAGCTAATCCTGGCTGGAATGAGCATCCCGAGTTTGACATGAAATGTTGGACTTTCAGTTCATTTTTCTGAAATGAAATATTGCTCCAAGAAAGCTGGTAATAAAGTAATACCCACGTGAAGGAGAACAGAGTCATCTCAGCAGAGCTGTAAATACAAGCCTGGTGGTTTATTTAGATGAATCAGCTCCTTCTATAGGGCAAATCTGTCTCCCATCTATAAATGGATGTGATTTAGATTACAGATTTATTTCCCTCAGAGGTTTAGAGTCCTAAGTATCTAGATTTAAACCTATTTTCTTGCCCTGTGGCCTGTGTTTTTTATTACTAAAGCTATTTTTGCTTTTTAGTATCTGGAACCATGGCTGTGAAGATGATAAATACATCTAGGGCAGGTACCTGTGAAACTTGTGTTTTCTGGGCAGCAAATGGGCATTTTTCACCCTCACTGGTCTATTGGTCTTTCATATTCCCTGGCCTGTGTTTTATTTTCCCCTCTGCTATTTAATATTCCAATTTTAGATGCTGATTTCCTTGAACTGAGCAAGTTGTCCATCTATTGAGTTGGGGGTGTTCAACACCACTCACTGTTAGACACAGAGTTGGATTTTATCAAAGTTCATTTCTGGGAATGCCTCCACACCCAGAGCTCAGCCAGAGCTGGGTGATGTGCTCCTTTTCCACAGGCAGGTCCTGCAAAATCTGAGTTTTTCACTTGGGATACTCCCTGCAAGGTTTAACTGTGCAGCTGGACACTGAGAATGAGTGGCGATTGCCAATAAACGTGTTACTAAAAGCACCTCTTTGAAATGTCTTAAAAAGGGGCAAAAAAGCCTTGTGTAACCTCTCATCCAGAAAATTGGTGTTTGCACAAGCTGGGGAGAAAAGTTTGGAGTTCAGTGTTCAAATCCAAGCTGCCTTCAGCATCCTGAGTGTGAGCTTGGCTAGGAGAACCTTCCCAGGAGTAACCAGCCTGGTAACCTGGCTATGAAATGCTTGTCAGGGCAAGAAAATCTTGAATTTTACTGCTTTGGTAACCAAATCTTGCCAGAGCAATAATGAAACTCTAGTGTCTAGAAGTTATCTGGGGCTGTGACCTTAACTGTCCATTCCTGAATAAATTTCCCCACCTTTCTGACTTTTATATTGGGGTACAGCCACATTTTCTGGGTGTTGTGCCTTTTACCTGCAACAGCAACTTACATTTCTCAACGTCAGTTCTTATAGTTTATCTTTTAACTTATTTTCCCCCATTTCTTCATTGCTAGATACGAACTTCCCTCTCACGCTGCTTGTTCAGATTACCTTGGGTGGGTTGTCCCTCAGCCTCTGGATGCTCACAGAGGACAAGTGGCTCTCAGGAGGCAGCCCTGGGCCATTAAAAGTCGTTCTAACATATCAAAAACTTCATAATGTAATGGAGTCTTCATTAATTCCTCAAATAATTTCTTTTAGACTTATGTTCTTAAAAAAAAAAAGGTTGTAAAAAGCTTCTTCTGGTGTCTAATTAGAATTTTCCTTCCTGCAGTTTGAGGTCCCCAACGTTTTCTTGGACACAGACAATGAATAATTCCCTCCTTGCAGGGCAGGAGGTACTTGGGAATTGTTGCCACAGCCTTCCTCAGTCCCCTCTGAGCTAAAATAACCACACAGAGCTGCCTTGCTGTCTCCTTGATCCACAGATTTGCTGGAACTCTTTCCAGCACTGTAAATATCCATAAATGTGTGTATATACGTTCATATATTTAAATATATCCTTAACCTCTGTGTTCTGTGAAAGAACTGCATTTTAAAATAATCCTGATCCCTAACTTGGTCTCTGCTGGCAGGTGGTGCCTCCCAAATCCATGTCACCAGATCCTTTCCATCACCCTGGTGGCACCTGGAGGGACCTGCCTGTCACGAGGATCTGAGCTCAGCCTCCCCTTGGGGATAACCCCCCCTGCTCTGCTGCTCTCCTGGCACTTTAATCTTCACAACAATGAGGAGAACACCTGCCTGGAGCCCAGATTTATGGATTTCCCTGTGCTGCTCTGGCCTGTGGCTGTGGAAGGAGCTTTGTTCTTGCTGAGGTGTCCTGGCCACTGCTCACCTCTCATCCCCTCTGCTGGCAGCCCACTCATATCATGATGTTATTACTGATTATTTATTTTTTTTTCTGGATGGAAATAATGCTGTCACGTTCTTCTGTCCTCCCTTTGCTGGCAGGCAGGGAGAACAATTGCCTTTCTCAATTTCCTGCTCCTGGGCTGTTTTCCATGATGCCTCAAGGAGAACACTTGGGGTTTGAGGTTCAGTGCTCAACTCTGCAAACATCTGTCTTCTCCCATTATGGTCCAGCCCATTCCAGGGACAGCCCTGACCCTCCTGTCCTTGGTGTTAACTCCGTGCTTGACACCTTTAATAAGACTAATTAAATAATGGATTGAACATTCTGGCCTTAGCATTGCTGAAATCCTTCTCCAAAGAACCAACATTTCCCCCTGGTTCTCCTCTTGTCTTTGCTCTTGCTTTACTATGCCTTGGAATATATTTTTATTATATAATAATTAATATAGTAATATATTAATAATTAATATATTGATTTATAATTTTAAAATATTTTTGTCCATTCATGTTTGTGCAATTGTACTTTTCAATGCTCTTGGTTCTGCTAGTTGCTCATAAAAATTGATATCTATATAGATGTGTGTATTAAACCTTCTGAAATTAGTGATATCGTGATAGTTCCCTTGATTTTTTAAAATAACTTTTTTCCCCATAACTTTTCCAGCATATTTTTGTAAAAGTGCATGATATATCACATAATAGTTTCTCTTTTTTTTTTTACTTCTTCCTTTCATTTCTGAGCCCCTTGTATTCTGTCAGTGTCTTACAATAATCAGCAGAGAGCTCAGAATGCATAAGAAAATACCAACATTCATGTGAAAAGGAAATTTAATTATAATCAGAGCTTAGTTTTGGCTCTGCTTGAGATTATTTTTAAGGGCAGAGGCAGACTTTGTAATTGGGGAAGTATGAAGTGTATTGCTTCTCAAATGGGCTTCAGTAATTAAATAAGAATTTCTAAAGGGCAGCATCATGCTGCCTCACTTCAATGGATTTTTACAAGGATACAAGAAGAGATTTCTGATGGCTTTGACCAGTTTTTGCTGGAATGTATCAGGGTTATATTTATGGCTTTAAATGGTAAGAGCAAATGTTGGTTTGTGCTGTGAGGTTTCAGCACACTTGTTTTACGTGCTGGCTGCAAACCTCGGGATAAATTCTCAGGTTTGACTGGCACTGGGAAGAAATGCAACGTTTAAATTTGGTTTGGAAATAGTGAGAAGCTTTTGTGAAGAGGATTTGGAAGGTAATGACAGAATCACAGGATGGTTTGGGTTGGAAGGGACCTTGAAGCTCATCCAGTGCCACCCCTGCCATGGGCAGGGACAACTTCCACTGTCCCAGGCTGCTCCAAGCCCCATCCAGCCTGGACTGGGACACTTCCAGGGATGCTCTTGAGTATCCAATGCCTGACAGTTTAAATTTATAACCACAGGATCATGGCTGCCAAAAATGACCCGTTCTGATGGTGATTCCTTGGCTTTGCACTGGAGGAAAGCAGCAAACCCAACTCTCTGATGGGAGCTTGCAGCAAACGACAGGAGGAGTTTGTTGTCCTTGAGCCAAAACAGAGATAAAAAACAGTGACTGTGGATTTTAAATGAAACTTCTCCTAATTTTTTAACTGTGATCTTATCAGTGAATTCTCAGTTCAGCTGAGATTCCTGAGATTCAATCCCTAAATTCCATTTTCCAGGGGCTCCTCTTGTGGTGCTGCCCTGCTTCGCCCCTGCTGCTGTTCCAAAGGACTGACCCAGCTGCCCCCTTGGAAGCTCCAACACGGTGGGATCAGAAATCTTTCCAATGAATTCTAAAGGTGGAGAGAAAATAAAAAATAATAATAATAATAAAAAATCAATGCTGAGAGCTCCGTGATTTGCATTTCAGCTTTTAGCCTTGCCCAGTTCCGAGCACAAACGCAGGAGATGATTTTAATGAAGATGTACAGAGGCAGAGTCTCTATTTCAGCAGTTCCTGCTGTCCCCCAGGTAATTAGCTCAGGCACAGAGCTGCTGCTGCCTCTGCTGCCTGCCAGTGGGCAGGAAATCCGAGTTGTTGTCATGGGGATGCTGAGGGTCAGCACCTCGGTGCTGGCTCTTCCCCCAGAGCGCCGGTGGAGCTGCAGAGGTGTGGGGAAAGCCCCTCCTTCTCCTTCAGCCTTTCGAGGTATTTTCCTGTCTCCCAGTTTCATCCACGCTGGTACAAAATGGCCAAAGAACAGGGTGTTGTTTTCCCCTGCCTTGCTCAGGAAAAGCTTGAAGCTGTTGGGAAAATGGAGTTTCATTTTATCACTCACCTAAACCCCCAAGTCACTCACAAAAAACCCCACGACCTGTAATCCTCGATTCAAGGACTGGGCAACATATGGTAGAAATCCTGCTGATTTTAACTCCATTATTTCCAGCTAAATGAGAGAGGCTGTGTCAGAAACCTCACAAAACCCCCGTGGGTTTTGCTGCCCTTTTTGGCAGTCCCCACAAAACCCTGCATTGTTTGAGAACTCCTGGAAACCCCAGCAGGAGATTGAGGGGGAGAATCCTCAGTTAGAGAGAGCAGGCATCAAGTTCAGACATTTATCCCTGCAAGATGAAGGTTTTGGAGTGGGATCTGTGTTTGTGCCTCCCCTGCCTGTGTGCAGCCAGGTGCTGGTGTGTTAAAAGGTAACAAGAATTAACAGGTTTGTAATGCATTTCTGGTTCTGGACGTGCCTCACAGGCAGAAACTTCTCTCCCTTAATGAAAACTCTTCTAGAACTTTCTGTTCTCTTTGTTGTACAAAGATCCAGCCTGTGCCCTTCTGCCTCTCCCCATTATCCAGGATGCTGGAGCTGAGGTTAATGTGAATGAAGCTCTTGGCTTTGTCTAATTAGAAGTGCTCTCAGAGGAAGGTCATTTCAGAGAAGCCCTAATAAATGGTAATAATAATATGCATTTCCTGGAAAAGAGGCTTCTCTTAGTGCTCCATTAGGGCTTGTCTAAATACAAAAGTTCTGCCTTAGAACATTAGGTCTCATCAGGTCTTCTGAGTATTGTACCTGCCTTCCATTTCCACTTTGAAAAACTCATTACAAAACCATAACCCTGCTTTAAATAATAATGAAAAAGCAGGTACAGTGGTGGTGCTCTTCAAAGAATAATCTGGAAATTCAAATTTTAAGAACAGTCAGAATTTTACATTTCTGTCCAGAAGCTGAAGTTGAATGAAACCAGCAGGGATGGTGCAGCAAGGGAATTCCTTATCTCAGTTTTCCTGTCCTGTAAATAAAACTTGAAGATGGAGCCTCCCTGCACCTCGCAGACATAAAACAAACACATGCAACACCTTTGAAATCGATTCATGCCATGAAATATGCATATGTTGGAATTCCAGCAGGTGAAATGCATTCCAGCTCATAATGGCAAATACTTCCTATCTCAAAGTCCTGTCAATATAAATTATCACTGCATGAATTAGACTGCATTTAAATGAGATGTGCTACCAGTGTTTCCATCTTTTCAAAAGCTGTTTTAATCTGCAGGAGCCAGACTGTAAAATAACCAAAAACAGCCTAGGAAAAGCAAATATTGGTGCAGAGCAAGGTACAGACTTTATTTTTATTGGGTTTTAGCTTGATGTTGGACTAGTGCAGGGAAAACTGTTACACAGATAAAAAATCCATAGTGAGAGGGGTGTGATGTAGCCATGGCAGCTACTGATTGCTGTCACCTGATTTTTCTTTGCTTATATCTTTTTTTTTTCTTTATTTTTTCACTGCTTTATTGAGTCTGAATATAACAGAGCATTTCTCTGCTCTGCCTATGCTAATTTCTTATTTTTTTTGTTTCTTAGTTAGCAGTTTGATTTCACTGTCCCCATCAAGCTGGTGTTGGAAAGAACAGATCCATTGGATCCTGGCCCTAAAGAGGATGAAAAGTGTGGTACAGGTACCATACATGTTATAAGAAAAAGCAGGCAAAGATAGATTGCTGAAATGCATTGTTTGCTCCAGGTGTTTTTTTTTTTTTTTAAGATATAAAAATCTATCAAAGCCTGATTTCCTCCAAGCTGAGTAACTCCCTTGGCTGGTTGGCAGCTTGGTGCAGGGAGAACTTTGGGATCTGGCTGCACATCACTAAATTGCTTTAAAAGCTGCAGCACACTGAAGAAATGCCTTCCCAGACCTCTTGCAAATTAAGGCAGCAGTTGTCCTCAATAAATCCCATTTCAAGCCGTGGATCTGTCCATGTTCAGGTGTTTACTGCACTGGATTGACCCAGTATTGACTTCTAAGGCTTTGTTCTCTCTGCTTTGCAGTAAACAGGAAAGAGCCCCTTAAAATGGTTCAGGCTCATCAAAGCACTGAAATGACAAAGAGAACTTCTCTGCTAGGTTTTCATGCCATTATTATGAAAAAATCTCGAGGCATAATTTCCAAACATTTTATTTGTAAACTTAGAATTCCCAAGGATGCAGATGTTGCTCTGGCTGAGGAGAAGACTTGCACAGCAGTGTTCAGTGTGAGATGAGGAATAAAAAGGGATAAATTGCTTTTGTGTCCTTGTCTATTTTCAAACTCTCCAAACAAATATCTGTTGCCTTTTAGGGTTGAAATTCAGGAAGGAAAACACTCGGGCAGTGCACTGTGATGGGAGAGAAATGCATTTAGTGCCAGAGGTGAGTGCTGCCTCTCTCAGTGTTTTGGAGTGTGTATTTAGGGTATTTACTGCTTTTTTGGAATAACTCCCAGCTGCTCCCAGGGCTGGAAACAAACTGCTGCTGTCCACATGTGCCTGCACAGGAATTATGGCTCCTAAGTAGCCAAAACTCCCTCTGAACCTCTGGATCTGTGCTGTTTGCAGTGCACCAAGAATAATGTTCATCATTACGTTGTTTCCAACAGAGAGCTGGCTCTAAACTGCACCTCGTTCAAACTGCATCATCTAAATGCTTGTTTTGATATATTTTTTCTTTATTTTTTGGACTCTTAAAGCAAAGCTTTATTAGGCATGGTGAGTAGAAAGTCAGTGATAATCTACAGACACCAAAACACTGTTGCACTCTGTAAAATACTGTTGTAGACAGACTAAATTCTGTTTGTATTCTGCACACGAAACAGGACTAAAGGTCTCTATTTTGGTGAAGATCAGTGTATTTTTCTTCCTACCAAGCTATTGAACGTTGTCACTTTTCAGCTGGGATCACTCCACTGACTCACCTCTTTTTTCTCCCTAAAAGCAAACGGTGAAATTAGAGATAAGAGGTTTGTTAGTGATTATTTCTGCTTCCTGTTTCTATCAGGCAGAGTCTCATTAAATTCCCATTGGTGAAAAGGCAGCCATCTGTTTTCCCTGATTGTAGCTGTGCCATGTCCACCTGTATCCAATGTAATCCTGCTATTGGGACTCCTTGGGGAGATATAAATTTTGCTGTCTGCTTCAGTTTGTCTCTTTCCAATCAATAGATAAACAGGAGTGGAAAGAATTTTATCACTGAAAGGCTTCACCAGAGATTCCTTGGCTTTCATAGAATTCTGTGTGAGTGCTGGCATCCTCCTGGGCATGGATCACTGGGAAAGCATCCACACCTCTTCAGCTGGGAAGATTTCCATCCCAGTGATGCGGATCTGAGCCTCTTTGAGGTCAGGGTGTCATTGTACTTTGCTGGTAAAAGCTGTTAGGAGATAGTTATATGATTTTTGGATCAGTTTGAGTCCCTGTAGATCTGATAAGAGCATGCTGAGGGCCTGTTCAATGCTGGGTTTGCAGCAGTTCCTGCTTTACCTTTGATTTGTCAGCAGGGCAGCTCTTTCATGGCAGCTCTGTTCAGAATTCAGAATTCAGCTAGACCCATTAGAAACAATAACCTTGCTTGAACCAGTACAGATAAAACACTGCTAGAAAGGTGTGACTGGATTAATTTGTTTGGGACTGGTTTATTTTGCATCTTTTATGAGGGTAATTACAGCCTTCCACCTGGATAATGGGAAGCAATTGTCTGTTCAGGCTGGAGGAGGGGATCAGGATCAGTGTCATTCCCTGGGTGCTGCATTTTGCTGCCACAGGCTCCAGGCACAGAGAGCAGCATGTCCATTGCCCCATGGATCAGGGGGAATCTGTCCCTGTTTTCTGGGCCCATCCCAAAGTCCTGGCACTGGCCAGGTGTGACCAAATCACAGAATGCCAGGATGGGCTGGGCTGGGAGGGACCTTAAAGATCATCCCATGGGCAGGGACCCTTCCTTTCTCCAAGTTCCATCCAAACTGGCCTTGAATCCTTCCAGGGATGGAGAAGCCACAGCTCCTCTGAGCAACCTGTGCCAGGCCCTCCCCACTCTCACAGAGAACAATTTCTTCTCTATATTTAGCCTGAATCTCCCCTCCTTTGTCTTAAAACCATTGCTCCTTGTCCTGTGGCCACAAGCCCTGATGAAAAGTCTCTCTCCAGCTCTCCTGTTTTTTCTTGGTGGTCAGCATCAAACCCATGTGGATCTGCAAGTTCTATTTGCCATACACGGGGAACTTTCATAGAGCACATGTATATGATAAGAATTTATTTAGTTTATTTATTTTTTTTTCCTGTAATTTCTGCTCAAGACTGGCTGGTTCAGTTAAACTTCATGTTGCTCCTAGGAGCTGTGGTGGAAAAGCTGTTTGGAACAGCAGCCTGGAAAATGCCAACCTTAAGCTGTGCTTCAGTCCTCCAAAACCTCTGTGATCCAAACCAGGTGAGAAAACAACTCATCTCAGAGATTCTGTTGAGAACTCGAGGTGACTGCTGTGTTTTCCTGGGCAAATCATATCCTGGGTGCCACTAAATTGCTGATAATTGAGTGCAGAGTGTAGGGGGGGATTATTTACAACTTTGTCCTGTCAGAGTGACAAAAAGCAGCCTTGAGGTGCTGCTTGCTCTGCTCAGCTCCACACTTCCAATATTTCCTCAAGGCTATTGCTCCTGTCTGCTGTCACAGACCTACATCAGCATTTCCATACCATTACCTTCAGCCAGGAGCATTCCCTTAATTCCTGCCTTGTTTAGTCCTGGACTATAAATAAAACTAACGGCTCGGGAAAGCCAGCCTTGCAGAGCCCTGCCCTGGAGGCTACTCAAAACCTGAAAATTTCATTGGTGTGACAGTCTTTACAGACGAAGATCTAATCTATAATAACCATAATGCCAGCTGGAAATCCATAATTACGGCCCACTCTGAGCTGTGGCACAGCAGATGAGGAATAATGCCGAGCACTCCGCTGGAGGAAGTGCACCCAGAGCCTTTGTCAGGCCATTTTCTCTGTGTGATTCTTATTCTGGCTCCCTCTCCCCTCTCTCCCCACAGCTCCCCAGCCAGTGTGATGAGAAGATAAATACAGATATTTATGCCCATTTCTGGGAATGCAGTTGTCTCAGCACATACAGCACCCAGGAGGGCTGTGAGAAATAAATTAGTGATCTACGGTGTGGATGTGCCAGGCAGGATGCATGTCTGTTTGACTGCTGCTAAGGAGCTAAATATTTCAGATGAGGGAGGTTTATGGTGCTGTGAATGTCACTGATATGTCAAAGGAACAATAAGCTTGTGGAGCTTTTAGGGGTTTATTCTTCACCCTGCTGCTGGGAGCTGGTGCACAGGGACTGCCAGTGCTGTGGGTTCTGCACAGAACCTCTCCAGCAGTCACGAACACAACACTGAGGTGAGAGAAATTTGAGCAATCCTGGAATATCAGAATTCAAGCCAGCGTGGACAGCAGGTGAGGGAGGGAATTTTGCCCCTTGCTCAGGTGAGGCCCCACCTGCAGAGCTGCCCCAGCCCTGGGGCCCAGCACAGGAGGGACCTGGAGCTGCTGCAGAGATCCAGAGGAGGCACCAGGATGGGCAGAGGGAGGGAGCAGCTCTGCTGGGAGGAAAGGCTGGGACAGCTGGGGTTGTTCACCTGGAGAGGAGAAGCTTCAGGGTGTCCTATTTGTGGCCTTGTGGTGCCTGAAGAAGCCAACAAGAAAGATGGAGAAGGGTTTTTAACAAGGGTCTGGAGTGTCAGGACAAGGGAGAATGGCTTCACACTGACTAAATAGGTTTAGATGGGATATTGGGGGGTTTAAATGGGATATTGGGCAGGAATTGTCCCCTGTGAGGGTGGGCAGGCCCTGGCACAGGCTGCCCAGAGCAGCTGTGGCTGCCCCTGGATCCCTGGCAGTGCCCAAGGCCACGTTGGATGGGTTTGGAGCAGTCTGGGACAGTGGAAGATGTCCCTGCCCATGGCAGGGGTGGAGCTGGATGGGATTTAAATTCCCTTCCAACCCCTTCCATGGTTCTCTGAATATCCTGAGCTGGAATGGACTTACAGGGATCACAGGGTTGGCTCTGCAAGCATCCCATCACGTGCCTGGGAGTGTTTTCCAAACCCTCCTTGAATTCTTCATCTCTGGGGCTCCAGAAGGAGCCAGGGCAGTTTACAGGAGCTGAGGTGCTGTCATCAGGCCACACCTTGCAGGTGGTGTGGAGACAAATCCTGGGATGTGCAGAGGAGGCAGAGCTGGTGCTGTGCTCGTTGGAGAAGGGCCTGGAAGCCTCCCCTGGCCACCACCTGCTGCCTTGTTTGTGGGGTTTGATCATCCCTCCCTGAATGGTTCTGCTGAAACTCCCTGATTCATCTCCGGGATCCGAATCTCCTCAGCAGCCTGAAGGGAGGCAGGATTCAGCTCGTTAAAATAAAACCCTGTGAGTGTGCAAATTCTTCTCAAAAGAGCTTGGGATTCATGAAGCAGCTCAGGACAAAAGTGGGGAAATGAGCTGTGGCTTTTTTGTGCTGCCTATTTACAAACACAAGCTCCTTGATAAAAGCTGGGAATATCTCTTGGAGATAAGTGGTGACTAAAGGAGCCCCGTGATCGTGTTTAGAGGACTTGTGGAAGGCACACAATGTCTGAAGAGGATTTTAATGAGTGACACCAGTTTCAGGGAGCTGTTAGGAGGCTTTTCTTTCTACATGGTGGAAGGAATATTTCACTGACAGGTGCTTTAAAGTATTTCCTGTACAACGAGCCGGCTCAATTTGTCCATAATGAAGAAAATGAAATTTAGGGATCATTTAGGGGTTATTAATGGCTGTGATATATTAATTATGCAGCAAACTTTAATTGTCTCCCCCTTAAAAAACCAGTTCAATTAGAGTCCTTGGAGTTTTTAATAGTGTGTTGAAATAGTTTTTCAAACAACAAAGCATTAAGTCTCGTTACAGATCCATTTCTCTTTTTATGGGAAATGATTTGACCATAACTGATCCTGACAGGGAATTTAAATAGTCTAAACCCAGCCTGGCAACAAACATAGAATCCTAATGTGTGCAGCCTCCAGCCCATGGAACTGTCCTAAAGGCACTGAGGCTGCACAGGATATATGTGACAGAACATTCTGGGCTTGTGTGGGATCTTCAGCTGATTTCTGTCTGGAGAAAGTGAAATATTCTCTGTTGTTTCTGCTGGCCATTCTTTGAACCTGCACCATGTGTCTGTAAAACAATTTGAAAACATGCAAATTTATTTACTGTACTCAGAGAAATCTGTCCATTGTGCTGTTGATTTATAGTTTTTCCCCCTCCCCATCCACATTCAGTTTCACCAGGTACTTTCAGTCCTATAAAGAAAACTGTTTACAAAGTGAGATTTCCTTTGGAGCAGTCTGTTCATGAATAGAAAATAAAGGTACAGCTCTGAAAGAACCTTTTTTTCCTGCTGTAACTCTCTCTCATTTTGCTCTGTGCAGGGAAATGAATCCTTCCAGCAGCCACCTGCAGGATGTATTTCCTGTGGAGGGAATTGATTTGCAGGTTTGTCCCAGCCAATGTTTAAGGAATGACTGGAACAATGAGGCTGTGCACGGCAGAGTGCAGAATTGCTCAGTCCCATTTGGTGTTTTTGAGGAGAAATCTGGAGCCAGCTGTGCTCCCCTGGAGGCTGTGCAATCCTGGGAAGCTCAGGTTGGAGCTGGGTGCAGGATGGCCACTGCTCAGGGCAGTCAGGATCTCCTGCTAGATCAGGAAATTATGGGAAATACAGGCAGAGTGCAAGGAAATCAGCCCGTTTATTTTTCTTCCCTACAGCACAAAGGGCAAATCAATCAGGTTTCACTTGTGGCTTTAATTTTTGGTGGTTTTTTGCTTGGTTTGGTTTTAGCAAAGGGAAAAATGGAGCAAAGCTTCAAAGTCCAGGTCTGAGCTGTTGAGGGAAATCCAGGGATCCCTTTCCTCCAACCAGTGCCCAGCAGGCAGCTCAACAAAAGCCATTTCCCACTCCCACCCTAATAAGATGAGGAGGAGGAGGAGGAGGAGGAGGAGACTTTCCTTATCCATCCTCCAGGCCCAGGATTACAAACAGCAAATGATGGGCCCTGAGAAGTTTCCAAACTCCTCCTGGGTATTTCTCTCCTGAAAATGTTTTTTCAGTGCTGGCTCCCAGTGAGAAAGTCCCAGCCCCACTCTCTGTGCAACTCGTGTGGAAAGCTGGAATATCTTAGGAACAACTTCTCCCTCTTCAGCAGTAGTTGGGGAGAAAGATGAAATATAAATAAAAAGCAGCTGTGGTCTGGGAGTTATCCTGACTTCTAAAAACAACACTTTTAAGAACCTCTCTGGTAGAAATAAATACTGTGGCTCTGCAGATGTCTCAGGGGACAGATGTGCTTTCTTCCTCTCTTTTTCCTTCCAGGAAAACGATGACAACTGATATATTTATCTCTAGGAGAGTCTGCAGATCTTATTTGAAGACTACAAGAAATTATTCAAGCTTCAAGCAAACATTTCCTTCATTTTTTTTTTTTGGAGGAAAATCAGCAAATTGAAAATCTTGCTTGTCTTTCACAGGAAGGATGTTGCAAAAAACAAGTACAAGAACAAAAGCTGATGAGGATGAAGACAAGAAAAGCAATTATTTTTTTTTTTTTGAAGAGGAATCTCCTGATTTTTGAGATAAACAAGTATTTTACTCTTAAGTAACTTATACAAAGGGGGGTTATGCAGGGGTATGCTTTGACATATCAAAATTAGGTAAAAAAGCAAAAGAATAGGATGTTTCAGACCAATTTTTTTTTAAGGATGATGGAAGACAAGATTCCCTGTTAAAAGAAAACACTTAAAATGCCTCCAATTTGAACCATTCATCTGTTAACCTGACAGAAATTCGATTTTAAGTAAATTCTTGCTTTCTCAAGTTTGCTTTCCCCACCCCCCAGTTAGGAACTGACCCAACATGTGATGGGCAAAGAGGAAATGCAATTTCCCAGCTCCATCATCTGAATCATCAAAATGAATTAGAATTGAAGGTGATTTTGTTAACTCTTTGTTAATTCTTAAATTTTGTGGGGTTCATTCTGTATGGGGTATTTGTTGAAGACTGAGCAGCAGTAAAAAGAACGTGGAGTGAAAAGCCTTTTTCATGCACTTTCCATCTAGAATCCAATTCCAGTGCATTTTCCCTTGATTTCACTCCACAAATCTGTCAGAAATCACACCTGAATTGGGCCCAGCACTGTAGGTTTTATTATTCTGATATGAAAACAGAAAATAGGTGAATTTTTCCAAGGAATTGCCATTTTTTTGCCTATTCCCAGCCATGCCAGCCAGAAGCAGAGGTGTGATCCCTTTTTCCCACCTCCTAGCCCAGTGGGGACACTGCAAAATGTTTCTCTCTGAGGTTTTAAGAGTGCCTGGAAAAGAAGGAGCTGAACTTGTTCCACTTTTGGTACATTTTTACCAAAAGCACACGAAGAAGAAACTGGCTTTTGGGTGTACTTGTAAATATTTTACTAGAAAGTGGCCTCGTGAGGGATTCTCTCTTTTGTTGGAGCCAGATTCCTCAGAAATAGTGCTTTTAGTAAAAATTGCTTTGGGATCCCATCAACATGTCCTACTTTCCAGCTCTGCAGCAATGTGAGATATTTCTTACAGCATGTGCTTTTTTTGGAGGCATTTACGGTAATGCAGAAACCTCTAGACCAGTTGCTCATTTTTCCATAATTAAAATTTCATTAAAAAAAGATGATTAGAAGCCTTATTATGTAAGTTGGATTTCTGGCTGACTTGCTAAATATCTTGTATTAGTACGAGTAGGCCGTGTCACATCTGATTTGCAGATTGCTCCTTACCTGGTCTGAAGCCCTCTAAAATGGTGAAGAAACTTTCTCTTGGATTTAAAAGGTTCTTGGTTTGATGGATGCCTTAAGTTTGAGCTTCCATGTATTTCAGACTCTGTGCTGCCCAGGGATGCAGTTCTGAGCTCACAGTCAGTGTCACTCAGCTCTGCACACAGCAGGGACACAAAACAAATCCTTTTCCTGCTGCACACCAAGGACAACTTTCAGGCCCAAAAGCACAAACAAGGGTGGGCTGGAGGGAGGAACAAGCAGGATGGGACCTCACAACCTGAAGCTGTAACTGGACAATTAAACCCCAAAATGCAAATGGACCAAAACTTATAAAAATGTGAGACCTCATGACTAGTCAACCATTTTGTGACCATTTTGTGTCCATTTTGTGACCATTTTGTGTCCATCTTGGGTGTAGCCCTTGTCAGGCCCTGTCCTGCCCAAGGTGTATCCCTAAAGGCCTTTCAATAAATATCTACTTTATTCTCTGTCTCTGTCCATTCTCTGTTCCAGGTCAGCCTTCCCAAGGCATCATGATCTAAAATTGCTTCAAGTGGATTTGTTGCTTGTGTTTGATGGGAAAAGCTGCACAGCTGCTGGATGTCCCATCCCTTCATCCTCCTGTGGAAGCAGAGGCTGTCTCTCAGGAGGGAAGCAGCTTCTTGTCCAGGGAAACTGTGGATGCTCCATCCCTGGAAGTGTTCAAGGCCAGGCTGGACAGGGCTTGGAACAGCCTGGGATGGTGGAAGGTGTCCCTACCCATGGCAGGGGTGGAATGAGATGAGTTTTAAAGTCGTTTTCCAACCCAAACCCATTCCATGACTCTCCTCCCGGGCTGGCAGGCAAGAAACCTTTTATTCTGCAACCTTTCCTCAAGGTCTGCTCCAAGCTGCATTTCCATATGTCTATAACTATATCAATATTTTAAATAAATGTACAAACTGTGAGTGTATGAAAAATCTGCCCCCAAATGCTCTGCAAATACAGATGGATCTCACAGTTTTAAGCTCAGGAAAACACTGAAGGTGACAGCAAGAGCTCCATGCAGACAAGGGCAGGCTCAGGGAGGGAACTGCTCCTGGATCCATCCCCATGGATCCTCCTCAGCCTGACCTTGAGGGAGCCACTGCCTTCCTTTCCCTGCCTTTGGGGGCTCCACGAGGGCTGTGAGCGACAGGAAACACAGATTTATTTCACCTGACAGCTCCACAATGGATTTCACAGCATTTCTGCTTCTGGTACAGGATCAAACTGAATCCCAGCTGAGCCTTGGTCCTGCTGTTTCAAAATATCTCAGCAACAAATGATGTGTTGCAGCTGAATTTTTCTCAGGGCGGGATTGTTTGCACAAAACAAAGCAGTAATTAATGCTATTAATTATCTTCAAGAGGCTGGCCTGGTTTCTCAGCACTTACTGCACTTACTTGTGTTCATCTTAGTTAGGAAGAATCCCACCAGATCAGGCAGTCTGGGCTTTTTAACAGAAAAGGGGAAGCTGTTTGTAGGAAAGACCTGGCATATTTTATTTCCCCTAGAAGGTAATAAGGAGGAAAAAAAACCCCCAAACAAAACATGTTTTTACTCTGTTTAGAGTTTCTGAACACTTTTTGCCTGTAACTACGTTATCTGCCTGGTAGAGCAGCGTTATAAAGATGAGATGAGAAAAGTTGACTTACAGAAGCACAATTGCCTTTGGATTTCCAGTAAACCTGGATTTGAAGGGTGTGTTTAGGTCACTGAGTGTTGGAGCCCTGGATGAGACTGATGGCATGGGTAAGTCTGACTTTGTTCCTCTCCCTGAGAAATACTTTCGGGAAAAGCCAGCGGAGCAGTGCTGGGAAAAATCTGTGTCCTCCCAGGCTGCTGGAAAATAAAGAGACCTTCATTATATTCTCATTACTCCAGCTCTCAGCACAGGAAGACAAAAAAAAATGTAAAGGTCACTAGCTTTTACCATCTGTGCTAAAATGAGATGAAGGTAATAGAGAACTCCAAGATTTATTGCTTAGCAGCTGATTTGAGGCTTCAAGTAAGTGGTGAGACTCTTAATCCTATCTCAACACTTCCTTATTTTGTAAAGGCATGTTCCAGAACCCCCTGAATGTGATGGAAACATCAGAACTTCCTTCATCAGGCACTGGATCAGACTTCACAGGTTAATTGAAGACATGAGTCTGGAATACTGGCTCCTGAATGGGTTTGATCGAAGAAAAAGGATTTTAATTTGTGAAATACATGGGAGTATGAGAGGAAAATTACATCTGGGGATTGCAGCAGGTGATTTCTGTTTAATAAGATGAGAGACTTCCCTCGGTCCATTTGGAAACCACTTGACAGGGTCTGTGCAGCTGCTTAATTGGATGCATTAGAGCAGCTGACTGCTGCATTCATCAGTGTCCTTGCAGCCTCCAGGAGCTCTCCTGATGGCTTTGGAATTTTGCTTGGCACTTCCTATTCCTTAGAAAAGCTCCTCTCCAACCCTGCCAGCTCCCAGCCTGCCCATGGTGGGAAGGATGGAGGGTGTGGGCACATCCATCCCTGCTGGCTGCAGGGCTGAGGTGACCACGGGCTGCAGATCCCAGGATCAGGAATTTGGAGGGGAGAATTTGGAGCTTTGCTGTGGGACACGTTCACTTTGGCTGAGATGGATTTCAAAGGTCGATAGCTCAGCTCCCTGAAAGAAATGAGGTGAAAGAACCTGATTGTGTTGGACACTTTGCAGCTGACTCAGCAAGGCCAAGTGTGCAACCTCTAAATTAAATACCTTGGAGCTGATTTAATTGTCACATGAGCTGTGAATTTTTTAACCAGGTGCCTGTTTCTATCTGACCAAGGGATGTTATTTCTCTGTAAGGATGATAGCAGCAACGCTCTCTGCTTTTCTGTGGAAGGCCATGTGTAAACACTGTGTCATTTTTTATACAGACTATTCCAGCATTTCAGACCTTCCTTACTAATTTAGTTTTAATTGTCCAAACCTCACCCTCATCAAGCAAAAGAAAAATCGCTCTGGCACTTCCAGGTTACCCTGAGCTGCTCAAAATGAGAGATAAATGAGGGATAAAGCCATTAAAATCATGTGGGCAGTGCAATTTGAAAAGCCAGACTCGAGTGGAGCGTGATGGTTGTGTGTGAATATCCCCATTACCAAAGTAAATAAGCCCAGCTGTTGGCAAATTTGCATTTCAGTTCTAAATGGCCCTGGCTTCTCAGTGACCTCTACAGAGAGGGAACAGCTGGATTGTTCACACAAATCCTTGCCAGTTTTTATTTCAAAGTCTTGTGGCCCTGGTCCTGCCCCCAGCACGCTGAATGTTGAGGTTTTTCCTGCTCTGGCTGTGCTGCAGATGTGGGCACAGGGAGCTGATTTGCTCTTTGAGGCTCTGAACCATCGCTCATTAAAGCATCACTCTGCTGCCTTTAGGATCAGGGGAGCAGTAAATCTGCATCAGATGATTTTCTGCTGCCAACTTTAACAATTCCTAGTCAAAAGTTTTCTCATTTCAGGGTGTGTTTAAACGGCTATCTTGTATCTGAAATTAAGTATTAAGCCCTGGTAATGTATTAATTAGCTTTTTTTTTTTTGGAGTTTAATGTACCTTTAATTAACTGAAGCCAGAAACACAGTTTACACATTTAAAATCCTAATCCTTTAAATCATTGCAAGTTTCGTCCTAAACTTCCAGAAATCGATAGATAAAGTCCTGTAGCTTTCCCAAGAGCTAAATGCCTGTAATTACAGGTGGAAGGTGAGATCCCAGAGCGTGGACAGAAACTTGTCTGGGATGTTTTGCTGGCTGTTTCTCCCCTCAGCATCAGGGCATGCTTTCCTGCCTGGCCAGTAACGAGCAGGGCTCCAGGAGCGTTGTGTGCTTTTGATTTGATTTGATTTAATGCTCTCTGCAGTGATAACCATCACTGGGGCATCAAACCCAGCCTTTGCCTCTTGCTTTGCTGGCTTGTTAAATGCAAGTGCACTCTCAGCTGAAGTGGCTGCAGCAATTTTAGGTCTGTGCCCGTTCTGTGCTCATCGTCTCGTTAGCGATATCCGAGTGTGTGAAATTCCCAGCGAGGCAACTCCTGGGGCTCCTTCCCCAGAGAAAGCAGCACAGCCCTCCCTCCCTTCCTCACTGCTCCTGAGATCCTATTAGGTGTCATAGGAACAGCTCAGTGAACACCATTTATTCTTGTTCATGAATTAGTCTGGCTTTAGCACCAGGGATTGATGCACGTCAGGAGAAGGAATCTTGCCCGGGACTGGAGGATCCCTTGGAGATCATCCTGCTGTATCCATGTAAATAAATGGCTGCAGGCTAAACCTGCTCAGTCATGCAGGCCTCCAGGGAACAGTTTTAGAGCTCTTGTTTCAGTGGAGGATAATTTGATTATTTTTTTTAGTCCTTAATGGCAGGATTGGAGTTCTAATAAATTAAAGGAATAGAGACTTGGAGGAGGAGAGGGGTGGAAAAAAAACCAGTGCAGACTCCCTGAGTTGAGCAGGGGATTAATTTGCCCCAGTGAAAAAGTCAAAAGCAAAGTTCTGTTTGATACAGAGAAGGTTTTGGAAGGGGTAGCACATGCAGGGTGGGAAGCCTCTCCCTTTGGATGTCTCGGGATCTGCAGCTGATTTTCAGCCTGAAGGTTTAAGTNCTCCTGCTCCTCATCCATCCATCCTCTCTGCATTCCTGTTCTGTAGGAATTCTGCTCCCTGAGATCTTCACCCTTCCAGGTCTAATGGTCAACATGGGGGTGGTTCTCTATTGACCATNTGGAGGAGGAGAGGGGTGGAAAAAAAACCAGTGCAGACTCCCTGAGTTGAGCAGGGGATTAATTTGCCCCAGTGAAAAAGTCAAAAGCAAAGTTCTGTTCAATACAGAGAAGGTTTTGGAAGGGGTAGCACATGCAGGGTGGGAAGCCTCTCCCTTTGGATGTCTCGGGATCTGCAGCTGATTTTCATCCTGAAGGTTTAAGTGGGGATGAAATAAGATGGAGTCAGCAGTTACAAAAGCACTGGTGAAGGCACATTGCCAGTGATTTCTCCCTTGAGATGGACTGGTTTGATCCTGGTGCCCAAAAAGGTGCTGGCTCTGGATGAAGGTTGCCCAGGAATGGAGGCATCCCCAAGGAAGGGCTGTTCCTNACCTCAACAATTCCATGATTCTATTCCATCAGATTTGCTAGACCTGGCCAATGAATTCAAAGGGTGTGAGGCAAAGATGTGGCCTTTAGGGCTGAACAAGTCTCAGTTCCTTAACTGGGAGAAAAATCTCCCACAATCTAAGCCTGTCAGTAGAAGTGGAAGCAGAAAATCCAGCGTTTTTCTTGGATTAGAGCAGTGCTTGAGCTCTGCCTCTCTCATTTTTTGAAGTTCTTCCTGCAGCCTGATTTTCACAGTGCACCTCACCAAATGTTCCCCTGGTTTTGATGTAGAATTCACTCCTGTTTTGTAGCCTTGAAAGCAATATTTGATGAGAAGAGCCTGTTCCCCAAAGAAATTCATGATCCTGAACAAAACAAGCGAAGCAACTCTGTCAGCGAGCGTGGAGGAAAAATAAAAAGAAATAAGCAGCAAGCAAAGCTGGCAGAAAAATAAAGCTCCTCTTCCAAAGGAAGGTGTGTACACAGAATGCAGATCCAATTGTCTTTGCTGTGTGCCTTTTTTTTTTTTCCAAATGTTTTCCCTTTTTTCTTAGGAGCAAAGTTTTCAGCCATTACTTGGGATCTCATCCTTACACAACTCTTAGGTCCTAACTAGGGTTGTCTCTCCAGCTTGTTCTGGGTTTTCCATCAGAGGAACCCAAATCAGAGGTCACTTTTATACTTTTTTTCCTTGCAGTTTGAGTAATTTCCCTGAGTGAAATCCAGCTGAATTTTCCAGGTGTTTGGATATTCTTGGAATGTCTTAAAACCCTGAGCAGTCAAATCCTCATCTGATTTAAACCAAATAAAATGCAGTGAAGTTACTTGTCAGTTATCCTCTTCCAAATTTAATATTTCCTCTGAGTTTCCTATTCTAACCCTAAAAAACAAATACAAGTGTGAGCCCAGAGAAGAACCTGATGTTTGTAGGGATTTTCTTCCCAGGATTGTTCTGTCCCCAAGGTTTGATATCATTAATTCAGAGTAAGGAGGTGCTGACCCCCA
Source organism: Illadopsis cleaveri (assembly GCA_013399915.1). Lineage (NCBI taxonomy): Eukaryota > Metazoa > Chordata > Aves > Passeriformes > Timaliidae > Illadopsis > Illadopsis cleaveri. The sequence goes on along the minus strand of VXBB01020346.1, from coordinate 126,889 downwards.
GCTTGATCTCCCACTTGTACCAACCCATCCCTGTGTTCCAGCCACATGCAAATGGAATTAGCAGCTGAGCTGGATGCTTGATTGCATTAGGTGGTGTCAAAACATTAATCATGGCAATCATGGATCTTTTCAATTAAAAAAAAAAGGAAAAAATATTTTGTGTGTCTTTGAATATGAAAAAACCCAAACCCACTATTCTAGTGCTGTTTAATTTCAAGGGCAAGAAATCTCTGTAGACAACCTCATTTCCTCCATTTTCCAGCTTAATACCTGTTCTGGATAAATTTGGGGGAAGTAATTGAGGATTCAGTGCTTGCCTAAACTGACAGAAATGTTTTAAGAGGTACTTTCTCTAAAAAACTCCAGCTTTAATTCTTTCTCTGCCGGGAACTTTGCTATTCATTAAGGAGCAAGGTCAGATTGTAGGAAGAAAACAATGAGCTGCTTTCCTACCTCAGAGGCAGCTTTTGCTCAGGAGATGCTGCTCTCTGCAGTATCTGGTTGAGTGTTTGTCATCTCATTTCTCCTGGAAAATATTTTCTCACTAGAAAATGGGCTTTATTCAAAGCAATTTACATATCTTACTGCAATAGTTACTATATTGGCTCATCCTCAAGTTTAAGTCAATCTGCAAAATATCCTCTTGTAGAATAATTTGCATGTGTAATTTGCCAGACCAAATCCTGCAGAGCTTTGAGTCACGCTGAATTCAGGAGGACTATTCAGGTTTACATCTGCTTTTGAAAAAATAAATCCTAAGTGCAGAGTTGTTTACAAGGTCAAAGCCTGTTTTTTTCTCCCAGTATCACATAAACTTCAAAGCAAATAAAATCTCCTCCTGCAAGAACATATTTTCAGAGTAATGTGATAGTGGGTAATGTCAAATATGTGTTCATTCATTCAGAGCCATTTTAGCATCAGTGCCATGGGTATGAGAGCCATGGAATAGTTTGGATTGGAAGGGATCCTTGATCTCATTCCAAACCTCTGCCATGTGCAGAGACACCTTCTCCTGTCCCAGGCTGCTCCAAGCCCTGTCCAACCTGGCCTTGGACCCTCCCAGGCATGGGGAGTTTATATGAAGCAAAACAAGCTGAGGTGAATTAATTAAGCCAAAGACTCGAAGAATAGAACTTTAAAGTACTTTTGTTCCTTTTCCCAGGGCTGCACCTTATCTCTTCTGTCTGTATTTTCTCTGATAATTTTTTACAGCTCTCCTGTGTTATTGCCTTAACGACTTTAGGACCTCAATTACACGCAGAGTAGATGCTTGATGCTTTCTAAGTGGTGAAAAATTATCCTTGCACTGAGAAACCCTTAACTCTGAGCCAGATAATTAAAACAATCCGAGGGAATAGGGAAAGGAAACAAGCAGCTCCTGCCCCCCAGGAGTGTCACTGGGGTGGCAGAGGCAGCAGCAGGGCTGAGCTGCAGGATGGGAGCACAGGGGCTTTGGCTGAGCTCTGTGGGGCTGCAGGAGGCAGCGATGGTTGTTCTGGAGGTGACACAAAGATCCATGTGCCACTGCTGCAGGAGCACAGGGACTCTCTCTTCTGACTGCCTGATGCTCACACTGAACCTTCTCCTCTTCATATCAGTTAAACTTCATTTCAGACCCGAGGAGTTTCAGGCAGAGGCCAATTTTTAGGGACTGCTCTGCTGCAGTGATGGTCTTTCGTGCCTGGCAGGAATGGAAAGCCATGGTTACACACCTGCCCCAGATCAGCTGTGCAGGGCTGAGGGGCAAATGGGACACAGCTCTGCTTGGCCCTGGGACTCGAAATTAAACCTGTATACTCTTGAAGAAAGAAAATTCCCACCCTCCCACAACTTCTAGTCCGAGGAGATGGCAATATATTGCACTTTAAACCGGCGCCACCTTTATGCACAGAAAAGCTTTTTTGCTCAATTTCAGAAGTTTCCAACCCATTATTTATGGCGTTCTCTTCCCTTAAAGCTCGAGCGGGCTCAGATTTAAAACAGGCAGAGTGACAATGAATGTTTGCAAGAAGGCCACAAATAATGTTTTTGTACAGACCCAGAGCTCACGGGCTGGGTCATCCATCACAGAGTCACACCGAGCTTGTCGTGCCTCCCGCAAGTGACAACAGCCTTATCTCCAACCCATCCAGATTAAAAGCTTTCTAGATGTTCTATCATATATTTCCAGTGCTTTTAATGTCACACTATTTCTCTGGTTTAGATTAGATTGCTTTTAGCCTGAAGCTGTTTTGTTCACGTTCAGCTGGTGATGGAGTGAGGGATGGGTTTGCATTTGCACAGCCCTGTGCTGACTAAGGGGGATTTCACAGGCTGCTGCTGACTTCTTTTCCTACAGGAAGGGAGGAAAAGGGCAAAGGACAGAGCAATTCCTTGTGGGAGCCACTCAGGACAAGATTATCACGAACCCTATGTAATGTACTAGTTACAAATGCAGAGCCCTGAACTCTGTTACAGAAGAGGTTGCAAGGTAAACAAAAATGTCAGGTAAATTGAGACAGAAATGAGCATTTCTTAAGGTCTCGTAATCCCATTAAACTGAAACCTTGTTCCCTCCATTAATTTCTTCCAAAGGCAGCCCTGACAGCCCAGCGTTCGCTGCTCGCCTCTTGTGGCTCTTGGTGCATTAATCAAATTGTTTTTCATGTTGGGCTTATCTGTGTCCTTGTTTTAGGCTTTATTTTTCAAGGCAAACTTGCTTTAACACCCACCAGTGGAGAGGTGTGACGCTGTTCTCCAGGCAGTTGTGCATGTTCATCCTTTCCAAGGCTTTGGGGAGCAGTTGATGTGTCAGTGATGGGGATTCACACGGGACAGTGTTGCTGCAGCAGCCAGAGACAGCCATTTACAGAGGGAAGTTAAATATTTTAAGTGGTGTTTGGTATTCCCAGTGCTTAAATCTGGGTTACTTTTGCTTAAGCTTTAGGAGAAGGCAGTGCTGTGTGTGGGCCTCAGCTCTTTCCCACAAGACCACTGAGTTCCTGATTGATCTCGACAGAAACTTTGGAAAACTTGTTTGAATTCCAAATATATTTATCTCTGAAACTTAATGTGCTTGGGCACTGATCCAAAGTCCATTAAAGCAAATGGGAAGAGTCCCACTGGTTTTATCCCTTTTCAGCTGCTGCCTTTAGGACAGTGCAGGTGGTAAACAGCAGGATGGATTTGGGGCAGGGTTCTCCCAAGAGCTGCTGAGGTGCTTTTAAAATCCCCTTTTCAGCTCCCTGATGTGATTGACGTTTATACTCTGGGTTAAGGCATTACAGAGATCCTGTTTCTTTGTATCCTGCTTGTCCAGCAATAAATAAGATCCCCATGAAAGAAAATAAATATGTTGTGGCAGTTCTTTGAGTGGAAGAGAAGGGGGTGTGGGTGTTGGTGATCCTTTTGAAGTGGAATTCCAAGTCAATATCTGAAGGCCTTTCTAAAGGAAAGTTTGACTTGGCTTTCCAAGGATCAGCAAAAAAAACAAAACCAACAAAAAACTTCCTATTCTTTTAAATGTTTGCCAGGATTTTAGTCAACTTGACTTAGAAATTCTGAAGGGGAGCACTACACAATTGAAAGTCCAGGTTGGTATTTGCCATGAGAGCCACTCTCTACTTGCTACAGAGTGTTTCTCAAGAGTATTTCTCAATAATTGAAATAATGTATGGGCTTGGGTTTGTGTGTAAAGAGTGATACAACATTTGTGGATATAACATTTGTGCTCAGATCAGGGAAATGAGACAATCACTGAACTTGTTTCTCAGGAGGAAACAAACTCTCTTATTATGTCCTTGAGTGGGGCATTTAAAGGAATGTGTTTCTTAAGCCAAATAATACTGATAAGAAAGCCCTAAGTAAGAATTTTCACTTTTCCTGACATGGATTTTTGTGGGATTAGATCTGGCACCCATACAGATACAGAAGTTTTCATTAGAAGGCAGATTGACACCCAGTCCTGCTCCAGGTCAGAGAGAACTCTCCCAAAAGATGTAGGCAGCTTCCTTCCATGAGGAAAGACACGGAGCAATAAAACTTCAGAAAAGTCAGTAGTTTTATCTAATTTTCTCAGGCAAGAGCAGTACTTTGAAGATAAATCACTTCCCTGGTTCCAATAATTTAATTGGTTTCAATCATCTGGCAGGGGAAAGGTGCAATAAACAGTGTGGTGATGCCAAGTGTGTGATAGCAGAGCTCTGATTTCACTGGTACTGGGATGTCCCTGCTGGGCCCTGCTCTGTCCCTGTGCTGCCAGTGCTGGATCCCCATAGGGCTCTTCATCCCCCTTGGTGCTGCTCCAGTGCTCCAAATGGGCAGTGGGGACAAAGGACAAACACTTAAAAGCAGCTTTGAGGTGATGGTGAGTATCTCCTGCCCTGCTGCTGGCTGTTCTCTGGGAGAGATTTCTTGCTACTGCCATAAATTGCAGCAGATTATTATTTTAAAGTGTTTTTTCACATGGTAACAACTACAAATCAACGTGGAAAATAACTCTGTAAAAGGGGGTTGCCTCTTCCTGCAGGCCACCAGTGCTGGGATGAGAGGAAATGACCTTGAGCAGCAGAGGAAGGTCAGGATGGACATCAGGAGGAATTTCTTCATGGAAAGGGTGGTCAAGCATTGGAAGGCAGGAGTTCAATTCCAGCCTGCACAGGGAACTCCCGTGAGCATCCCAAACCAACCTGGTCCCCAGGGACCCTGCTCTGTGGCCAGGCATGAGCAGGGAGGGGAGGATCTGAACCCAGACTTGCTGTGCCCACAGACTGCCCACGAGCTCCTCACTAAAATTCCCAGGAGGATTTGTTCCCACCACAAGAGGTTTCTGGTGTCAGATTCTGGCCCCATGTCAGAAATTTGCTGTAGCTCCATTTTCTTCTCAGCCTTCCCTAAAAAGTGTTCCCTACTGACTTGTGTCAGCTAAGTAAGAAAGGCAGTGAAGGATTAAAAAATTACTTCAAAAGGCAATCCTATGGTTTTTGATACTACTTTTTCAATGTGTGCAACCTGTATGGAACAGATGAATTCATGTTTTAAAAGCAGGACTACTTCCATCTCAAAAGGGAATCTTAGAAAGGCAATAAATCTGTTTTAATTGGTTTTATCGTTCTAATACAATCTTAACAGGTACAGTCACAGATTTGCACTTGGAATAAAAAGTATTCAGCACATTGAATGCTCCTTTGAACTGTTTCCTAACACAGCCCTTCCTAAACTCGCAAAAAAAAATTAACTTACCAAGGGACCACTTGGCTTTTCTCAAGTATTGATTGTGCAAAGGTTTATGGTGCAAGCCTGGTCACTCTGGCAGGTGCTTTGTGGCCGTTGCATTAGGAATATTTGAATAAACAAGGTGCAGGGAGCAGCAGGGCTGTGAGTGCTGCCAGGTGTCCCTGGCACGGAGGGCTCTCCTCAGGCTGCCTGCGGGTACAGGATGGTCTGAGCAGAGCACTCCCTGCAGGGGGCCAAAAACACTGAATGAATTCACCCTGGGAAGGTTGTGAAAAGGAGTCTCCGAAGAATGGAGGAAGATGAGCAGGCAGCTCTAAAGAGAGGGGAAAATAAGCTGTGATAAACCGAACTGCTGATGGAGTGGCACAAAGCAGCTTCACTGTAATGCTGGGGACATCAGTGGGAGTGCTCTGGAACTGCAGCTGCCTCAGGCTTCACAAATAAAAAATCAGAATCAAACAGCTGAAGATTTCTAAACAGGAGTGTTCTCAATACAAACAGCCAAACGTGCAAGTGATGTAAAAACCCCACCTGTGTCTCCAGCATGCTGCCCACACTGATCCTGCCCCTCTGCTCAGGTGAGACCCCACCTGCAGAGCTGCCCCCAGCTCTGAGTCCCAGCACAGGACAGAGGCACCAGGATGATCAGAGGGATGAGCAGCTCTGCTCTCAGGCTGGGACAATTGGGATGTTCAGCCTGGAGAGGAGAAAGCTTTGAGGTGACTTTATCACAGCCTTTCAGTACCTGAAAGGAGCTGAGAGAAGAGATGGAAAAGGACAATTTCTGAGGGCCTGGAGTGAGAAGACCAGGGGGAATGGCTTCTCACTGACAGAGAGCAGGGTTAGATTGGACATTAGGGAAAAATTCCCTCCTGTGAGTGTGGGGAGGCCCTGGCACAGGGTGCCCAGAGAAGCTGTGGCTGCCCCTGGATCCCTGGCAGTGTCCAAGCCCAGGTTGGATGGGGCTTGGAGCACTCTGGGCTAGTGGAAGATGTTCCTGCCCATGGCAGGGGTGGAGCTGCATTATCTTTGATGTCCCAAGCCAAACCATTCTGGGATTCTGTGAACATTTCAGCTCCTGACATCAATTTATTAGAGAACCACAAGATCTCCCTGGCACACCATCTTTAAATTGCTTTTTTTCCCCATGTGTTGCTTTGGAAATGACTTTCATTGGGTATTACCCTTTGAAGAAACTCATCAGGTTAACAGACAGATTTGCCATGCTTATGCTGAGCTGGGTTTTAATTTTTTTGAGTGGTCCCTGAGCCTGTTTGTGATGGTGAGTGCATCGTAGGGGCGGGAGGAATTCGGCCATAAATCACTGCACAGGTCTGAGCTGCAGGAGGATGGATTAGGTCTTAATTCTGAAGGGGTGGCTTCGTTTTATTTCCCACTCTGCTCCTGCAGGGTCGATAGTGGCCTCAGCAGCCAGCAGGTTGTGTTTCTGGGAGGGCTCTGAGCAGGGGGAAGCATTTGAACATCACCACGTCTGTCTTTCTGCTCATCTTGAGGATCACATCTTGGGGAATTTCACTTGGGGGTTTCTGGGATGCAGACAGAGAGAAAAAAAACAAGTGGGAGGAAGGGGAAAGGGGAGAAAAGAGAGGTTTTCTCTCATGTTCTTTTCACACACTCTTGTCTTTCACTCTGTTCTCTATCCCCCTGCTGAGGTTTGCCACGGAATGACAAGGCAGCCTCCGTGGTGTGAACCTGACAGGAACGTTGCCAGTTTTCACAGACATCTAATTTCCTTCCCCATCACCTTCCCAAAGCTGCCTCTAACGGGCTGTTTGGGAGGGGAGAGCGTTATTGATCCCTCTCAACTTTGTGTTTCATTAAAGCACAGCTCCGGGCAGGGAGCCAGCCCTCAGCTCAGCCCTGCTCTCCACAGCAGCCGTGCCAGCAGCTCCAGGGGACTCTGGATGTGTTTTGGGGATGGATAATGACCCCACCACGCGGCTGCTTCATGTTCCTCACATGCAGGTGATGAGACCTCGAGTGTTTTTTGGGGGATGAGCAATTCTCCCTGCTCCACCCGCCTCTGTCTGACACATCATTAAAAAAAAAACCCAAAAGTTTACATTTAGTCTTGCCAATGTCCTCCACCTTCAAGAGGGATTCATCGGGAAGGGATGGTATTTCCATAGCAACAAGGGATTTTTTTTCAGAAAACTGGTGAATTTCCAAGGCACAAAAGCTTGTTCAGAGCCCAGAAGTACCTGGATGGAAAACAAAACAGATGGTAGATCCTCTACAGTTTGGTTTTTGGTG
>VXBB01020346.1:53498-119312 GCA_013399915.1 Illadopsis cleaveri | reverse complement strand
GGTTTGGTTTTTTTTTTTCCCCCAGAATTTTTTTTTTTTTGCCAGTTATTCTCCACTTTCCCCCATGTCCTAAATGTTTGCTTTGCAATGAATTTCTGGTCTGTGTCTGCCCAGTGGAACTGGAAGTCAGCAGCACCACGGTCTGTTCACACCAACAGCTGATCTGGAAGGGACAGGGGCTCCAAGCTGCTCAGAAAACATCACGGATTTTCTTTAGATTCCCAACCCCCAGAAACATTTCTTAATATTGTTATGCAGAATGATGTTTTATAAAGCTTGAGGAATTGGGACATTGGGAATTCACCAAGCTAAATGTCCCTGTCTTGGAAAAATGCTCTAAACCTGAATTTTTTTTTTTCCTGAGATGCTGCAATTTCTCAGAGAACAAGAACTGCTATTTTAATATAAATGGGGTTTTTCTCCATTTATCAAGTGTTACTGATAAATTATTTTGTTATATTATTGATAATACATTAATAAATGCAATTGATAGTTATTGCCTTTATCATCATCAATTACTGGGCAAACCTTTTTGCCTCTATTCGAGCCATTTTTCTCCCAGTCATGGGAATTATCAGATTTTGGAACAGTCCCCAGAAGAGGAGGAGCTCAGTTTAAGCTTATATCAAACACTTCAGCCGTGGGAATGGTAGGACAAAGGAATTACAGTCCAGCTGAGCCTGGCTTAACGAAGTTCAGGATGAAGAAGAGAAAAAAGTCTGAAGGAATATATATTTTTCAATTTTACTTCTTTCCATTGTCTTTTGTTGTTTGTCAGCGTAAAAATACAGGGCTTGACAAAGGAATTGTGAGGATGTCCATGGTTGTTTCTCATAATTTAATTACAAAACAAAGAATTGGAAGAGCTTCCAACTCCAGGACACCCAGGACTGGTGGGCCCTGACAGTTGTCTCCATTCTTGTGTTACACCTTGGAAATGTAAATTTTGCCTTTCAGTTAATTTCTGTTTCCGTTTTCAGGTCTTTAATCTGCTTTTCAACTTGTTTTAAAGCTGAACAATGTTTTATTACATCCAGCATGGATGCTAGGAGGGAATTGGAGGTAATTTAACTTTATTTTTATGATGGAGTTTGCCAGTATCAAATTTTCATTTGCAACCAGCACATTTTCAGTTGTGAACCCCTTTTCTTGAGCATCTCCACTGTCACTTAGATGTCCATTATTTTATGCCATTTTATGCTTTCCATTTGCCAAAGGGATGCTGAGAGGAGACAGAAAATTCCCCACATCCTTCCACACTAGCACTACTGACAAAATGCCTTTAATTAAAAAAAAAAAAAAAATCTGCTGTTTTCTGATGTGAAATCTGAGCTATTTCTTAAATTATGGGTTTGAATAAATGGCAGATCCTTTGTTGGAGGAAAGGAAGGGAAGGGAAGGGAAGGGAAGGGAAGGGAAGGGAAGGGAAGGGAAGGGAAGGAAAGGAAAGGAAAGGAAAGGAAAGGAAAGGACAGGAAAGGAAAGGAAAGGAAAGGAAAGGAAAGGAAAGGAAAGGAAAGGAAAGGAAAGGAAAGGAAAGGAAAGGAAAGGAAAGGAAAGGAAAGGAAAGGAAAGGAAAGGAAAGGAAAGGAAAGGAAAGGAAAGGAAAGGAAAGGAAAGGAAAGGAAAGGAAAGGAAAGGAAAGGAATTCCTGCTTTTACTGATTACACAATTGCTGTTTTTATTAGGGTCATCAGAGATGAATTATGGAAAGCATTTAGGGAACGCTGTGGTAGTTGGACTGTAATATCCATGATGTGTTTAGATTTTTCTTGTTCAAACAAATAATAAGTGTAGGTAAGGTCAGCTTAATTGATAAGAAAAATGGAATTGTTAATGTGCTGTGACATTCCCTATCACTGTGGTATTTTCTAATGCCAAGGCCATTTAGCAACTGATGGAAACCCAAAGTTCACAGTAATGATTAGCATTAAATAAATTCCCTTTTCCTTTGACTGTGTAGGCCCCATGTCTTTTTGGGAGTGCTGAAAAGGATCACTGGGTTTAAGAAATATAAAGCTTAAAAAGTCTTAATTTCTGAAATTAAAATCTCATTATTAATAGCTAAGTACAGCTTTTATTCATTAAGTGGTAAAAAAGATGAGAAACTTAAATGTCAGAATAAGAATTCTGTTTCTGTAGCAGCTTGGTTTTGGCCATGCAATAATTGTCTGCTCCTCTTATTGCAGCTCTCATGGAGCTGCATTTGAAATCCATATTGATTAATTCATGCACGCTGTGACTTGGTATCTAATTCTTTCCTTTGTCAGCTTGCTGGAACTGGAAGAAAATATCTGATCTTATTCCTCTGCTGGAATGATTTTTACATGAATTTTTAACAGTGAGACCTTCACTTGCATTTACTTGCAGGACCAATGTTTCAGTCTCTAACTCTGGCATGCCAGCAGAGATGATTAATTCCTATTGCTTTTTGGGACAATAAAAAGGACTCCAGTGAAGCTTTTCTAAATTGGAAGCATTTCCTCCCCTTTTCATTTTTTGTTCTTAATCCAGCAGCTGGTTTATATTTGGGGTTTTTTGTTGATTATTTTTGTAGTCACAAGGTGAATCCTTTCCTTCTTTATTTGCAGGATTGTCAGCAACTTCCTGATGGACATTTCTGCCTGTGCCTGGTAATGATCCAACAACCAGATTACAACATTTACACTGTGAAGGCTTTTTTGTTCAAACATTTACCATGTGCTAACTTCTCCCCTAAAATTCTGGTGGAGCCATGAGCAAGGGTGTAGTTTAAACACCCCTTATGCAGTTGTGAGACAGGGAGTATATTTTTTGTGGGATTTTACATGGAAAGAGGGCTCACCTGTGGGGGATCAGTGTTTACAATCATTACATTCAATTATGGCATCCTGGCAGGAGTTTTCTGTGAAAAGCACAGCAGGAATTCGATCTGAGCAAGAGCTCTGGCATTTCCAGCAAAATTCAGGCAGAACTGAGACACCTTAAGGCCAAAATCACAATATAAAATCACAGAAACCCAGCTCTGCTGGGAGGTCAAAAATGTTGGAGATCTCTTCCTTTGAGATGATCCAGGGATAAAGTTTCCCCCTTTTTTTTTGGAGGGATATGGAGCAGATCATGTGAGAGGTGAATATACTGACAGCTCCAGTCCTTCAAATGAAATCAAGAAAGGAATTCTTGCATAGAATGAAAGAATTTGCAGTCAATGCTTCAGATGAGCTTCCTGGGATGTTTTCCTCTCCCATCCATTGTCATTGCCTTTAAATGGCTTTTCCAGAGCTCCAGGTTCCACTCATGCTCTGTGCTGACATGAAATGAGCATTTCTGCTATTAAATTCATGGAGGAGAAAAAGCTTTTCAAAGTTTACATCTTGCAAACTTGTACAGAACTGATACAAGTCATTTCTCCAGACATTTGGAATTCTGATGGCCTGCAGCAAGAAATTCAAGAACTTCACAGAATCCCAGAATGGTTTGGAAGGGACATTAAATCTCATCTCATTGACTGTCCCGTGGGCAGGGACACCTTCCACTGTCCCAGGCTGCTCCAAGCTCTGCCCAGCCTGGCCTTGGGCACTTCCAGGGATCCAGGGGCAGCCACAGCGGCTCTGGGCCCCCTGTGCCAGGGCCGGCCCACCCTCACAGTCAGGAATTCCTCCCCATTATCCCCTCTCACCCTCCTCTCTTTATCACAGAACTTGCAAAGATGTTTTATAATGGAAACTTTCCCAGCAGCTTAAACCAGGAATGAGAAGAGTCCTTTCTTTAACACCACAAAGGTTTGGAGGATGCACAAATCAATTTTGCTCCCATCCCTTTTCTGTCCCACCTGCATCCCAATGCCCCCAGTGAGGTCTGCCTGTTGATCAGAGTTATTCAGCAAATCACAAATGACAACAATGTGACTGCTAGGGGCTGATATCCCTGCCAGCCCAGAAATGCAGGATCTGAGCTTCTGATTTTTTATGTTTCAATAAGGCACTGCATTGGTTTAGCTACAAAAAGGAATTCAATACAGGCAGACCAAACCATCCTTATCGTGTTTCATACACAGTCTACTAAAACTGCAAACTTTTGCAAGACAGAAATATTTTAATGATTATATTAAAAAGCTCTTCTCTAGGGAAGCATCTCTCTCTACAGATGTGCTAAATAAGCAACATTTCCTCATATTTGTAAGCAATTCCAGTGAAAGTTCTTTAAAAGATGATCTGTTGGCATTCTGGCTGTAAAACTGGGCTGTGATCTGCATTCTTTTTTTGTGTCTAACCCTCTTTTATTGATGTGGAATCGTTGGACTATTTCTACAGGGCTGTGGGAAATCATTTGGTATTGCTGCTCAAGCTAATCATTATTCACATATAAACTGCCCATTTACTGTTTCTCATATCCAATTTTTGAAGAAAATATTGATGATGACACCCGAAATAACTTGGCCAGGCTTTGAAGAAGCTCTGCAAATCTATTACAGAGATGAATTGCAAAAGTGAGGTGCACTCACTAACCATGCCAAGTGAATGCCAATAGATAAAGTTCAGTTGAGGATTTCTCAGTTTCAGTCTTTCTAGGAAGTTAGTGCATGTTATTGTGAGCAAATTCCTGATTTCTGGTTTTTCTCCTTGTGGAATGGAAGGAAACTGAGGTGCAGGAGTTGTGAAAATGGAAGGAAAAGGTTACTAACCACTTCAAACAGCAGAACTCTCTATTGAGTTTAGGTAAAAGCTGCCCTAAAGCAGCCAGGAGCTGTTTGAGAACTGAATTAACAGCAAATCATGGAAAAACAGCAAAAGTCTTGCAGTGGCTGTGTGAAAAGCAGCACTGAGGAATTTGGGATATCAGGAAAGAACAGCAGGGCTGTGAGCCTGAGCAGCAGCAGGAAGGATGCAAGGTGAGTTCAGGCTCACATCTGTACAACCCTGGGCATTTAAAATGTGTCATCACGGATCAGGTGAGGAGAAGCAAAGCAGATTCAGCCCAGCCTTCCATAAAAACCCAGCTGCCCATTCCCTGCATGCCCAGGAGAATTCCATCTGTTTGGAATCGCTGCTGCCAGGGCGATCTGCAGGTTGGTGGGGACATCTCCTGACGGGGCACTCCTGGAAAAAGGCCCTGAACTTGCTGCCAGAGCTCTCTCAACTGCCGGCCTCCCTGCACTTCCCTGGCTTCCTGCTCTTCACACCCATCCTCCACTGCAAACCTTCAGGAAAATGCTTCTCACATCCAGGCTCCTCTGAGGGCTGGGCATAAAACACCATTTCACTCACGATGGAGAAGCTTTGGAGTTAAAGGGAAGGCTGCTCCTGGGCAGAGGTGGAAATTCCAGCGCTAAAATGTGGAATGTCTGCAAGGCAGTGCTTGTAACCAGCCTCACCCTGTGATCAGCCAGGAGCTCCCCTGCTGCTTCACTCAATACCTGCACACAAACAAGAGTTATGTTCTCTCTTTCCTACACTTTTAGAGGGGGGGAAATACCCATTTCTATTTTTACAACCTGAAAATGCCTCAATGCATTAACACTCTTCTGTACTAAGAGCAAAGACTGTCTGAAGAGTCAGAAAAACAAAGGGTTGGACAAAGGTAAACAGTTGTGATGTCTTTGGCTATGACACAGCAGCTAAATGGTTAAATTTTTATAATTTCTTAAGCCATTTTACCACATTTATGACTTAATTTGCCTTGTACAGACACAGCAAAAGCTTCTGTTTTCCTTCTCCTGATATTTTCTTTTATTTTCTTAGGGCTTTGCCATTAAAGCTGCTTTAATCTTTGTAGATAAATCTTCAGGTTTTCAATTTTTTTTTTTCTCTCTGAAGACTTCAGCTGTCTTAAGCCTTTACATTTCACCGTGTTTAAATATTTTAGACAATTTGAAGCCCTATTTATAAATGGATATCATTAAGATTAAGCTCTAATAAGTGCTAATCTTTCCCTCCAACCAGGCAGATAAGGCCTGTCCTCAACCTGAATGCCTTAAAACAAGTTCATTTTTTTTTTTATCCTCATAAAGTGAAGAAATAAAACATTACCCAGCAGCTGTATTCACTGGAAACACTGGAGATAATCCTCCCATTTATTACTGCAAAGTGCTTTTCCTTGGAGGCTTCAGCCTGCTTTACCTTCAGATGTGCAGGCTGCAGGTCACAGAGCCTCAAACGCGGTAATGAAACCTGAAAATCACCTGGCCTCGCAAAAAACCTTCCAACTTGGCTCCAATTTTGGATACTTTTGGTTGAGTTTTGGGTCAAGCAGGGCTGATAAAGGCACTGTGTGTTTTCAGTTCACAAATTAATGGCCTGGTCTGCACTGCACACCTCGAGGTGAACAAAATCTCTTTTCATCAGGGGAACTCTGATGCTTGGAGGTGTTGAGTTCATTTCTGCCTGTGCTTGGCTGAGCCCAAGGTTTGTGATCAAACCAGGAGCTCTGGCTGAGCAAGGAAATCTTTTTTTTATGAAGAATGCTGAAAAATTACTGGACATGGCAATTTCATGCGTTGTGCTGGAAAGTGTGAAGGAAAATTTTGGCAGTAAATCAAACCCTGCTCGGGTTTTGCTCCCCAATGGACTGAACTAGCCCTCTCCTATCAGGCAAAAGGGATGAAGCTGTCCAGGGTTTCCCCTGAATTTAAATAGTTTTAATACTCCAGACCATCTTAAATGGGATCTGACGTGACTAAAGGTAAAATATTTTCATCTGATTGGTAGCTGTCATTCCATGCCTGCCTCAGCCAAAAATGGGGGAGAAAGAGGGAAAATAAGGTTCCCACTGTATGGACAAAATAGAGCAAATAATTCACAACTAATAAGTAACAAAATCTCCTCCTGAGGACTAAAAATACCCTGCTTTTATTGCAAGTGTATTTATTGAAAGTCACCAGGTAAGTAAAATGATGTTACTTCTATTTCTTGCCTGGTCATAAGAACAAGCAGTTCCAGAGCAAATTTAAAGTTCATTTCCTGCAGATCCTGGTTTATGAGATTTTAAAACTGGCCTTTGGTAAATGGCCATGAAAGTGGAATTTGAACTGCACCAAAAGTTTGTGGAAAGTGATCAAAGGTGGCTTGTGAAAAAATTAAATTCTATCTCCTGATCATCCTTCATTTTCAGTATTAATGTGACTCAGAGCCCTGCAACCTCAGAAATTTTGATCTGGAACCTCATCTAAAACCTGAAACAAATGTAAGGGATTGCAAATCAAAGTAGGGATGTGGGTTGGTACAAAAGTCCCTCAGTCACCTCTGTGACTTTCTAACAGTGCCTGTAAATACAGGGCTTCAAAAACAGTTAAAATTATTTTCATATGGATGAAAAGCCCCATAAAGTTAATAAATCTGGTTCATTTTTGTCAGGAGCAGTATGAGAACAAAGGAAGAGAATGGCAATAGGAACACAGAAGGTTTATAACTTATAGCACAACTCCACCAGAAGGATCTGAGTTGAATTTCAGTTTTTATTTTCCTTATAAACTTTACCTTCCAATGAAAGTGACTCAGAGAGAAATCAGGCAAGCACTGACTTCTTTGTGTGATCTACATTTGTAAAAGCTGATTGCAAAAATAGGGAATTATGTTTAAGAAAATCAGATCTTGGCAAACAAAACCAAAAATACAATTGAGCATCAGAGGAGACACATAAAATGGCTGGAAGTCAAATAATCTAATTACAAACATGATGATGTAGAGAATGCCAGCATCAAATCCTGCATCACTTCATCTCCCATGCATGTAAATGTAAGGGGACAAACCTCCACAAAACAGGCTCTTGATGCTCTTCCAGCTGAAGTACTCAATCCAAAGCTCACAAAGCCAGCGTGAATCATTTAAATTTGGGATGCTGAGTGCCAATTTTTCTGCAGGAAGTTATCTTACATCTAAAATCGCATTTTTTCTGAGCGGAAACTTTATAATTAAAAGTAGTCTTGAGTATTGTAACATAATTTATGTAGAATGGTGAATTGCTTCTACTTGCTTTGAAAATAACAGATAAGTATCCCATGTACAATGGGATGCCTTTCAGTAAGGCATTATTATGGAATATTAAAAACTGTATTCATCTGGCTACTAAGAACATGATTTTCCTACAGGGAAGAACATGTTATAATGCTACAAAACAATACTCCAGGTAAGGTCCAGAATACAGATTGTTTTCAGGTTGATTACACATTATGCAAACTACTTGAGTTCCTTCTCAAGATCAAAAAAATCCATAAATCCATAAGTGTTTCCACAGGCTCTCCACTCAAATTGCCTGTCAGGGTGAAAAAAAATCTTGAAAACTGTGCTGTAACCAGGATGATGAAGGAAAATTACAGCCAGACAGATTATATAGTGAAGAAAAACGGTGTAAGTTATTGTGTGCCTCCTAGCCTGAATACATATGGGACAAATGCAAATTTGCCAAATGAAATACAGCTTAGAGTGCATAAATTTCAAACAGGTAATACTTTGTCCTTATTAAATCTAGGCTTGGATCACGGAGTGCCTTTTTTTCTTGAAACTCCAGCTTTTCTGTGGAGGCTGTTTATCCTCAAAAGGAGCATCAATTATAAATAATGGTCAAGCCACCAAAACTGGAAGGACAAGGCTCGAAGCAAATAAACTGCAACAATCTAACTGATAAAAACCTGAATATTGCCATGCACTCCAGGTGTCCTTTGAGGGGGTGGCATGGGGTTTATAATTTATTGGCAAAGACCTAAATACCTGGTCTGGAAGAGCAGAGCTGTGCTGCACGGATCTACAACAGCACAAATCCACAGGGTGGGCACAAATAGAGCTTTTGTGAAAAATTAAACATCGCAAGGATGTTTAGCTCTGTGGGTCCTGAGCACTAACTAAAGGTTAGTGTGGATAATGGGATAACTTGTAAAAAAAAGCCATTTGAAGCCTCCTTGTGCTCAGCGAGGCTGATTTAGATTTTAGCTACTGAAAGCACGGCACTAAATGAGCAGAAAGAGCGGATTGCTTCCTCCAGAGTGTTGAATAAATAATACATTAAAATGAAACTATAGAAAAGCCTGGATGTAAAGACAAACGGGGGGACGTTTTGAGAAGTTTGGTAATAAAGGTTGGAATGAGATGGGAGGGGGCTCATTAAAAGGAGGGAAAAAGGGACTTTTTAAAAGGGCTCATTAAGAGGAGTGACACGACAAGGGGCAATGGTTTTAAACTGACAGAAGNCCCCTCAGCTCCGGCCGGGGTGGGCTCTCAGCTTGCCCTCAGCTCCGGCCGGAGTGAGCCCTCAGTTCACCCTCAGTACCAGCCGGGGTGAGCCCTCAGCTCCCCCTCAGCTCCGGCCGGGGGTCGCTNGCCCCATCCCTGGAAGTGTCCAAGGCCAGGCTGGGCGGGGGTGGGAGCAACAAGTGAAAGGCGTCCCCGCCATGGCAGCGGTGGCACTGGACGATCTTTAATCTCCCTTCCAAACCCGAACTATTCCGCGGTTCTGTGATAAATGAAGCTCTGCCATCAGCCGAGCTCCGCGCCCCTCACACGGAATCGCTTCTCCCCTCGCCCCNCAGCTCCGGCCGGGGTGAGCTCTCAGTTTCCCCTCAGCTCCGGCCGGGGTGAGCCCTCAGCTCCCCCTCAGCTCCGGCCGGGGGTCCCTGGGAGTTCCCCTCAGAGCCGAGGCTCCCGCCCATGAAGCGCGTCCCTGCGCGCAGCCCGCGCCCAAGGAGGGCTGAGAGTACCCGGGGCCGGTGTAAATTGTGTAAATGCCCCCAGACTGTGCCTGGCAGCGCCCTGGCCACGCACCCGCACAGCTGCAGTTGTGTTGGCCCTGGCTGTGTTCTCTTTATTGCCCGTCTCACGCCGTTCTGGTTTTAGGTTAGACTTCCAGGCAGTCCATTGTTCCCTGCCCCGCCGACTTTGCATCAGGCTTGGAAAGACACTTGTAATGAAAGAAAAAAAACAAAACAAAACAAAACAAAACAAAACACACCGAACGACCTCACCGTTTTACTGCGGGGCTTTTTACACTTTTATTTCGTGTCTGCCCTTGTGCTCTGCTCTGTTTCCCCAGAGCGGCCGTCGGGACCGAGCACAGCCCACAAACCCATCCCACATCGGAGCCTGAGAGCAGCTTTAAAGGCCGGTACTGACTCTGCTGCCATTATCCACCTGTTGTTTATTCCCCTACCTGTTATTTATCGCCTTATCTGTTATTTATGGCCCCACCTATTATTTATCACCCCATCTTTTATTTAGCACCCCACCTGCTTTTTTTGTTCCCCCTGCTCTGCTGGGGGCAGATCTGCTGCATCTCGCAGGGCAGTGGCTGTAGCTCCGTGGTGTGGGTAAGAAGGGACATGTTTCTCTTTTTCTCTTGAGAAACATGCTTTGTAGATTGGGGGGTTTGGGTTTGAAATTTGGGAGTTTCTTTCTGGTTTTGTTTTGCTTTATTTTGTTTTGGTTTTTTTAGCAGATTGCGTGGAAAGGCCTAGACCATCCTGCTCGTGGCCTTTGTGTCTGAAGTTATTTACAATACAGCTGAAATTGCAGTTCTTGGTTAAACAGTTGTAGTGGGATGGCTGCGTTTTTTATCTTAACTGCCATAATTTTTTCTCTTAGCTAAAAACTGAGCTATTTCAAACCACTACAACGCTGAAGATATGCAACCCGCAGAAATACGTGTTGAGTTTTCAGAGGTGCCAAGATAATGCATCTTTCCAAAGTGTGGTGAAATTGCAAAATATGGTAGAAGGACTTAGGGAAAGTGGCATTTAGCTGTTTTCATGTTGTTTTCCTGATCTTACTTTATGTGTGCTGTATGGTGTTACACATAGAAATGGATAATTGGCTTAAAAATAGAAAGTGGAGTTTGAAGTGGTTGGTGTCACAGATGTTGAGGCATGGAGAATATGAATTTATTCTGAAAGACTGGGATTATTTCAGCATACCTGAATTAAAGTTTATGTAGTTTTTTTCTTTCTTGTCTTTGTAATGTCATTCTTTTCTGCTCTTTCTGTAAAGTAGTTAGCATAATGTTAAATGTTGGGAAGGACCAGAAGTCTCAGTTGCTGTAATTAACAGCAAATGGGTGGGGAGTGGTGATAGACAAACTCTTTATTGCACTTGGAATAATTCTTCAAAGGCAATAGTTTGGTTTGAAGTATGGATAGAACTTAGTGTAGCATGAAATCCACGTTCATGGTGTTGATAATTGGATGTGAGCTACTGCACAGACACTGGGATCCCTTTGGATTTTATGGGTTTATTGATGTGAGGAAGCTGTTGGAATTTAGTCTGCCCTGGTTAAACTCTTGTAGTGTGAAATAAACTACACCCATCCTCAGCTGACTGTAAGTCACAAACCTGTCCTTAAATGGATTAGGAAGAGACCTGAGCTAGGCTGGGGTACAGGCTGTGTGGAATTTGGGTTTATTTAGCTGTGCAGTCTTTAGAGTAGACTCAAATTTCATTTAGCCCAAACAGCAGTTTTTGGTTTGTTACTTTGAACTGCACATCCATTATCAGCCCAGAGGAACCTGCTGGGATGATGAAATTTGAGTTCCAGTGTGGCAGAGGAGCAAAAAGGATGTGGCTAATTAGTGCTTGATTTATTTATGTTGATGAGTTGCTTTAGTGTTTGCCTCGCTGGCAAATTCTGTTGCCCATCAGAGAGAGAAAAGGGATTCATTAAACAAAAAGGAGACAGAAAGAGGGAACTCCTCTGTGTATTTAAATTCCAAGTGTGTTTCTGGGATTGCCTTTGCTGCTCTTCCCTGGCAGCCCTGAGGGCCCAGCTCAGGGATATTTCAGGCTGTTCAGGCTCTGGGTGTGCATTTCCCCATGGGCTTTGTTTCACTTTGACTCTTGTGTTTAACAATTGTTTTTATCCCACACAGGATTGTGCTGCACAAGGAATTCCTGTATTTTCTCAGAATAATTCAGGGGGTTGATTACTGTCTGTCCCTATCCCATTATCTACAACTTGATGCTGTTTTTTCCCCCACCCAGTGTTCCTGAAACTTCACAGGGCTTTTTATCTCCAATATTCTCACACAGCATCTCTGATATTTATCTCTGATATTACCACATTTTTAAGTTATCCTTTTAAATATTTGCTTTCTGTGGAATATGTTAAAGTTAACTTGTATAAATTATATTTTTTATTAACTACTTTCTCTCCTTGAGCTTGCTCAGCTGTCCTGTGTCATTTTCCTCTGTTTTTACTGTTAAACAGCCTTTGAGCCACCTCAAATCCAGTGCGTGACCTCCTCCTGTCCAACTTTGCCAAGAGAAAAACTTTCTTTTATTCAAAATTAATAAAATCTTCTTTTATCTTGGAAAGTGAGAAAGGAATAACTGTTTTGAAATGATGGTAGAATTGAGGGCTTGGGTTTTCTGACACAATGAGAAATATGTTTTGTGCACAGATCTGATGCTTTGTCAGCACTGAGATGTTGCATTTTAGGTTCTGTGGCCCCAGGGGTTTTAACTTCCAGGTGCCATTGAGGGGTTTGGCCTCATGTGACGCTGTTTTACACCACAATGACACAGACTCTGAGCTTCAGAAGGCTGAGAATGACTCCTTGATTTTTGGGATGTGTCTCCCTTTTATACCATTTTACACAGGCCAATCTGATTGGTGACACAAAGACAAACCTCTTCACTCACATTGCTCAGAGCAGAGGGACATCAAGAAGAAGTCTCTCCTAGGGAAAAGAATGAATAACAAAGTTACAGTTACAAAAACATTTCTCCTGTTTACAGAAAATTCCCTGGGAAAAGAATTTCAGAAAACCAAAACACCGCAGGCACGAACCAGGGCTACACTCATGGATGGAGATATTTGGGCCCATTTTATCTGTATGAATGCTCAGTTTCAGGTTTACCTGTTAACAGGCAGTTTTCCAGTTGGGATATTTCCAGTCCTAAGCTGCTCCTTATCCTTTACTTCCTCCCCAGGAAGGTGAGAGCCACGAGCTGCAGAAGAGTTTCCAAGCTCCCTGTCAGCTGGAAATCTCTGCACTGTCAACTTTTCTTTGTTTTTCCATGAGCATCCCAGCAGCAGCAGCAGGAAATGCCCAGTTTTTGAACTGCAGTTTTCCCACAAGGGTCTGGATGTTCATCTTCAATTTAAACCCTGTGCTGAATGAATTTGCTTTTTGGAAGAGTATTTTATTTTACAATGAGTGTTAAAAAAAAAAAGCATTTGAAATACCACTGAAGTCTTGAGAGAAGGAGTTAACTCTGCTCTTTGAGTTATTGTGTTCCTTTGTATCAATTTGTCTGTGACAGAAGGAATTTATCTTTCCAAATCAGATCAGATGGTTTGACATCATAGCCATTGGTACAATTTTCTCCTCCTTGGTGCTTTCTGTGGGTTTGGTTCAAGAAAGCTGTGTTTGAGTTAGTATTAATCTGCTTGTACTGAACTTTAGGGAATTGCCCAAATGAAACAGCCAAGAAAATCTTCTCCCTGGTATCATAAATGTAATAAAAAAGGGGTTTTTTTCCCAGTTAAATTTAATTCTGAGTTGCTCTAGGATTTTATTGGCACTTCGTATAAACAAGTTTTGTGCTCCATTTCCCTCTATATGTGAATATTTTTGGATGTGTAATGAGTTTTTTACTGTTTTAATTTCAATCAAATTCCCATTTCAACAGGTTCCTAACTGTAGATCATTGAAATTCTCTTTTTTAGGAGAAGTTACACTGGGCATCATGAATGTCAGTGATTTTGTAATTCTCCCAGGCTCAAAAGCTGGAACCTCAGTGAGATTAAAAACAAAGTAAGTGCATTCTATCTGATTGGGATTGAGATGTGTTTTCAGAATTTTTAATAAGTTTTAATGCAACATTAACTAGAAGAGTGCAGGAGCAAGAAGAATCATGATGTGTTTCTTTTCTAGCATTTTCCCTGTGCTTTTATCCTTTCTTTTCTCAGGCTTTAATCTACTTGCTGATTTATTATAGCTTTTATAACCCTGTGCATCTACTGGATAATACAAGCACAGTAAAGAAATCAGTAGATTGTTTATTTTAACATAATTCAACCCCAAACCTTTCTGAGTACAGGCACAGTTGCATCAGTTTTGTGATGGAATTTGCACTTGACCTGTCCTCAGTTTTCCAGAGCTGTTTTCAGTCCTGCTGGGAGATAGAAAAAGGGACGTGGCTGTAATGACAAATTTTCCAGCTTCTGTTTTTCTGCTTTGAACTTCTTCAGGTGCCTTACTCACTCCCAGGTGATTTCTAATGAATATTTCATATTTGCTCCAGAACTGTGAAGGAATTGCAGTTGGAGAAGGTGCAGCTAGAGACAGAAAACAAAGAGATGGAGAAGAGATTGAGGGAGCTGCAGTCAAACATGAGCAGAGAAAAGGAAGAGAGGAGGTAGGTTCAGTTTCCCTTTGGAAAATGGATTCAATTTCCTTTTGGGGAAAAAGAATACAGTGAGGTGCTCCTTCCACACCTCCAACTTCCCACAGGGGAGCTCTTGTAAAGTTTGGATTTTACAATTATATTTAGTCTCCTCTCTCCAGTCTTTCTTCACAATGATAAACTTGCTTCTCTATGATTTGTTAATTTTAAACTCTCTTACAATATTTGATCCATTTTCCTCGTTTATTCCCTCTTCCTTTTCCCTGTCTGACTGCATTTGTCACCTTAGTTTTCAAGCAGGAGACAGAGCAGTTTCTCCTGCACCCTCGTTTATTTCTGAGGTTTCTGCCGAGGCTGCTGTTGTTATTTTTGCTTTGATCCTGTTACATTTGTGGGGGTTCCCAGAGAGGGATCTCCTGCATGGGGGCAAACAAGGCTTGAAGCCCATCAAATGCTGGGGTGAAATGTGAATCTGAGTCACTCTGAATGCTGGCAAATCTCTGCAACATCTGCTTCCTTTTCCTTGAGTTTCTGCCTGCTGTGCTTTGTCACTGGCAATGCAACTGCCTTGGGTTTGGATCCCTGTTGGCAGCTCTGTGAGCATTGCCCTGAGATGCTGGAGCACTGTTTTCCAGGTGATGTGTGGCACTTTTGTCTCCACAAAAAGAGACAAAAGTGGATTGTTCTGGTGGAGCTGTTCTTGTTTTTCTCTCAAGGCCTGGCACCTGCAGGCCCTGATAGGGTGGCTGTGGTGAGCTCCAAGGACAGGAGGATTTGGCATTTGCACCACTGGAACCAGGGAGTGCTTTGGGCTGCAAAGGATCTGAAAGTTCCTGCGTTTTTAGCAGTGCTGGATAAAGTCCTGGAGTAAACTGGGACAATGGAGGCTCACACAAAATGTACTTCTGCTTTTATTCTTCTGAAACCAGCCTTTGAGAATTGATAAGATTGGTTTTTTTAAGTTTAAAAACTTGGACCAATTTAATGGTCTAAAAAGAAGTACTTTCTTACACATTTGTTGTACTTACTGCTATTAAAGCAGATGTGAGGCAGGTTTCAGTGGAAGAGGGAGTATTTGTGCTTTGGGGAATTGATCATCCTAGAGACAAGAATTTTATTTTTGTGATGTTTTGTTCATGTTTAACAAGCTGAAGGAAAACCTTTATGCTTCTCTTGCTTGCAGAAGGCCTAATTTTGAAGTTTTTTCTTGCCTTGGTTTGTAGGAAGTTAGGTGCTTATCACTGGAAATCTGGGCAGGCAGGAGCACGGATCACCCCACCCCGAGCTGTGGCACAAAATAATGAGAACAGGAAGAAGGTAGGAAACCAGATTTGCAAGTTAAGCTCTTGAAAGTAAAACAAGATTTAGAACTGGATTTATGCTGCAGAACAGGAAAATTTCAAATACTGTAAAACCAAAAGGTTAAGCCCTGTCTGAATAAAATTCCTGACTGCTTGTTTTCCCATGCCAAGCTTCTGATTCCCTTTGAGCTGGAGGAGCACCAGCTTTTGTTGGGTGATCCGTTGGGGTTTTAGTTGCAATAAACAATAAATGATCACTGCTCCTACAGATTTAATGCTGTAAGAGTGGCTCTGGTAGTGGTGGAAGTCATCAGGAGCCTGTCCTTGGGCTGGATCCATGATGGATCTGAAATACTGAAGGGCTTTGGGTGAAACTTTGAGTGCAAATTCTCTGCTTTCACAGATAAAATACACCACAGTTAGTCATTTCTTTAACTCAGGTTTACTGACTCCTGTTCTATGACATCCTTGCTCAGACCTAAAAGAAGGGATGTAGAACTTTGCTGCTAAATCTTTGGAAAATCTGTTTTCTTTTCAGTACGTACAAATGGGGTACTTATTTTCTTTTGGAAAAGTCTGTGGCCATTTTTCTTAAATTGGCAGAAAATGAGAACTTCAATAAAATTGCCTCCTTGCCTGTGAGAGGAGAGGATCAGAATGAAAAGGTTTTCTTTCCCTTCCCCCTTCTCTGAGACAAGGAGCCCAGAGCTGTTGCTGCTTGAAAGGCTTCAGGTCTCAGCTGGGGTGGCTGGGGAGATGAAAGGGGCAGAATTTAAAAAAGGGCAACATTAAAATAAGGGGTGAATGAGGGGCAGTGAGGCTGTGGGGTGAACTCTGAGGATCAAAAATGCTGAAAATGATTAATTACTGGGATGTTAGATCATGGAAGGGTCACCTGGACAATATTTCGTATCTGGGGAGGGAAACTGGTCCTGGGCTTCATGGCTGTGTTGAGCAGTGCATGGAGTTTTCTCTTGAAATGCATGCCCTAAAACCATTTTCATTCTGTACAAGTAACTCTTTATGCATTATCAGCAGAACCTTAGACAGATATATGGAAATATTCTTTGCTTTAGGTTTCTCCAGAAAAAGTGAAGTTGCAGGTACTCAAGGAACAGAGTCAAGGTAAAGACATCTTTCTTAATCAAATAAAAACTTCTGATAGATTAGTGCTGCTTGGAGGTTGCTGCAGTTAAATAATGAAGAAATCAGAGTGGAACACTGGATTAGTTGAGTTTTTTTGCTTGTTTTGTTTTTGTTTTGTTTTGTTTGTTTTTAGAGCCAGTGAAAAAACCAGTTAAGCCTGAAAGAAATGTTGTAGCTCCTGAAAAATTGAGAGTGAAGGGGATGGCCTATGGATCACCTGAAATTAAGGGTGGGCTGCTGGTAAGTAAATGGTTTAAAAATAACTCTCAAGCAACACAGTTTCATGTGTGTAGAACTTTTTTGTGTCAGTATGTAGACACACATTTTTGTTTCTCTCTCTGATCATTAAATAGTGCCCATAAAGTAAAGAGAAATTTTATAGACTGATCTCCCTGAATGCAAGGAAACATTAAATGCTTCTGTTGTCAGAGCTGTGACCACTTCTTTAACTGACAACAGTTACAGAATTGATTTAAACTGTATTTTTATTAATTTGCCAAGCATGTGGGCATGACTGAAAAAGGCTGACCTCATCCTTAACTCAGGAACATTTCTCTGTGATTGAAATAAGATGTATGGTTGCAGGAAAAGGGGGAAAATGAAGTGGTCCATGAATGTTTTGTAATTTTTAATCCTTAGATGAAGGCCAGGGCAAATGTTGGATTCTGACTGCTTCCCAAGCTGGCACCTTGTTGGCTGTGTTAGAGTGGAAATTTCTGTTACCAAGTGTGAGGTGATTTCTATTATCAAGTATGAGGTGGTTTCTATTTAATAAGGGTTTTTTGCCTTTTAGCAAGTAGGAAATAGGAATAATAAATAGGAAATAAATAATAAATAGGAAACTCAGCCTCCAAAGTGTGGTGCAGCCTCATAGAGCTCAATTTTTAAAGTGACCTGAGTGAATAGAGAAGTTCTATTGTTGAATAAGAAAAGAATATTTTTATTCTAAAAAAGTATCATCTCAGAGATACCCCCTCCCCACCCTGTAATACTTGATGTGATTTATTTCCATTATTTTATTAAACCACTTGGAGCTGCTAACCCTCAAAAGGAACTGATATTCTGTGTGTGTCTTTGTAATGCTTTTCCTTTGGGGAAATAAACCACGTGCGGATTTGGAATTTAAGATAACTTAACCACGGGGATTTTGCTTCCCTGCTCCGAATTTCATTAACGCTGAAGGAACCAAGAGCACGGCACGCTCCCAAGAGCGCCGATCGTGCGTGTTTTGGTTTTTTCCTGCGGTTTTTGGGGAGCGATGCTCGGGAGCGATCCCGGAGCGATCCCCGAGCGCGGCTGCAGTGCCGGGAATGGCCGCCCGAGGGCGCTGCGCCCCCGCAGGACGCGGCACCGCTGCGCGTCCCGGGGGATCCCCGGGGCTGGGAGCGCCGGAGCCGGAGGGATGGATGGATGAATGGATGGATGGATGAATGAATAATCGGTGTGGAAATCCGGGCTGCTGGGAGGAACTGAGCTGCGGTTCGCTGGGGCAGCCTCGCGTTCGGGTTGTTGTTCGCGCAGTGAACTTTGCGCCGTGCTCACGCCGCTTTGCAGCGGGAGGATCGGGCAATGCCCTGAGCGTGCAGCACTGACACCTTTCGCAACCACCGTTTGTTGCTTTTGCAAGTCACGCGTGCCGCTGGGTGTGCGAGCAGTCCCTAGATCAGTTAAAGCACAGGGCAGGTGGAAAGGAGGAGCTGGGAAAACATCCTGAATGTGTAGGGGCTGCTGATCCTTGACTCTCTCATTACACTTCTGCCTGTACCTTTGCTGCTTTTTTGTGGCAAGAACAGGTCCCTCACTTGGAGAATGTGTAGACAAAGGATCTTTCCCATAAATACATAAATTATTTCGTGGTTTTGCTTGATAATCACCCAAGAGTTGGTAATGAAAACCTTCCAAAGTAATTTTCTTTGTTCTAATAAAAGCTGAAAATTCACTGAAGTCCCAGTGTGGGACTGTTTTTCCCCTTTTATAGCTGTTTTCAGTCAATCTCATCAATTACAGTTTGGACTTCCCTGGGCTGCTGTTTGAATGGCTCTCCCATTTAGCCCCTTAAATGACCATTTTCCTCTTGCTGACCTCTCCAGATGTGCCCCTGACCACTGAGAAGTTTTGATAAGCAGCTCTTCATTAGTAAAGCACACAGCTCATAAATTCCTTTAAATGAGACATGCTGCATTAAATGCCTCATTTATTCCCTCCTGTACATGGGCTGTGGTGTCCATGGCTTTATACCCAAAGCATGGCATGTGGGTGTCCATGGCACTGCTCTCTGACACCAAAAACCTTTAAAAGTAGGGGGTTGTGTGCCTGGTAATAAAAACTTTTGTCTTTCTTATTTAACTCTTGACAGATCTTTGCAGTTAATTGTGAGCAGGATCACATTAAATGGGAGTGATCTTGATAACCAGGTGGCTCAGCTGAGCCCAGAAAACTGAGTGCTGCTGTTGCACAGCTGACACTAAAAATGTTGCTGCACATCAGAAGGGCTTTATCAGTAATGTTGTAGAACTGCTAGAAAGGCTTTATCAGTAATGTTGTGGAACTGATTTAGGAACCAGCCTCAGGATCAGCCTGTGCAAGCCCTGGACAGCAGGACAAAGGATTGTTGCTGAGTGGTGCCTTTGATGAGGAGGCATCTGCAAAGATTTTTCAGGAAGCTTTGCTGCAGTGGAGAAAAGGTAAAAGTGATCCTGGAGGAGATCCCTGTGCCAGTGGGGTCCCATCAGGTATGGTTTATTCTGATTTAATGACATTTAAAATGCAGTGGGAGCCATTGGGGGGAGTTAGATTTTAGATTAGTGAAGGCAGATATTTTGTGAAGCTAAAACCCCCCATTTTATTCTTTCTCAGTGTGCTTTTATTAATAACAATCATCTCTGAAGGGGGTTTTTTAATGATATGCAGAGTGTTTAGCTCATTTTTTGTAATGATCTCTGGCAGTGGCCAGGTTGTCCCTGTACCTTCCCATGGCTTTGTGTCTCACGTGGCACTTCAGCATGAACTGCAATGCTCAAACAAAAATCCACTTTTAAACTGAGGCAAGGAATGTGCAGGGCTCAGGATTTTGTGTGTTCTATCCAAGTACATTTTCTGCTTGCCTTCACCAGGCTCTTAATATTTCTTTGTCCCAATGAAAAGCTGCAATCAGCTGAAGTATGCATGGAAAAATATGGAAAATTCCTCTGGTCTGATTGGATTTGTGCAAATCCAATCTGTGTCTTGTTGCTCTAGTCCATGGATGGTGTTTTTTTTGTACAAAATAATATTAAACTGATTTTTTTAACCTTTTTTTTCTTCTTTTCTATGGGATTTTGATCTGTGGGGTCATGGATTTCCATCCCCCCCACTCTTTCCATGGTTCCAGTGTCGTGATCTGTAATAAATGAGTTTTTATGGCTGCCCCCACTAGTGACTGTGTTCTGTCAATATATTGCTGGCCATTCAAATTTTGGAGTTATGCAAAGACTGAGCTGAGCACAGACCCAAATGTGATGTTCATTCAAGGATAATGTAGGTAAAGAGCAAATTGATCAGTTTTTTAATAATTCTGACAGAACCTGTGGGGGTTTGTGAGGTACAGACCAATGTTAGTGCTCTGAGGGAACCCATCCATGTGGAATTCCAGAAGGATGGCTTGAGCTACATGGAGAAACTCCTGCTGAAGAAATACAGAAGGTATTGTTGAATTTGCTGCTCCTAAGGAAGGAATTCAGAAATAGCTAATTAACAAAATCCAGATGAAACTTTTAAAATATTAGCTACATTATAAAGAGTTAAGGGGAGTGCATACAGGGGGCTTGACTTGAATAAAATAATGATTATAACCAGACTTGATCACTTCAGAGTTCAGCATTCCTGCACAGGGAGTTTCTAGAGGGATTCTCTTTGCTATGGGTTTATTGTAGAATTTGGGGACTGGCTTTGATATTTGGTTGCTTGGTTTTGGGGTGTTTGCTACAGGAGTTTTATAGAGAAAAGGAATCTTTTATGGACACTTTATGGAGGAAAGGATTCTCTTATGGACATTACAGAGTTGTTTTATGAGTTCTTGAGGAGCAGAGTCACCTCAATGAAATAAGGAGTTAGTTAATGCTGCTGCAGTAAATAGGCTGGTAGGGTTTTTCCTTTTGGCTTTTTTGTGATATATTTTTTAAAAGATGACTATTTAAGATTGATTGTTATTTTTTTTTCCTGTTTCAGAACTCCTGTCAATCAATTTTTTGCAAGTTGCCTGAAAGATTCGAGGCCTGTGCAAGCCCTGAGTGTTCACCAGGCTGGGGCTGGAGGAGGGGGACAAGGAGATGATGATGATGGTGACATTGAGGAGCTAACAGGTGTTACAGGTTTTTGTTTATTCCATCTAAAATACCTTTTTCTTGAGATTTCTTTCCTATGATTGCTGAACGTTTCCACTCTTAAGCAGTTTCTGCTAAAAGCAGCAATAATAAAAGGAGAAATTTGTGACTTTTTCATAAAGAATAAAAAAGTTGCATTTTATGAGTGTGTTTTCAACAGGAAAAAACTGAAATGCATGAAATTATTTATATTTCACAGCTGAAGAGGTGAAGAAATACTGGACATCTGTTTATAGAGTTGAAGAATCTAAAACTGTTTCTGAAAATGCAGAGTCCTCTTTAAAAATAGAGTTCCTTGATGATGTGAGTACTGATGAAGGACTTCATGAACTGATCATTGTTCAAGTCTTGATTTGTTAAATGTTTAAAGTAGCAACAGTTAAATAACTCCCAACAAGGAAAAATAGTGGTGCATAGTTTGTTTTCCATACAGATGTGGGAAATTGTTCATTCTAAAAATTCCCTGTAATTTTTTTTCTGTTGTGTTCAGGGACCTGCACTATATGGGATTTATACACAAAGTCTGACAGCTTTTCAGCACTTTTTAAATTTTTAATTTATTTTTAAAATTTTAATCTGTTGCTGAGTGTGGGTCTCTTTATTTTTGTTTTTTGTTCAGTCTCATAGCAAGGACTTGGAAGACTCTTCAGTGGAGGAAACTGGAGCTGTGGGGGTGAATGAGGAAGGAAAAACTGACCCACTGGAGTGTGGAAGGTATCAGAATTGCAGAGATTGTGGGGGAGGAAGGGAAATAATCCCAAATTTGGGGTTAGTTCCTAAGAAATGGGGGCTTGTCTTTGCAGGCAGTTCCATTTGAGTTATTAAGTGTACACTGTTCTAAAGCCCCTAGGGACTATTAATTGTCTGTAACTAGAGAGGCATCCCTTTGAAATCCTAACCCATGTAAGATGCATTTCTTTGCATTTGCCTGTCCTGAATTTGAGTAAAATTTCTCTTTCCTGAGCTGTTACCTCAGCAGGAGCAGGAACTCACAGGTTTTACCACTGCTCAGTGCTGTGCACATTTCATTAACCTTGTCATTCCAGACAAAAACAATAACTGATACATCTGCAATTCTTCTCATCTCCCATCATTATTTGATTAACTGGGACCTGTTCTGGGTTTTGGTATTCTTCTGTCAAAGCTCAGCATTTGCAGACCAGAACAACACAGAGCCAACCCCTTAAAAGAGAAATGGGTACAATGGGAAAGTCTTCTTTCCATTTAACTTCCTCAGCTGACACTTAATAGTTTTTACTTTTTCCTCTCAACAGAAATCCTGCTTCTCCTAAAGAAATTTCTCAAGGTAAATGTGAAAAGTTATTTAGTTCTTTGTTGAAAATACATTAATGTGTTCAGTTTGTCATTCTCATACAGGATGGGGCTGTCAACTGCAGTGGTCTGAAAAAATCCTTAAAGGTCATTAAATTCTGTACCATTCTCTCATCACAATTTGATTTATTACAGTTTGATGGGCTGTGTGAGCACTGTGATAAACACATAACAAAGGAAACCAACTTACAGAATCATTCACAGCCTGATAGGGTGGATTTCAAACCTTATAATGCTTTTAAGGAAATTTTATTAATTTTCCACAATTGCCTTTCTTTAGCTTTAATGGTGATTTTGTATTTTAAGTTCATGAAGAAAACGTAGTGACCTTGCAAGTTATAATTAATATTTATTACAAATACTGCTATTTTCATGATTTTATTGTACATACTGTATATGATCTTGAAATAAATGCAGTGCAGGAGGAGAGTATGGAAGCAAAGGCTGGGAGGAGATCACTGAGCTCCTGGGAACTTTCTGAGGAGATCTCTGACCCCACTGAGGGAATGAGCAAAGATCTCACTGGGACTGAACTGCAGAAAAGCAGGAGAGAGCCACAAGAACTGGGCAGTGTCTGCAATAGTCAGAGTTTGGTCTTGCCTGTAATTACAGAATCTTCAGCAGTAAGTTATGGTGTCTTTAATTGCTAAACAGATTAAGGATGTTGCTTTATCTGCTTTAGGTTTAGGGGATTGTTACTGCCTGCCATATTTGATGTGTAGGGGATGAAAGGCTCCACTTTGTGATGCCAGTTTTCTGTTCATGTTCCAAAAATAAAAAAAAAAAAAAAGAGAACAAACAGCCATAAAAAAAGGTGTTGGAGGAGCAGCTCTTCCCATGTCTGTATTAACAGTACTTCACCTCTTGACTGAATGGCCAAAAAATGGTGCTCAGTCTTATCTAACAAATTATTCAGATCCTCATTTGCTGGATATAAAAGTAAAAGCAAAAACTGATAGAAAAGTTTGGGCCATTGATTTGGAGTCATTGTTAAACAGTGATCACCTGTACCCAAAAGTGAACACAAAGAAAATCTGCTTTCCGTGTCCCCAGTGAAAGAACAGATTCAAACTCTCACAACATGAGAAGTTTTTAGGGGTTTAAAGCATATCTTGAGCAAAACCATCATCCTCATGAATATCCATTACAGCTGGCTGTCAGAATCAGTCTGAGTTCTATGAAATGAACATTTTATTCATCTAAACTTGCAGGGACAATTTGTGAATTCTCCTGTTTCCCTTCCTCTCTGTAATCTCTCTGTTTTATTCAAGTTACAGGATGTAGCCAAAAGACACAAATGTGCTTCTACATCATATCAGGGACTTGAAGGTTTCTTTGTTGTAGGTGCAAACCCTAAACAAGAAAAGCTGGAGGCTCCTTCTCCCCTGGCTGCTGCCTCCAGCCCTAGGGATGGCAGGATCCCTTTTCCAGGTACTGTTGTGTGAATAAATCTTCAAAAATTGATGTATTTATCATCTTTTTTCAGTTCCCTTCCATCCAGCTTGCTTTAAGAGTCACTTTCAGGGTGACAGTCATGCCACACAAGTGGTGCTGGCAGAGATAAAATAAACTCTTACCTTAAGGCAATCCAGTGCCATAAATTTATATTATCATTTTTGTAATAGGGTTCCATCAGGTCCCTATTGCTTTTCATGGTGTACAGGAAACAACAAGTGAACATCATTCACCTGATCAAATACATCACTTGAAATCAAGCTTTTAGTCTGTTCTATATCTGTAAAAATTTGTTGCATGGCTTCTTTAATTCCCACATTACATACAGCAAATATAAGAGGAGTAAATGCATATTAACACAAAATCTGCAAATAATTTCCTTTCCTAATGGTTGATTTCAGGAGATGGGCAGTGGGTTTCTAAAAGCAGCTTGAGTGAATATGCTGATGACTCTGTAGTTCAAGGTGTCCTGGAAAGTCAACTGAACAGGGCTGCAAATGCTTGCCAGGCTCAAAATCAACCTTCTCCTCTGATGGCAGCCTGGATGCCATGGCCAGGTAGGGACAGCCACACTCCTCAGCTCCTAATTAGGTTCATTTTAATTGTATAAAATGGAGACACTGTTATATTTGTCATTTTTCTATCTTCATTTGTGTATTTGTATTCTGGTTTTTTGTGAGAATAGGCTTTGGAGGTAAAAATTACCTCTTTTCAGCCATCACCAGTAATTCTTTTGATTTGGCTTAGTTTCTGCTTCTGCTGCTGCCCTTTTGCTCCCCTCTTAACTTGAATATTTAGAGAATAAACTCTCTAGAAGAAGTTTCTGCATTTGTGTGTGTTGGTGGTCTCTGGTACAATTTGGGAGTGATCTAATAAAGGATTTCTTCCTGCTACAGAAGCAGGTCTGATGAGATGAACTCACAGAAACAGGGACACAAGTAATAACTGTACCTGCACTTTAGTGTTACCTTTCTCAATTTCAACTGTCTCCATCCCAAGAAATGGAGCTCTACATTATTTCTCACATCATGAGCAAGCAGGTTGACATTTTAATTTAAATAATGCTGTGTGCAGAAATCGAAGCTGTCAATTTTGAATCCAGGGAAAATATTGGAAAGGGTCTATATTTTATTCATGTTAGTTTAAATTACAAAAAAAAAAAAAGGCACCAAACTCTTGGAGCTTTCTGCAGTCATTCAGTGTTTCCCCTCACACAAAATTTGTGGTGTTGTGCAGAATACTTAATTCATGTGATTCTTTTCTGAAAGATTCTTCTGAAGCACGAGGTGGGGAATTTATAGGTGTTAATAAAAAGTTATAAATACATTGTGAAGCACAATCTTAATTTGTAGTGATATTTTTCATCAGCTAGAGTTGGTTTGAGACTTTTAATGGCAAGTTTTTGTCAATACAGTGAATTTTTTTAAGCTGATAGTGGAGATACTGCATCTCTTTGTTCATATTTTCTCTTAAAACATTTCAGGCCCTGAAATTCATTCCAACTTCACTTGTGAAGATGGAACCTCCTCCAGCAGAGCCTGGGAGAAGATTTTGGAAAATGCAGATTTCCAGAACACTCTGGAGCTGAAAGACCACGACACATTTGATATTTTTGGGTAAGTTCAACTTGCTGGGTGTGATAAATTTGGGGATTGTGGTTTTTTTCAATTTCAATTAGCACTGAGATTTATGAGGTGAATCTCTTAAAAATCATCTGCATTCTTGAGTTGTGAGGTAGCTTTGAAAAGTTGTGAGCAGGTGAGCCAATAACTTCAACTCACCATAGATTTATTTTGCCTTGGACACTGAAGAGATGACTGGAAAAAAGGAAATTCCTAAAGTTCTGAGTCTCCCTGATTGTTTTTTTACTGGGATCTCACAACCAGCAAGAGTCAGAGAAGCACTGAAATGAACTCCATGTGTGTGATTAGAGCTGATTCAAAGATTTGTGACACAAACTGAGGGAAAAGCTGAATTAGAGTAACTCGTACTGACAAAATCTCCAGTAAAAAAAAAAATTGTGCCTTTTAGTTCAACATATGTGAACATATGTCAGCAAGGCTTAAAGCAGAGAACCTGGGGAGTTGGAGGTGCTGGAAATCACTGGGGTGTGTTTCTTTAAAGGGACTGGGAGGAAAGCCAAATGGATGATGAGGAAGCAACTCTGGAGGATAAACAGCAGGTTCTGGCACTGCAGTGAACATGGAAAACTCAGCTCAGTCTCCACCTTTTCATGATTCACAACCAAGAGATCAGGAGGTGTTTGAAGTGCTACTCAAGGCATCATTTACTAAAGAATATTCTCTAAAGTTGTCATTAAAATTTCTTGCAAATACCTTGATTTGCCTTTTTTTTTTTTGTATTACTATGAAGAAATATCAGAATAAAAGAAAACTGCTCTTGTGCTGCTATTTTTTAGGATTGTTTTATTTATTATCTTTAATTCAATGTAAGTTTTCTTGCCTGCAGGTGGAATTTTGTCTCTCCAAATGTGGTTTTATGTTGCCAAGCTGAAAGGTGCCACCACAGGGGTATTAATGGGATAAATTAATAAAAATAAATGGGGTCTCTGTGTGCTCAGGTTTGTGGTGAGAAGCACAGGAGGAGTCTCTAAGGTCAGGTACACTTTGTCACACATTTTAGAAGGGCTTGCACCTTGCAGAATAGAATTGAACAGCTTTCCACTGCACATTGAACTTCTCCTGCCACACTCCTTTCTTCCTAACTCCAGCAGGGAACCCAGACCAGCAGCAAAGCTCTGCTCAGAATCAATTGGGAGTGAATTCTCTTTCTTTCCCTGCTCCAAAATTCCAATTCAGACAGATCTGTGTCCAGGCAAATCCAGCTGTGCTCTAAGTTACTGCCTCACAGGCCTTTGAGAATTAAAAGAACAAAGAGGAAATGCAGTTAAAATCATCCTGGGTGGTTTTAATTTTAACAAACAGCCCCAGCTGTCCTTTTGAACTTGCTGTATTTGTTGTTGCATGAAGAGCTTTTTTCTTCCTGCTCCCCAGAAAGTGGAAATTTTAATGCAATTAATATAATTTCTGTAAAAGGTCATTTGGCCAACGTGGTGCTTTGATGTAAAGGGGGTTTGGGGACTTTCTGCTCTCTTGTTGAGGAGATGCTTAATTGTACCCAGTAACTGAGTGGCTTTGAAATTACCTAAATGGTATTTTTTACTAACATCTTTAGGATTCTCAGACACAGCAGCTTGCTCAGCTTTAAAGTTCTCTTTCCCTTCATGTGCCTGAATTTTTTCCTTTTTATATTCCTCCACTGTAGTTTTTGAGGAAAACTTCCTCCTTCTCCCCTAGTTTTGATAATAAAGGTGTATCAAAAGCAGTGACAAAGATTTGTCTTCTTGTGTTGGGAAATTTTGGAAGTGGGATTAATTAAAAAGCTTTTGTCTGACAATTGTTCTGAAATGTTTATGGGTGAACTGCTTGGCAGGGCTCTAAAATTCATGGAAATTGTTATGCCCAGAAACTTTCCTGTAGAAAGAGAAGCTTTAAATTCTGCTTGTCTGTGTTCAGAGGTGGCAGGTGCCCTTCACTAATGGATCTGTGGAAACATTCCAGTCTCTGATTTGGTTTCTGGCAGTTAAACCCACCCTGGTTTGGATTCTCTGAGGTGTTATCTGCCCCCCAGCAGCTCTGCACTAACACCTGCCAGCAACACTGGACTATCTGCAACAATTTCTTTTGCAGGAAAAAGCACTTCAGCCACCCTAATTCATACAAACTAGAGGCATCAGGCTGAACAGACCATTGATTTGATTTCCTGCCTCATTTCTTGTCTTTAAGGTGAGGGCATATTTTCCACCTCAGTTTTCTTTATAGAGTTTACCATCTATTGATGTTTTATTACAGCAGCTCTTTGTCAGGAATTGGGAGAATAAAATCACAAAGCAGGTGTTCTGCTTTGGAGATGGAGGCCAGTGCTTTTCTCTCATCAATGTAACCTTCCTTTTTCAGTTACTCTTCCAAATATTCCTATTACACTCATTTCCCTGGCACAGACAGCCTGACTTGCTTCCATGCTGCTCCCAACCTTTTTTAACAGGAAAACTGATGAAGCAGCTGCTGCTGCAGTGTGTGCCTCGAGCCCTCAGCAGGCAGGGCAATCCTTTAAATTTGGGCTTGTTGGAGAGAACCAGAAAGTCGCTGAGTGCTTTCAATTTGTGATTTTCAAAGTTTTCCCTTCCCATCCCTTCTGCTTTGAAAGAAAAAAAAGGCTTCTGACAACACCTCCAACAAAATTTGGGCTAAAAACCAGCTCTCTTTAATGCATTATGATCTCTGTTTAGGCAGTGGTGATTTTAATAATTCTCAGTTTTGTGTTGCAGATTTAAAACGTTTGAAGATGTTTTGTGTTGTTTTTTTCCCCCCTATTTAAGTTCTAGTGGTGGAACTGATATCCTAAACAGAAGACCAAAAAGAGAATCTGAATTGCTGCAGTTGTGTGATACATTTATTTCTAGCAGAACAAATCTGGTGTTGAAAGGTTAAAAGCTGTTTATTATTATGACTGTGGTTTAATGTAATTCTCTGCACAATATTTAATGTCCCTTCCAACCCAAACCATTCCATGATTTCTTGGTACCAAGACAATCTGCAAATTGTAATATTCATTTTTTTCTTTTAGGTTTTATTTTTACTTCTACCTATGCCTGTTGTAGGGGTGTCTGATCCATACCAAGTGTTGAGGGATTTGCACAGAAAAATCATCTTTCCAGTCCATTCAGAGAGAAAGAAAAGGAGGGGAAAGAGGAAAGACCAGTTTAATTTTTGGAACTTCTGGGGTGAGTTTGTCTTTTTGTGTGCATTGACTTTTGGTAATCTGACTGTATAAAACATAAATCCTGGGAAATGACTTGGCCATCAGTTTGGATTTTGAGTGAGGACATCACACTTATTATATGTTAAAGTGTTTTAGGATTCCTGTTCAGGAGCCTGGCAAGCTCCACTTGTTTGTGTCTGACTTTTTGAATGTGGCCATTTTCTCTTTCTCTGTAATATACAGTAATTTAAAGGGGAATAACACAAATTCTACAGGATTCCAAGTGCTGGAATTCCCAAACTGCTGTTCCCCTTGTCTTCACCAAGCTGTCAGTGCATTTCAGGGAAGATCAGAGGGGCTGATGAATTGTCAGCCTGACCCTGTGCAGGGGCTCTGTTGTCAGCTCCTGACCCACAGCTGTGTGGTTGCTTCTCATGGAACAACCAAATTCCCATTACTGAGGGGATTTACAGTGTAAAATGAATGTTTCTGGTGCTCAAAATCCAGAGCAGCTGCCCAGGGAGTCCTTGAAATGTTTTAACTGGCTGCTGCTTGTCTGGCTGCCAGACTTTGGTGGTGTGATTTGGAAGGGCCACTCCTCCAAGTCAGAGAAACCTCACAAAGTCCTTTCTCAGCTGGCTTTGCACACGGGGATGGGCAAAGATTGGATGGTGGAAATTGAGGTTTTCCTGTTGATGTTCCTTTTCAACCAGCAAGGGATGAATTCCACTGAAAACACTGGAAAGGTTTCTGCTCCCTGCTCCAGAGCAGAGCTCTCTTTTACCCTTTGATTTTACCCTTTAATAGACTTGAAGATGCTGTCATTTGCTGCATCTCATTTATAAAAATTAAGAGTTGTTCTTTCCTCCATCATAATATGGCTTACATGCATCTCATTTAATTATCAGGAACACATCAACCCAATTAGTTTTAATTTATCCAGACCATTTACATCAGAGACAAATACATCTGTCTTTTTCATTTCAAAAATGAATCCTGCAAATTGCAAGCCATCAACACAAGGGCATTTCTAAATTATTTTGGTCAAGAGAAGTGTTCCATGACTTTCTAGTTAATTAGGATTAATTAGGTTGTTTAATATGCTTATGCTTTTGGTAAGGGATGGAAACATAATAATCTATTTTATGTTAATAATACAGATCAGTTAACAAGCCCAAGGAATGGAAGCCTCCAAAAACAAAACTGATTTTCCATATATTGATGGATGTAAAGACCCTCAAAGAAAAACTGGTTTATTTCAGTAAAACTGAGGGATTTCCAATGCTGATTTCCAAAGGAACTCCAACAGAGGGGTTAAGGAACAAATATTCAGCAGAATGATCTATGAAACCTTGCTAGGTATGAATTAGATTCTATTTTAGTTTAACTAAAAAGTCTGGAAATCAACCCCAAATCTGACAAAAACACCTCAGCAAATCCTTCAGGTTTTGGCCCAGTGTGTGTCTGTCATGTATTTATCTGAACATAATGCAACAAAAATTACCCAGTGTTTGTGTTGAAGGAGACAAATGTAATTTTTAGTTGGTTATTCTTTTGGGGCAGCATTTCTTGTGGTACTTCTACTTCTTTTTTTTTCTAAAATTTCCTTTACAAGATTAAATACTATAAAACTCCATCAATTTATTTTGTCTTCCTTTGTCTGCTGTGATTCTCCCCTGTGTTAAATTTACTGTGTTCAATGTGCTGGTTTTTGGTTAAAGGAACTCTTTACTCCATTGGGAGAGGCCTTCATTAATTTTCCTGCTGCAGCCAGTTTTTCTGTGCCATAAAATAATGGCAGTGGATGCAGAACTCTTAAATAAACATCTGCATAAAGATGGAGAGCTGATCACTGCGAGTTGGGAATTATGCTTGGATCTGCCAAAATTCTGTTTATAACCTTAAAGTGCTGAAACTTGGGCAATGACTGAGAGGAATGAAAAGTTATCAAAATACAGTGGCCCATGGTGTGGTGCCCACAAACCATTTCTACCAATGCTGCTTCTGCACCAGAGCCCTGACAGTTATTTTATGTTTTTTATTGTAAGTTTGAATCATTTATACAGGGAAACCCGAGGAGAAGTTAATTGAATGTGGCTCACTTTGAAAAATGTGAACACTTTTCTTCAAGTACTCTGAAACAGCCTGGAAAAATCATGCTCTGTTGCATTATTTTTGTCTGGCTGCTGGAGCTTGCCAAATACAAATATACTTTCTCCTCTACTATATTTAATTTCCCTACTTATATTACATTAGAGTTACTATTAAATTATCAGATAGATACATCATATGTTGCTTGAAACACAGCTGCTGTTATTTGCATTTAGCTGTTAGTGCTGTAAAACCTGTTTTTATGGTCACAATAAGAACACCAGCTACAAACAGAAAGAACAAAGAGATTTTTTTAAAAAAATAAAATCCATCACCTGGCCTAATTCCAATCATTGGGCTTGCACAGGTTGTTTTTCTCTTGGCCAACCTGTTAATGAAGGTTCAGGTTTCATTCTGCTGCATTTTTTGTAGTGGGTGAGGTGACCCAGCCTTCAGAAATGTTGGAGCTCAGAATCAGGTAAGAAAGGAGTGAGAAAACAGAGTTATGACAGCAGTTTCTACATCAGAAAGAGCTGCAGGTACAGATACAACTTTTCTTTCCTGCCTATACCTCCCCATTTTTCCTTCCTGTCTGTTTTTTTTGTATTTTTAAAGTGACTTTTATGGCTTGTATCCATTTAAAGGGTGACAAGTGGCTTTTACTGTGTATTTTTTCAGAAGGAATTCAAAATAAGAGCAGATATAAGGGTTCTGATTTCTTTTTCTTACTTTTTTTACTTGGTAAAAAGCAAATATCCTGGCCTCCCCTTCAGCACAGATCATTCAAATGGTTTAAATGTGGCTGATGAAATCTTAGAACATGCAGGGACAGCCCCAGTCTGCTCTTGATGAAGCCTGTGGGAGGTTTGCCAGTGAAAAAGCACATCCTGTTCTCAGTGACACTGTTGCTGTCACTGTTGAAATGACTTGGGGCTCCATTTTAGAAAATGTCCTTTCTACTGCAGAGTCTTTGCTCTTCCCTGTGATGGATCCAGTGCCTGCCCCTGCTCAGCCACTGGAACAGCCAGGATTTGGAAAAGAGGGGCTTGGAGGGCCAGGAGCTGCACTCCTGTGGATGCTTTGTTAAGAGGAGAGCTCCTGGAAATAATTTCCAACATCTTTCAACTGCTATAAACTTCCTCAGGTGTAGGACACAGAGTTCAGGCTAATAAACTGCCTGAGAAAGAGAGAGCTGAGAAAATAATCTTCAAACAAATGTTCTGGTACAGGGAACAGACTCTGAGCCCAGGGTGAGCTGGTGGCTGGCTTGACTTCTGCTTTAAAACCTTTTTCAATTACCCAAATTTTACAACCCCCTGTCCATCTTTTCTTGTTTAAAGTTATGATATAACAACTAAAATAACTTCCCAGACGTGCAGAATTTCATTGCTAGGAAGCATTGTCATTTTCAGGCCAAAAGTTCTCCCATTTTTGCTGTCTAAACTGGTGCTCATTTGCAGCACACACAAGATTAATGTGGGTGGAAATAAAATCTTCAGCTTGGTTGTAAGTAGACAAATATTTCCCATGCAGGAAGATGTAGTGTTTAGTAAGAGATTGGTTGCAAATTAATCTTCTCTCTTGTGATATAGCCAAAAGTGGGAAAACTCAAACTGGGAGTAAAAATGGTCTTCAACTTGGCCCTTTCCAAATGACTTGCCTTGAATTTTCATGGAGTCAGAGTGGTTTTGGTTGGAAGGGGCCTTAAAAACCTTTTCCTTCCACCCTTGCCATAGTCAGGGACACCTTCCACTGTCCCAGGCTGCTCCAAGCCCTGTCCAGCCTGGTCCTGGACACTGCCAGGGATGAGAAATCCACAACCTCATTCATTGCCTTGCTTTTGAGATGGGAATGGGGGAAAAAAAACCCTCCACATTTTCCATTTTGATGGAGCACAATACCCAACTTCAATTTTCCTGTCAATATTAAGCAAGCTGATGAGATTTTTCAGTTTTCAAGCTGGAAAGCTTCATAGCCAATATGGAAAGACATCCTAAATCAAAAAACCATCCTAAATCAAACAGGTTAGAACTTGCTCTGTTTGTAGGAAATGCAGGATGGAGAGAGCCAATAACCTGCTTTCTGTGGAATATTTTTGCTTGTTTCCATTGTTAACAAAGGTATTTAAACAATTTCTGCTGTTTCCTGCTGTCTGATTGAGAACTGCTCAGATCAGGGAATAGGCTGAAGGTTTAAGGACTGGCTCAACCATGACACCATTGTCCAGGCCAAAGTTAAGACAGATTAACTGAAAATAAGGATAAATAACTTGCAGAGTTAGGAATATTGTTGTTGCTGAGCCAGCTTGAATTTTACAAAGAATTTTTTAGGCCTGATTGGTAAGAACCTATTTTCATGGAAAATCTTTGAAATTAGACCATAACTTGGGTATAAAAGGTACTGGAAATCATCCTGATGTTTTACAAACTGTATGAAAGAAAAGATTTCATGTTCTGAGGAGTTTCAAGTGTTGTTCACTTCATCAAAAACCAACAGAGGAGTGTGATGGTTACCCTTTATTTTTTCTGAATTGCACTGGGGGCATGAAGTATCTTTTCATAATTTACCAGGCATTTATAACGTGCAGCACTTCAAAAGACAGTGTTTTATAGTTATCTGCAATTCCCTTCTGCAGTGCAAATTAAAACTTGCTGAACTTTCTTGGAAGAGCATCACCACATAACATTTCTTCTGCTGCGTGATGTCTGTTTGGAAAGTCAATACAGCTTCCTAGAGAACATTTTTCATGTTAATCTTGCTACCTGAATTTATTTGGCAGTGTAATTCTGTGAAAGTTGATGAGTTTGCTTATATAACTTATGTGTACAATGCTTTGAATATCCCAATCATCTCCAAGTAAACCATTTTCCTTCCTCTTCCCTCAAGCATTTTCGACTGAACCTGTAAAATCTGGGATGTTTGACTCCTACATTAACATCCCCTGTGTTTACATCGTTCCTACAAGGTAAAGCTGCAGAAACAAGAGCTGGGAGGCAGCACTAGGAGCAGGCTTATGGCACAGCATGTGGGGAGTGCTTAGAAAAATCACAGCAGACAGACAATTTACAGCACTGGGGGTGATTTTTCACTCCAGGACTTTGATCTGGCTGCAGGGTGTTTATCAGGACTGCTTTGCATGGCATCTACATTTAATAAGGCAGCTGAAGAATGATGAGGCTGCTTTCCTGACAATTCTCTAAACAAAATACAATGCTTGCTGCTCAACAAAAGCTTTTGGTTTTTTTTTTCCCTCCATTGAGTCAAATATCAGAACAAGAAATAACTGCAGAGTTTTATTAGTTGCAGATTACTTGCCCAGACAGCTGTGCTCTCAGCGTGTCATCAAAAAAAAACCTGGTCTCAGAAGCCAAAGCAGCCTCAGAAGCTGATCAGTTTAAACACTGAGCAAAAGTTGTGGTTCAGCCTGAGGTATTAAGGGTGTTAAATGCTCTGCCAAGGCACAGGGCCATCACTGTCACAGCCCTGCAGAGATCCCTGCTCGTGCTGGGGTTCTGTTCCTGCAGGCTGGACAGGCAGAAATCACCTGAGGGCAGTGGGGTTTATTCACAGCTCATCCAGGGAAGGAAGATGCCCAGGGCCAGGTGTCCTTTCCAGGTAAAATCTATTGGGAGGGAGGGGGAAGAGCTCCACTGGAAATCCCTGATGGCATCTCCTTTGCATCCTTCCTCCAAACCAGGCAGCAGGACCAGCTTGGAGCAGCCTGGCAGTGGAAGGTGTCCCTGCCCTGGCAGGGGTGGGACAGGATGAGCTCCAGGTCCCTTCCAACCCAAACCATCCTGGAGTTCTTTGGATGATGGTCTGGGATGGAAAGGCTGAATGGGATGTTTTGTTTCTCTTCTCCTTCCCAGCACTGGTGCCTGTGCTGTTGTTGTGTGACTCTGGCCTCAAAGTCTCAATTTTCCCCAAAGAGAAACAGGCCTTCAGTTAAAACACCTTTAGAAAATGTCTGATTTCCTAAATTGTCTCTGATTGAACATTCTGTGTGAATGTAAATAAGCAAAGGGAGGGAACAAAGCCTTGTGAGGCTTGGCATGAGCTCTGTTTCAGGTGACAATATTCTCTCTGTCAATTTGGAGTGATTTTCAAAAGCACAGTAAGATTTCACAGTGTTGGACAGGAGGATTTGAGTCAAAATGAGACATAAATATGGATATAGGCACGAACTTAAATTAAATGTGACAAAGAAACACTCTCAGAATTTTTTTTTTTTCCTGACAGAAATAGCATCAAGGAGCTGGATGCCTGTTACTGGCAGCATTTATTTTCTTATGGTGAGGCTAAATTGGACATGAGTGACTCCTCCTCTGGCAGAGCTTTGCTGTTTCCAAGTGTTCTTCAGCCCCTGCAGCTGAGGTTGCAGAGCATGAGCTGGGTGCTGGTGCCCATTTCACTCATCCCAGTAACTCTTTCCAGGGCTTCAGCAAGTGCTGAAGGAAAAACATGCTCTCTTGGTTGGTGCTATTGCTATTTCTGCTTAAAAAAAAAAAAAAAAAAAGTTTACTGTCTCCTTTTGGTGCCATCCACTC
Source organism: Illadopsis cleaveri (assembly GCA_013399915.1). NCBI lineage: Eukaryota > Metazoa > Chordata > Aves > Passeriformes > Timaliidae > Illadopsis > Illadopsis cleaveri. The sequence goes on along the minus strand of VXBB01020346.1, from coordinate 83,991 downwards.
AATATTTGACTCTCCATTTTGATTGAAATTCTGTTGTTTTATAATTTACAACCCAGCTAAACATTTCTTTTCATGAATGACACCCAAGCCTTTGTGCCTGCAAGTACCACTGCATGAAGTGGGTTATTTAAAGCACAAATCTGTTTGTGCTTCCAAGAGAAGAACAATGCTCTCAGTGTGAATGATGTGTCAAAACGTCAACCAGATTGTCACCTGAATGTGGCAGCTCCATTCTGAGGTTCACATGAAATAGGGATAACTGAGGAGTGCTGTAGCTGGCTCTGTTTGTTTTGCTTAGTGAAGGTGGTGGTTTGATTAGAAGTGCTTTTTCAGGAATCCTCTTTGACAGCAAACAGCCAAATGGTTTTACCTTGGTTTTTGAATAGACTCCTGCTGCCAAAATCTCCTCTGCAAGGTTTTGTTGTGGGTGTTGGACCCTGCTGAGACCTGGCCCAGTTTCCTCCCACGTTCTCCTGTGCTCTCTCTCTGTGTTCTCCAGGCAGCCTGGCTCCCTCTCCTTCCAGCAGTGCTAATCAGGGTGCAGTGTATTGCACCATAGAGCAAACCAGCATCTGCAATTCCTTTCCCTGTATCCCCTGTTCCAGGAGGCATTTTGTCCTTGCCCCTCAAACTTTGCTTCTTGTCCTTCACCTGGTATAAAACATGTGGAAGGAGAGGAGAGGAGACAGCAAAAACCTGTGGCTGATTGCACAGCAGAGTTGGACTTCAATGGTGAATTTTCTGGTTTTTACAGAAATTTCTGGTCTCCAGGACTGAGGTATCCAGGCCTTTCCCCCAGCCCAGCCCTTGCTGCAGCCAGGGGAGGGTTCTCCTGATGTTGTCTGGATTCTCTGCCAGTGCCTTGACCTCTGTCCCTCAGCAGCTCCTGGCTCCAGCCTTGGTTTTGTCCCTCAAGGGTCCCTGTTTGGCTGGCAGCCCTCAGCAGGGAGGCTGCTGCTCCCTTCCAAATCCTTGGGCTCCAGCTCAGCTCAGGAAACCCAAATAATCAATTGCTGAGGCAGCCAGGAACTAGAAACTCCTGCAGGATGCACAAAACATTGTTCTTCTGTACAATTCCAACTTCAGGTGGGTCCATTTCCATCCAATGAGGGTGATTCACTTATTTTAGGTTATTAAAAATGCAGCATCCAGTAGACAAAGCCCTAATAAAATCAACTTGAGTTCCAGGATATTTTTTAGAAGATGAGGGGAGCTGGGAAAGGAAAAATAGAGAGAAAAGTAGATAAAGATGTAATGATAAAGAGAATGTGTGTGACTGTGAAACTGAGGGACTGCTGTGTATTTTTTTATAGGGGATGTGGATTTAAAATGGAAAGATTACCTATTGCAAGATCAGGGATGTGTTTACAGATGCTTAACCTCGTGTTCATGTGTTTTCAGATGGTGTGTGTATAAAAGTAAATGGCTTAATAAATGCAAATGATTTGTAGCACAACTTTGGGCTATGGAGCAGCTTTAGTGTTATGACTTTGGTCAGATTCCCTTCTGTTCCTTCACATAATCCAGGCAGAATGATAGCAAAACCCCACAAAAGCAGGCATCACATCTGTAGTTGAGTTTTCCTAGGTAAATGATCTTGCAAATTGTGTTTTCTGTAGGGCTTGTTGCACTGGGTTGACCTTTGTGACAGCTTTATTCTCTTCAGCATCCTCCAGTTTTGAGACAAATCAATAAATTGAGCAGGAGCACTGCACAAAGAGCAGATGGTCTTCACCCAATACTTGTAAGGGAATTAAAATGTGAAATCACCAGCCTGCTGCTGTGGGACACCACTTAGATCTGCCTGGGTGCAGAAGAAATAGCAGGGAGGAGCTCTCACCCCAGCCTTTGCCTCAGTGTGGAGCTGAATTCAAATCTGACTTAGCACAGCATAAAACAAACCAGGTGCTCAGGGGAATGGACAAGCAGGTGTTGGGGAGTTCTCTTTGTAACTTTTATGAAGATGAACAGTACCTGGAAGATTTTAGGAGAAGTTAACAAGTATGAGGATGACATAATTTACATATTATGTAAAGATTTTTCCAAAAAGCCTCTTAGAAATATATAAAAAAGCTTTTCAGGAAATTGAACAAGCATTTGGATTAAAAATCAGCCTTTTCAGGCATTCACAATTTACTAAAATGAGGCAGAACTGAAGAACAGATTTTCATGTGGGGGCCAATTCCAAGGCCTGGAAAAGGAGGTAAATAGGTGACAATTCAATGCTGATGCAAAATGACTCAGAATATTCTAATTAAAACTGGCTGTGGGAGCTTGCAGAAATTCTTGTGTGACGTTGGAAACAGAATATTGATAAATGAGTGACTGGCTGTGGGTGGGAAGGAACCTTAGGCAAAGTCATGGCTGAGTTCTGAATTTGCTGGTTGGGAAATAATCATTTTCTGATTTCCCTTGGAGATGTGGCTGAGGCAACTGAGCTGCCCCACATGGAATTCCTTATGGAGCAGAGTCAGGCCACCTTGTGCACTGGTGATGGGATGGTGGGAGGAGAATTCAAATTCTCTCCTCTTTGGGAAGGAAATTCTCCATGAAAGGTCTTATTTTGCAGCTAGCACATGGTATTTTTTTTAATTTTTTTTGTTGTTGTTGTTAATTTCTTTTTGCCATTTATACAATGTTTGGGAGGTGCTTCCATAACCTTGCTGCTCTACAAGTCAAGCTGGAAACTTTATCCCACTTCCAGATTCACTTTGATTTTAATTTGACCAGCAGCAATGTATTTATTTCTAACCAGCATTTTTAGTTGAAAAGGTTTAAAATGTAAGGTTTTTAGTTTTTCTTCTCTCTCCGTCGGTGCTTTTCTTTCAAGTCATTGTATCAAGTGAGAGGCAGCAATTAAAAACCTCCCATTAAAACTTTGCTAAGCTGATCAAAGATAGAGTCTGGCAGGAGATCCCCTTTGGTCCTTAGGATAAGATGTGACTAATTCACCTTTTTATGGCTCCAGCTGTGTTTGCTGTAAAAGCTTTGGTAGCTCCATTGTTTAGTAATGTAATTAAATTTAGTTGAGGTTTAATGCAGCCAGTCCGTGTGATGGAGCAAATGACTTCTGAGGTTCCTTGAAGACTGACTGTAAAATGCTCATAAAATCCCTCCTTTGTTTCAGAACTTCTGTGACTTCACAAAAATGTGAAATCTGGCACTTGGCAGAGCCTGAAGGAAACATCTGGGTGCTTTTGATCAAAGATGCTGAAAATGAGACTGCAGAGCATCAAGAATGGCACAGTTTGAGAAAGAGAAAGGAAGAATGCAACTCTCCTCAGCAGAAGTTGGTAAATTTGGGGGGAAATTTGCTGTGTAGTTTCTTATTCCTCCAATAAAGCTTAATGCTTGCACAGAACATTCAAATAAGTTGTTTTAAATACTGGGGTTTTAAGGCAGGCACTGAAGCTGAAATTTGTCTAAAATTAAGAAAATGAGCTGCAGAATGGTCTTCTGCAACGTGGCAGAACTTTACGTTAGTAAATGGAAGCTAAATTATTTTCTTACTGTCCAGTGTTCAGCTTTCTGCAAGAGTAAATCATTTCTTTGAGCAGTAGTTGAGTAACTGGAAACACTCTGTGTCTGAGCTCAAAGAGTGATTTATCTTCCATTGCTTTCTGAGTGCTGTATTATGTTCCAAATCTAAAGCTATTCAATAAATGAGAAAGAATTTGTGCATTTTTTTCAGGGATGTGATTTCTGTAGTTTCCTGAGCACACAGAAGAGTGGAGAGGACCCTCTTTGCTAGAGAACAGTTGATATTGCATTTGACAATCCTGTAATCCAATTTATATCCAGCTTGCTGCTGGCCACCTGTGAGCAATTTTATTCTGTGCCTTTTTGTTTTCATCTTGAGAGCACTCATTTGTCTGTGGAGGATGATTCCCTTGGACTGCCTCAGGATCTTGGGCCCACCACAACAGCTGGCTGCTTAATTCAGACACTTGGAGTCACTGAATCCTGATTTTTTTGGTAAGAGTTCCAGTCTGTGGGATGAATCCTGCCCTCAGAAAATTGCTTTTCATGCTGTGGTGTTTGCTGCCATTGTCCTGTGAAGGTGAAGTTGTGTCCCAGTGCATGCAAAATGAAAACTGAAGTGACCTGACTGGCTGACTGCTCTTTTAGACAGTAAAATGAAACAGCCCTTAGCTCCTGGTAATGGTATCAGCAATGTTTGCTTGATTTAATAATCCAGACAAAATGATTTTACTGCCTCAAATTTCATTTTTGGTTGTCCCCTGTAATGTGGTCCTGGTCCTCTGATCTCCAGCTCAGGTATTTACATTTTTTCCCCTTTGTTCAGTGAATATCCAAGGCCAGGGATGCTGGGGAGGTTCTGCCTTGGCTCTTTTCCATCAGATTCCAGCACTTGTGCCTGCTCAGGGCTGGGCTGAGGTGGTTGTAGGGCAGGGGGTGCAGGGAGGTGCTGGGATAGCACAGGCAGGTAGGATGGGTCATTATTCCATGGAATATCCTGCTTTATCAGCTCCTGCTTGGCCACACAACTCCTCTGACTTACCTGGGGCTCTGCTGGCCAAAAATATTCCTTACTTAAATGGAAATTTTTGGATTTCTTTCATGGGCAGACACATCTGTCAGGGTTCTGTTCTGCCCTGTGGAGGTGTGGGTGACATTTGCCTTCTGAAAGCTGAGATTTGTGGCCAGTGTGTAATACTGAATTCTCTGGGTGGTGTGTTCTGTGCCTAACCTGATCATGTGCACAAATTCTCTTTTCTCTGTGACTGTGCCTCTGTGTGTAACAGAAATGGGGGGGATTTCAGAGTGAGCCTTTTGTAAATGCTTTATATTCGGATTTAATAGCTGAAGTGTAGTGAGGTGTCTGAGCAAATTGATAAAATGAAACTTTAAAGGTGCTATTTGAGCAGAAATCTAAATTCTACTCTCTTACCTCATGCCCTGTTGAAGTGGTTGATGTTGTGTTCATGTCCAGGTAGCACCTAAAGGAGAGGTGAAAAGCTGTGCTTGGACTTTCCTGGAATGAGATTATGTTTAGGGGTGCTTAATTAATTACAGAAGGGGAATTTGCATGTGGATTTCTGTAGATCAGTGATGCACATTTTCGTGGTGTGTTTTGAGTGTTGAGATGGAGGCTGAGACTGTTTTGTGAAAAGAAAATGAAATAAAAAGGAAGGAACGTGACCTGAATTAAATAAGTCTATTCTTATCTTGAATGATAAAAAGAACAGGGACTGGTTAAAATTCTGCTCAGACACAAACATTCCCCACAGATAGCCAGTGAAACCTGAAAGTTCCTGAAAAAAATAATGGAATATCCTGAATTGGAAGGGACCCACAGGATCATTCAGTCAAGCTCCTGAACCTGCTCAGGACAGCCCCAAAAATCCTGAGAATCCAGAGAATCCTGGGCCTGAGAGCTTCAAATGCTTCTTGAGCCTAAATCCAGCCCTTTCCAGCATCCACAGTCCAAAGGCTCAAAACAGAGCAAAAGGAAGCAAATCAAAGTGTAAAACTCATTTCACAGCAAAGACAGAGCCTGAGCAGTGCTCTGTAAGTTCCCATTTCCTGGGTTTAACCTTCAAAACTGCCTGAAAATAACCCAAATATGATCAATTTAAAATGTGCTCCAAAAGTCAGATACCTGGGAAGAAATTTTCCGCTTTTTATTTCACCACTGCTGCTTGAGAATACTGCACAAGCTCTCTCCTGGTTACAGAGAAGGATGAGCAGAGGACAAAACCTGTGCCTGGCTCTTCAGCAGCATGAGGCACCTGGGACACAGGTAAAGAGTTGGAAAAACAATGGAAGCTGAAGCAGGAACACAGTGATGGGGAAGCCACAGAGGGGCCTCCAGACAGCCCTGCTACCTGATGGAAAATCAGCCACAGCTCTTCAGATGCTGAAACAAATGAAAAATCCACTGGCAGAGACAACACTGGATGATGTGTGATGGACAGCTCAGGCCATCAGTGCTTAAATTTTTTGGATACATCCACCTCTATGATTTTATTTGGCCACTTGGCTGCATCCACAGCAGTGATAGCACTCAGTGAGAGCTCTCACAAGGAGAGAACTGTGGATTTGGATTCCCCCAGAAGCACAAGTTTGCCTGACTTGATAGTTTTTTAATGTGTTTTATTTTTGCTCCCCGTGTCTGATGGAATTGTTGAAATGAATGATGTCGTGCAGCAAACTTTGGGCTGCCTAGGGCAGCCCTCAGCCACTCTGAGTGGAGATATTAAAAACCTGTCAGCTGGGAAAGGGCTCCTTCCTTCCTAAACTGCCAATGTTTTATACACTGCCAGAAACACCTCTGCTTCTCCTGTGCTACCTCAGCTGCTACTGATGAAATTTGCTTTTCACTCACCCAGCTCCAGTCGTTGCTTAAGGGCCTGAAGGAGATGATTACTTAAGTCAGGGAGCAATTTAAGGGAGGTGGAATGTGAGCAGCTTTCTAAGGAAGAGGTAATGGAGTTGGGTTTAACTCTTGCTGTGACAGCAAAAAAATGTGTTGCCTTCCCTTCAGAGGAGGTGTCTGTCTGTCCAAAATACCTGTGCATTTTCCTCATTTGTTCCAGCTTCTCCAGCTCAGTTTGTGTAGGGAGTGAGGTGAGAACTAACCCTTCTCTCTCCCAGGAGTGGCCACAACATTCCTGCTTCATTGTCTCTCTTCATTTCTCATTTGATTTAAAAAGAACCATCTGTGAGTTTGAATAAACATTTAAGTGCAGGGAGTAATAAAACAATGTTTTATGGCTGGTAACTTTTTCTGGTGACTATTTATGTTTATTTAGAGACTCAGAGGGAACTCTACAGAGGCTTTTTGCTGCAGCCTGGAATGGTGGCAGTTCCTAAGGCTGGTGTCAAGCCCTGCTTAGAGTCCTTATGGTCTGCTCAGAGTGGTGAGAGTGGTGGATCTGTGCAAATAAATGTCATCTGTACAGCTTAGCAAACAAATATGTCAGGGGCAGACACAGCTTGAGGTCATGTTAGTTGAGAAAATTTTATCCTAAATCAATAGGTTAAATGGATAGGAGTAAATAAAGGCAACTCCAGGAGCTGTTGTGTCCTATTTAGTCCAGGTTTTAGGTATTTGCTCCTAATTTTATCTGGATGTTGAACATGGGGAAGAAGTAACATGACAGAATCTTTCCCCTCTGGTTTTGGAGCTGTTACTGACTGAAAACAAACTATGAATTTCAACATTAATTGTAATTTCATATTGAGAAGTGTAATGAAAGCTTTTTTTTGAGTGACTCAAGAATTTCTGTTCGTTCCTTCAAAGAAAGAGGCTCCTTCAATGAAGCCTTTAATGTCATTAAACCTTCCTCAACTGCAATACCTAAAAGTGTTAAAGGAAGAGAACAGGAAAAAAAAGGAGGTTGTTCTGCCATTGTTTGGCTGAAAAGGAAAATAGAAATAGTGTGTCAGGCTTTGAGGATTCAAGAATATAATATTGACTGAATGAGAGTTCTGCAAATGACTTCTCATGTTGAAGGTGTTGTCAACCACAAAAGCTGGGCCAGAACTTCCCAGAGCATTTAATTTTGACGAAGGGAGGTCTAGAAAAAACGAATATTTTTTCCTTTTGCAAAAGCAGAAGCAAAGGCTTGAGTGCATTTTCAAGAGAAAACAAGTTGCACGACATGAGTGCAACAATGCACAATCAACAGGAGGTTCTGGAGATTCTCCTTTTCTGTAAATTGAGCAGCACCACAGGATAAAAAGTGCTGAGCCTTTGAAACCTGTAAAACTCCCTGCCTCTGAAGGCATGTTAGCAGCATGGACTCAGCAATTCTAATAACCAACTTTGCTTGGGAACTTGCTGTTGGCATGATTTGCTGACATGAAAACCTTTATAAATTGGGTCCTAGAAGACTGGCAGATGGAATTGCAGAGCCTCCGTGCTGGATTTCAAACAATACTTACTGCAGATACACACACACGTGTGGTTATGCAGCACTTAAAAATGATCTCTCATCAAATTCCTGTCCGTGGCCCCCGTTTTAAATGTTTTTGGGTTTTTTTTTCTGTAGATGTCACTGTAGCATAGCAGATAGAAACCACTTTCCTTAATGAAAATGTAGAATCCCCACAGATCTGAAGGAAGCTGTAATCTGGTTTTCTGTGCCATGGTTGTCATATCAACAATGAGGTTTCCCAGCAACTAACAGAATATTTTATAGATTTATTTACTTATCCTTTTTAATAATGAACTCGATACAAGAGAGTTTTTTTCCCCTTTATCATTATATAGCAATTGAGAAAGACTTCCCAAATGATTTACATTTTGTTGTCATGTTAATACCAGCAGTTAAAATTAATCTTGTTAATAAAAGGAAAGGTGATAGGATTCATGAACACACCAGAATGTAGCCATATTATGTTGCAAAACTTTGTTTGTTTCTACTTAACTGGTTGCTGAAAGAATAATTTGTGTCCATGGATTTGATGGTGCTTTTCATGACTGTTCAGGGTGTCACCTTGGCTTGGTGTGTGCTACTTATTCTCTCTGCTTGCATAATTTCTGAAAGTACTGAGCAGAGCTGGCTTTTAAAATTAGGGTTGAAGATGCCTTGAGACCTGCTTTTTATTGCCAGTATCAAGCACAAGATCCTGGAATGGTTTGGGATGGAAGAGAACTTAGAGCTCATCCCATTCCATCTCCATACCGTCCACTAGCCCAGGTTGCTCCAAGCCCCATCCAACCTGGCCTTGGACTCCTACACACTCCACCCTAAGTGAAAATTCCCACCTCCAAAGGAACAAATTGCTCATAGTCTGCTGGTTAAGGCACAGCTTTAGTCCTTGCTTGCACAAAGAATTGGGAATTTTGCACTCTGTCCTTATGGCACATTAATTTGACATGATTTGCCTTCCTCTTCATTCTCCTCATCTGCAGGATGCTGACTGGGTGTCAGCAGCAGCAGGGAACGATGTGGTCTGGAATCCTCTGGAGAAAGATTGTTTTGCCCTGTTTTCCCTTCCCTGGAGGGTTGTTTTAATTGTTGAGCCTTATCTGATAGTCTGGCAATCATTTAAAGCCAATCCACTTGCTCTTGTCTGGTAGCTGTGCTTGGAACATTCGGGGTCTCCAGGGTGTTAAGAGCCCCTGTGCTTAATTAGAGAGCTGGGATTTATTCATCTGCTCCTCAGGGTTGGATTCTTCAGATGCAACTTTAAAATCTTCCAGGCAAAAGGGGAGACTTAGTGAATTTCTCACCTAGGCAATGAGTGAGAATGTGGGTGGGTTTTTTTAGTGTTTTTTTGGATGGTGATTTTGATTTAAACTCTAAAAATCTGTGCAAAGCCTTTGGGAGTTCAGCTTGGCATGCATTCCTAATGGATGAAATTGCTGGAGATGCTGAGGCATCACACTTCCTCAGGGGGCTTAAATAAGAGCTGCAAACCCAGTTCTGCCCTTTGGCCTCTCGGGGAGTAGGTGTGTTACAGAGAGATTTCTTGCACTCAGACTGGCTTGGATTTCCACTCTGTTCAAATTACTGTGTAATTTATACCACACCTCCTAATAAACTCTCCCTCTGCTTCCTTGGAGAATACAGCACTTGAAGTTAATTAAATAGAGGAGCTCTGTGAAGCTCAGAGAAACTGGAACAGCTCTGATTGTCTGACTGTAGGAGATCATCTCAAAGAGGTGTTTGGGCACTTATTAGCAAACTGGGAAATTACATGTGAAGAAGCAGGGATTGCAGATGCTGTGCAAAATCTAAGGAAAGATCTTCGTCCAGTTCTTAAAAAGATGTTCAGGGAACAGAGAGGAAAAGAAAAACCCAACTGTTGAGCAATCAAAAGAAATTCAATCCGTTTCATAGAAATACATTTATTCTCTGTTTGGGCATAGAAGTGGAGCTTTTATTTGCACAGGACAGAGTTCTTAACTCCTTGGCATTTTAACTACTTCAGGGTAGTAATACTGGGATAAATCTGACCTTTTTATTTTAAGGGGGCCCACGTGGTGCCTTGTTTCAGATACAGGTGTTTGTGGTAACCCAACAATGAATGAAACTGCTCCTCACAGGACACTGGTTCATGTGCAGTTTGCCATAATTATGTTCTGGTGGGGATTTTCATCTTTTTTGGATCTTTGTGTAAGTTTTATCACTCCATTGCCCTGATGTTTAATATATAATGAGTGAGTTCTTTGGAGCTTCAGCTGCTTGTTTCCTTTTCATGCTCCATCCTTCAGCCTCAGGGACCATCATAATAAAGAGAATTACGAGATTTGACACTTGTATTGATTATCTCTTTTCCTCCCTTTAAGAACATGTCCAAGATTTTTTCCCTTTTTTTCTGACCTTCTGCCATTTGTGGCTCTTAGTTCCTACACAGATGAGTAGTGGCATTCTAAGACCCTTCTCAATGTGTAGCCTCTACTCTGCTGGGGTTGTTTCTCATAAGAGATGAGTCCTAGAATATAAATGAGCACAAATCCCCAGAAAAAAATGGGACACAATAATCTTCATAGTGGGAGAGAAGATATTGTAGTCTAAGTACTAATTATTAGCTTTAGGCACCTTCTGATTATTTCAAGGAACCAAGATAAGTTTGTGATTCAGCTCAGCATCCCCTGGGAGTTGTGAGATCACTTTCCTGCAAGGTATAATCACTACAGTGTGTATTTGATAGGTGTGTTTTTAAGGACTGATAAGTGCTGTTAAAATTTACCAAAACTGTCGAGCTGTTGCTTCTGTGTTAAGTCTTCACTGTCTGTGATTGTCTCTCTAATCAGTGGTTCATGAAGGGAACATTTTTGAGTCTGTTCCACTCAGCCACAAGCAATGGAGTCGTTTGTTGTTGGTTAAAATGCTTCATATCTGTTTGTCCCAATAAAACTCTAAATCAGTGCTGGGATAAATCCATTTATCAGGAGTGGAAGAATGGAGTCTGCTGTTTCCCTGGGATGGAATTACCAGGCTATTATTTCTCCTGCTTCAGGATACAAATAGACCATTAGAAAGATTCAGGGATTTTTCTTCCTATCCTGGCCAGGTCCTTTATGGTTTTTGAAAATATTGGATATTGTACTTGAAAGAGTGCTGCAGTCAAGATAAAGCTATTGGGCATTTCTTGAACCTTCATCAGTCTTAGATTCCTCCCTCTTCAGTCTTTTTACTCTATCCTCCGACCAAAGAAAAAAAAAAGAAATTAAAAAGAATAAAATTGTATCCAATGCATTGGAATTGCAGGGGGTTTTGTATACATCACTTGGTTTATTGTAGTTTTATAGTCAAAAAGTCAAATGTGGTTATTTTGAATTAAGGATTTTGTTGCCGAGGATATGGAATAGAGATATAATACAGTGAGGAGAAAAGAAACTAAAAAATAGGAGAGGAAAGAAATGAATAATTTATAAGAAAACTCTTTCTTTAACTCATTAAAATGGCCTGGCAGTCATGGAAACTTTAGGTTTTTCTTGTTCAAAAAGAAAGAATGCTTGCAAATGAACTTCTAAAAAACTAATCAAAGGAAACTTTCCTCCCTCTTTAAGTTTTTTGAAAGAGAAAATTGTTAGTCAAAAAGTTCAGATGGAAATTTCTACTACAAGGAAATTTAAATTTCCACGAACAGATGACTAAGAAGGACTAAAACTGTTTTAAAAACTCACTCCTTGAGTTTCCAGTGACAGGTGAGTGATCTCAAAGTAACGACAGATTTCTTTTTTCCTGCTTCAAACAGATCTGAAGAGTCTGGGAATGTAAGGGAAGAAATGTGGTTTTCTGTGTGGGGCTGATTTTTTGGGGATCTTTTTGTAGATGGTATAAAGACCAAAGAGGGAGAATTGGGCACTGAAAAGTGACATTAATATTTAGCAAAATTCTTCAGCTGCTTCTTTTGTGTTAAAGCTTCACTATTTGTGTTTGCCTCTGTGTTGTTACTTTTCAAGCCAGGAGATTTATAGCAGTGGTTGCTTTTTCTTAACAATTTTCAGATCATCACCATAATTATAAAAATTTGAAACAAAACTCGTAACCATACTCTTTTATTCCTTTAGATTTTGGAAAATAGCAGTGGTGATTATTTTGGTCGGGAAACCTTCCAAGGGATGGAGAGGTGTGAGAGGAAGAGTCTGTGATCTCCCTTCTTGCATTTCTGAGTCAGCTACCTGAGATTACCACACCCACTTTGGGACAGAGTGACTGTGATCTGATGAATATTTAGGGAAATGTGGGAATGCAGAGTTCTGGCTCCGTTTTTTTTCCTGAAATAAGCTGTCCTAACTGTTTCAGTTGGGCTGAGATCTCGTTATGGACTCTCCTTTCCCCACAAGAACGAATCAGTCTGTGATCAAAAGACGTTGAGCATCAGACCCCATCTAGTGCCAGCTGGGGGAACTCCTGGAGAGCCTGTGGACAAGGGCCTGGACAGATCATCAAGAATTCCTGAAAAAGGAAAGAGACACAATGGTGCTGAAGAGTAATAACTGCATCATCTGTCTCCTCTCTCAGGCTCTGCAAGCAAAGCAATGTGTTCTAGAAAGGACCAATCCTGAAGGCCTTGAAGGAGCACAGCTAAAAGCAGATTTTGATTTTCCATCTCACAGTTTTCTGATGGGTGAGATTTTTTCAACTTTTTTTAGTTCTCCAATATTCCATAAATGCATTTCTGGGGGTATGACCCATTGATTTTAAGTTCTCCTTAGCACATTTTTTTCTCCTTGCAATATAAACCACTGATGGAACAGGTTCATGAGGGCTGGCATCCTGCAGTTATGCCAAACTCTTCATCCTTTTTTTTGACTGTTATTTCTCATTTTAAAAATAGTGTGAGTATATTTTCCTGCTCCTGTTGCCATCCAAATAAATGCAGGGGAAACAAACTAAAGAGGAGCCTTCCTGTTTTGAAAAGAAATCTTCCAGCTCTTGTTTGATCCATCTTTACTATCACAGCTCGGGCTTGCATTCAGCTTCTATCCATCACTTGAACTGGATTATTGTGTAACTGCTGTTCCTGGCTTTGCTCTACCCTTAGAAGGTAGTTTTTTTTCAATCCTTTTCATCTGAGTGCTGTTCAAAGATGCCCTGAGGAGCCATTCTTGTTGTTCAGATGGAGACTCTGAGGTTGCTGTGTGTTTGGGTGTTGGACATGGAGCAGTGTGATGGCTCAGAGCTACTCTGCAGGAGGTGACAGTGACCTGTTCAGCTCCACAAACCTTGCAAGTGTTTGCCAGGGTGTCTGCCAGAGCCACAGCAGCCCTGGCTGCTCCAAAAGCCTGAGATTTAGGGTTAATTTGTGCATTTACAGCAAATCCAGTGCATCTCCAAAGCTCTGGGTTTCCTGCATGACCCAGAGCAGCTGTGCTCTCTTCTGCATCTATTTGTGCCCAGGAAATCTCAGGCTGGAAATAAAACAGCCAGTCTGGGAGCTGAGGCTGTTTCATTTGCACAACATCTCTTAGCAATAGAAGAGACTTTAAAGCATAAAATGGTTTATGAGTGATTGCCTGGACCAAATATACTCCTTTGACAGAATTTTCCAGCTTTGTGGCTTTGTTTGTTAGGGAAGCACAAATGCCTGGAGAGCTCATCTAACCCTACACATCATTTGTTCTCCTGCTTTGGAGGAAGATCTGTGTGAGGAAGGGATGGGGATTGAAGGGAAAAAAGGGTTTTGTCTTGTGGGGTTTGAACCAGGAGAGCCCTGACAATTAAAAGGATAATTGTGACTCTGTTGATTTATATTATGGGGAAATCCTGTTTCAGAGTGGAGCAAGTCCCACACACACCCTGGAACTCTTCCTTGTGCAGCCATTTTGATCCTGTTCCTTTCCAAGGTGAAGGAATGAGCAGTAAGACTTGCTGTTTAAAATCACACCAGAAAATTTCATGGTAACAATGCACAATACATTCCCAGAGCCCCAAATTCCAGCCCTGGCCTGGCAGCCAGCTCAGCTTTGTGGGAGATGGGGAGATTGAAGCTTTTTCCCGAGGGTTGGGCTCTGGCTCTGGATGTTGTGCCCATAATTCCCTTTGGGATCCGTGTTTGGACAGTCCAGCTGTGTGATCCCAGCTCTGCCCTTGCCCACAATGGTCTGAGGATTTCACACCCCTCATGTGCTGCTAACAAGACACAACAGGGTTTTCTGTTCTTTGTTTTCTTCTTCTTTCTTTAACTTGGACTAGAAGAACTCCTTTAAGATCAAAGATTTCTTTTTGAGCAGATGAGAATTAATTGAAACCAACTGCACAGCTACTCCAAATAAGCTAAAACCTAGGAAACAACAAAAAGCCCCAAGATACCCTATTTATCCATTACCATGCTCTGGTTTTATCTTTAACAATGTTGCTGATCTTCATCTTTTTCCCATTGAAATTCTTTTGGGTAATGCCTGACATCCTAAATAACAGCTGAGATTTTTGGTTTTTTTCAACAGAGAGTTCCTATATTTTTAAACTGGCCATGCACCATAATCTTTTGTTGCTGCATGAGGAGCTTATTTCTAAAATATGTGGTTGTAAAATATTTTTAAGGCTTGCTCCAAACTTGTTTTGATAAACAAAAGGCCAATCAATGTGTGTTTCTTTTTATATGCACTTGCATGCCTCTGAATAGAAAATTTTAAGTCTCATGTGCTGCTCTCTAAAATATTTCCTAGATCTTTTATATAAAAAGAGTAGTCAGATTTTCTTTTAGCTGTTTTTCTAAGCCTCTTCTATTTTTTATTCCTACCAAAAGAAATCTCTATATTTGTTACTGAGTCTGTGGCAGCTCACAAGAATGAGCAGTTCAAATGAAATTCAGAGTTTTTACTCCGGAACTTGACTGGATTCAGCAGGGCTCTGTGATGCTGCATGATTTTTCTAGAACAAAATGGAAACTGGAGTCATGTAGCTGGGAAAATTGACAGCATTGGTGTTGTACAAAGGCAAAGTTTGAAGTCACCATTTCTTTGCTGCAGGGGACTGAAGAAATCCCGGGTTGTGCAAAGTGAGGAAGTGAAAATTTTAGAGGTTTTTGTGTTCTCTTGACAGAAGTGAAACCATTTGTTAAGAAAAGTGAGGCTGCTTTAGGGAGGGGCTGGCTGTGGTATTTCACAGCTACTCTGGTGATTTCCAGTGTCTCCTGCTCCAGTCTGACCCCTGGGCCCCACAGTGACACCGCTTGCAATTTTCTCATTATTTCATTGCCAGCTCCTGAACAAAACTCGTAATTTCCAGCTGTGGTTTTCCTTCCTCTCCTGTGGTAGCAATCCAAGAGAGGGGTCAATCCCCCTCCAGCTGGGAACTGACTCAGCTCCTGCAATGCCTGAGGATCTTCTGATACAGGCATGGCCTAAATCATCCTACTGACAGCTGTGTACAAATACATCTTGACAGGTGCTGGAGTTTTGGGAGGGCTCAGAATCCCACATCCCACACCTCCCAATGGTTCCCAAATGTAAACAATTCCTACCAACTGTGGTTGGTTTTGCCCACTTCACTCTTTTATCTTCTGCTCTGATTATTTATTTACATTTATAGTGTCAGTAATGTTGCATTGACAATCATGTTGTCATTACATTATGCTGTAATGACATTACATGTTATTTTACATACATGCAATGTTGTATGTATGTAAAATACTCAAACATCTCAAACCAGACCTCATCAGGAAGACATCAATTTACTGCTTTAAAGCTCTTCTGTGCCTAAACTGAGGCACAGAGTTGATGGGATTTTTGCTGCTTTCCCTCACCTCCCCTTGGATAAAAAGGACAGACACAGCTTTTATGCACAGCCTGTGCCTGTGCTTGTAGAGCACCTTGGCTAACTTGCCTTTTTCTTGGCTACAGCTCAAGCCCTTGAACTTCTGACACTCTTTTACCTCCCTGGATCTGTTTCAAGATTAAACTGTGGAGTGTGTCAGCTCTTCAACAGGAGCAGGCCTTAAGTTTTCTCCCAGAACATGCAAGGAAAATGATTTACCTTCTGCCCTAATTGTTTTCCTCCTCTAAAAGTTTGTAATCTAAAAAAGAACGAATAAGCAGCTCCCAAATATAGCTGAAGCAGAAGAGTCAAAAGAAATAATCTCAGACTGAGCTTTATTGGCCTCAACAATTTAGCAAATCCAAATGATGCTGTAAATGTGGAACTGTGCCCAGTTAGCAAACACAAAGCTTCTGTCCAGTCCTGCCTTGTCAGGGAGGCTTGGACAACATCTGTATAGGAGCAACCCTTTATATGACAAATCAAATTTGGAGTGTGATGAGAATATGTTTTCTCCAAAGTAATCTGCCATAACTCCATTTCCAAGTTGTTACAGGTTTTGCAGGTCAGACCTTCTTAGTTGGGTCAGTGGTTTTGAATGGAGGCACCTGAAAGGGACACTCAGAGCACTTTGGGGGTCCATTTCTCACATTTTCTTACAAAGGGAAGGGGCTTTCATTTTCTCACGTTTTCTTTTAAAGGGCAAGGGGTTTTAATTTCTGACTTCTTGTTTTTAAGGACAATTGGCTCTTTGTGCTTTGCCCTGTGAGGGTGTCAGTGCTGTTTGGATGGGCTCAGTGTGGCTGTGACTCGTGGGCACAACACTTTCCTGCATACTCAGTGTTCTTTGCTCTTGCCTCTTCAAATTCTTCCAGGGACTTCTTCAAGAGACTCAGAGTTTTATTTCTGCCTGACCTGGGACGGATTTGATGTGAGAACTCGGCGCTGAAGCGTCTGGCTCCTGAGCCTGTTGAGGGCTCCCCATGTAGGTGCTAGTGGGGAACTGCATCGCAGAAGAACCTGTCGGAGTTCACTGCTGGCAAACCATCCTCCCGTTGGAGAGCAGGCATTCCTGGTTATTTCTGCTGTCTGAGCTATTATGGGATGTTGGAGGCGATGTGGAATACAGGTGGTCTGGATTTCAGCATGCCCTGCAATGTTAGGAGTCAGCAGTGATCATTTGCCAAGTTAGAACGAGGGAATTAGGAAAAAAAAGCCCTGATAAAGCATGAACAGAATTGTCTGTGGTAACACCTGGGCTGAGAGTGCTGAAGAATTTGGGTTAATCAGCTCTGCCTGCTGGGTTACCTAGTTTTAGTGCAAATTGTTGTCTGTTCAGTGAAGCCACTGCTGAGTTTTGTGCTCCCTTCTTCAGGCACCAAAAGAGGTTAAGAAACCCCAGGAACATTGTGCTGAATGTGCTGGGCCACACTCATTGGTGTGCCCTGGCTCATTTGTGCTGCTCTGCTGATGCAAAGCAGCAATAAACCTGGATTAGTGCAGTGCAGCAGTGGGAGGCTTCAGCAAAGAGACAGGATGGCTGCAGTTTGCTGTGATATTTGTTCTCTCAAACTCGCTTTTCTGCATATATTAATTGTTCAACTTAATAAAATTGTAATTTAATGCAGTTCAGCTCTTCTGGGAGTCATGGATATAATAAAATAGTGATTTGTTTTGTTTTTTTTTAAGAGGCCTGGACCTAGGGGTAAGTCTTCATCTGTTTTAATTAGTTATTTCTCATAGCCTTAAGGGGCCTGCCCTTAGCAGTGCAGGATGAAAATGTCATACCCTGTATCTGCAATTTTGCCCACATTTGAAAGAGCAAGAACAAGAAGGAGCACTTGCTGCATGTCCGTGGAAAGGAAGAGTAAGCTTGTTTGCACTTTTTGTTTGATTTGCTTTTAAAAAGTTGTGTTAATTTAGAGTCAAAGAGTATAAAGAGTGTTAAATCTCCAAGTTTGAGGTCAGCCTCGATCAGCACCTTGGGCTGAGCTCACAGGGGAGTGGGTGTATCTTGTCCTGCAGAATGAGACTGTCACAGTGGCCACCCTGAAATAGTGAGCAGCTGACATTAAACAGATTGTAAAATGGAAAGCTTTATTTCCAAACTCTTAAAGTTATATATGAGCCCATTTCCAGAAGAGAATGGAGCATGCATTGCAGGAGAAAGATAAGGCTGGGCTTCCTTCTCCCCACTACAACACAGTGTTTTATACCATCATTTTCTCCTTATTATATTTTATTTGCACTCTATTTCAGCACAATGAACTAAATCTTGGGGGACATAAAAGTTCTAGAAGTGCCTAATAACCAACTTCTCCTGTTTGAAATGCAACATAAGTTAAGTAAACTGAGCCAAAGTAGTTAATATTTTGTTTTCTTTGGAAGTGTAACTACCAGCCCCACTTTACAGTTGTGCACTTTGCTTTTGTCCAAAGAATAAACAAGTAACAGAAGACAGAATTTAGTGACTTTAACACAGAGTAAACTCATGACCTCAGTGACTTTTTGCTTGTATTCTTTAATTGCTTTTTAGTACAAAATTGATGGTATTGAAGATTGAACTTCTAAAGCACTAGAATCACATTCTCAGTGATGAATTTGCCAACCTCCCCCATCACAGTGGATTAAATACATGTAATCTCATGTGTGTGCTCTTCCCCTTTTTTATGTAGCTTTGGAGAAATGCTGAATGTCTTTGAATTTACATAATTTAAAGGCAATCCACATAGAAAATAAGATTAATTACTTTGTTCCTTATGCTGCTTTTATTCTCCTTGACTACTCCCAAGCCAGATTCAATGCTGAGCCCTTCAGAGCTGAGATTTGGGAGGCTGAGATGAACAATCCAACAACGTCGGTAGCTCTTTACAGTCATCCTTGTTCTCTTCACATTCAAAGCATCACTCAGGGCTTGTTAATATGCATTACTGTACCTCTTTAAATGAAGGTGTAATTTACATCAGTTTCATTAAGCTGGTCCAATCGGCTGCACAGCCACTCTTATTGCAGCATAAACTAACTTTATTTCACGTTAGTGTAAATCAGCCTGGAACATTGTCAGCTTAAAATGTAATAATCCATTAAATTAGACTAAAATTGAAACATCCTCACAGGAGTTTGGGCTGGCATGTACCCACTTAAATTAACAGGAGCAGGTTTATGTGTACACAGGGAATTAGAAACGGAATCAAGCACCTCCTGTGGTAAATTCCATCACCTGGCAGCAGTCAGTATCAGGAATTGGGATGCAGGGAGAGGGAGCTGGCTGAGCACTGCCCAGTGCTCAGGGTGTGTCTGGAGACCAAATCTGTCCCTTGAGTTTGTCCCTTCAGCTCCTCAGGGGTTCCATGGCACCGGGTGCTGTCCCCAACCCAGAGATGCTCAGGAAGTTTCCAGCTCCCCACTCGCCAGAAGTTTCCTCTGGATTTTCCTTCTGACACTTAGATGTGGATGGCGAAGGAGTCAAAGCCCAGAAGTGGTGTTTTTGCACAAGGAATGGGCTGCAGTTTCCTGCTTTGCCGCAGGATTTTTAGAAAGGAAATATGCAGGTACAAAGTGGTAAAAATCCCCTTTTTTTTTTATATCTGAGAAGTTCATACCTTCAGATGTGCTTTGGCACAGCTCTCATCAGCAGAGAAATGCTGGTCCCTACTACTGCTGCTGTCTTCTGAGTTGCCACTTTCACAAAATTGTGTGTTCAGTATTATTTACTGATTTGAGTACTGAAGTTTTCTTTTGTTACTTGAAATGAATGTATGGAGGATGCATTTTGGGGGCTGTGTTTTTCCTCCACCTAATTTACAGTTTTTCTTTAACTGTACTCCTGCAAAGCTGAGGAGGAAGGGATGGAGATGGTCCCTGAAAGCATCACTGAAAGCATCACTGGGCTCTCCAGCACTCCAGCTGCCCAGAGGAGTGTCATTGTCATGCTCACAGCAGCTAAAAACCTCCAAACCTCAGCCTCACCTCAGGGGCAGCTGCATTAAACAGGCAGGAATTAAAGGAAATACTCAATGTTTTGTTCGTTGTGGATTGGCTTTTTTAAATTTTGGATTTCTCGTGGTTCCATGTCAGCAGCAGTGAGAGCATCTAGACAGCTTTTTCCTGTATTTTTTTTGTGTGCTGTGAAAAAGCACAAGAGGCATTTAGGCTTCAGTCACTCCCATTGCTTATGTGCTGGGTGTGATTTGCATCAGAATAGGTATTTTTCCTTTTTATCTGTAAATTCATTTACATAATATTCATCAGTATGCAAGCTGTGCTGGTGAAAGGATTGCTGACATGTGGAGAGATACCTCAGGTTTTGAGCTTATTGTTCAGGCAACAAGTACATGAAGGTGCAGGTTGCTAATTATAGTGTACACCTTGTCAGTTCCACAGGCTTTATCCTATAGAAAAAGGGCTTTATTACATTTCTACTGTATTATTTTGTCGTCAACAACCCTGAAGTATTAGGATATGAGACTTTTTTTTAGTACAAAAAAAGCCAGCATCAATTTCAAGATGAAACTGAACCCAGGCTCTTGACAGGCAAATCTGTGAACTCTGGGAATACCTGACTGCAAGCCCCACATACATTTTATATCCCTCAACCAGCTCAGAAAATGAAATTAAAACAAAAAGAAATTAAAACCTTTGCTGTGTTGTTAATGGGAGGTTCCAGAAAAGGGAATCCTTGCTTCCATCAGTTTCTGAATTCAGGTGGGGTTTGTCCCAGGTGAGTTAGAGGAAAAGAAAAGGATCCCTTGCCTTGGCCAGAAAGAAAATCTGGAGAAGGTGGGATGGATCCCCAATGGCTCAATTTGACCTGAGCTGTTCACTGTCAGCAAGATGTTTGCTGAGAATGCTCTGCTGGGTTTAACAGTGCTAAATCAGGGGGCACAAAGAAAGTCAAGCTGCTTTTGTGCTCAAGTTGCCTGAGGAAAAATGATGTGTTAAGGGGTAACAGAACTTTTGTGAACTTTGAATAATTTGTAGCTGGAAAATCAAATAGTTTTTAATTTCTGCATTTTTTTTAAAAAGGATTGGGAATTTGCTGCCAGGTTGGTTGCCTTTTGTTCCATTGATGACTTTTGCTTTGAATTTTAGGATGAATGAAGCTCCAAAAGGAGAATGTACTTTGGTCTTATGTATCTTCAGAGGCCTTTGCTATTTAGGGAGGCCTTCTTGAGCTAAACTGTTTTACTGTCAGTCATGTGCAGCTTTTGAATTTTTCTTTTCATTTGTGGTATCTTCAATGTACTTTAAGCTGTACAGAAAAGATATCTTTGTGTGCTCTCCCTTGTAGGTGCTGATTCTTCAGTGACCTCAAATCTAAGTAGGATGAGGAAAAATCTGAGTTCCAAGTCAAAATATTTGGCTGGTGCCAAGACCCTCCTGTGTTACTTGCTGTTCTGCTGTGTAGTCAAGGAATTTGTTGTGTTATGGGATGGAGGGGTTAAACTCAGAGGAGTTTACCTCGTTTATAAGATGGGAGTGTTCCAGGGTCAGGTCTCACTTTGTAATNTGGGATGGGAGTGCAGCTCGTTTATGGGATGGGAGTGTTCCAGGTTCAGGTCTCACTTTGTAAACCCCAGGGGAGCCACAGCCCCCAGTTCTGTGCCTTCCTCACCACAGGAGTTCCTGCTCCTCCTGTTGGGATGCTGCTTTTTCCTTTTTACAGCACACCATGGAAAAATGAAATAAAGCACAAAGAACAAAGTGTTCTGGATAATCTGTCCTGCCACATATTCAACAGGAAGTGGGACAAAAAATCTCCAATGAGCCAATGGTAAATTAAACCACCCTTCTTTTTTTGTCCTTTGGAGTAAAAATCACAATCCTGGTTCCCCTTGTCTCTGGCATTCTTGGGATGGCATCAGGTGAGGAGGAGCAATCACTGCACAGGGGTTATAAATTCTGAGTTGGTCTTTCCTCTCTCAGAAACAAAAATATGCTTCCAAAAGCAGTAAGTGCATCAATCCAAGTCTCAAACGATAAGGTTGGACTCCATGATCTTGGAGGTCTTTTCCAACCTTAATCAGAGAATCACAGACAGATTTTTAAGTCACAATTAATTAAAAGATTCATAACTGAGGTAGTTGTTTGCTTTGCAGTGTTGAACAGCAATATTCAGATCTTCCTTGTCCTCTGTGTATATATATTGTTTAATCAGATATGCATGTTAAGGCTTCTATTTGTCAATTTTTGTCTTTGTTCCTATTCCGGCCAAGCTGTTTATTTTTGCCAAATTGCTGATACCTGGTTGATTTATTAGATGTGCTGTCAGCTCAACTCCTTATTCTATTAACTACTCATGTCTTGAATTTATTTGACAGTGCTGATGAAAGTGGGAAAATTGATGTAATTCCATCTGTTCGAGCCAATTCCTACAGAGGGAGCTGAATTATGGCACAAAGGAGAGCTCCTGCCCCCTTCAGATGAAAATGGCACCCTTTGGTACAGCTGAGCTTGAAGAATTTAGAGATCTCAGAGCAAAACATGTGGGTGTGGCACTTGAGGGTGTGGTTTATTGGGGAACAGGGTTGATGGTTGGACCTAGTGATCTTAAAGGTATTTTCCAGCCTTAAGAATTCCATGATTGTGTGATTCAGTGCTGGGCTGTGTGTGTGTCCATATCTGTGTTCATCATCATCATCATCATCATAGTGGTAATAATAGTAATAATAGTAATAATAGTAATGATGATAATGATAATGATGATGATGATGATGATGATAATAATAATAATAATAATTTGTTGGGGCTGGTATTGAGCAAAAGAAGGGCTGGGAGTTCTTTGATCAAAGAGAGGACTCCACTCTAGAATGATTTCTGTGCCAAGATGCTTGTGCTGAAATGAAAACTCTCCAGCAGTTGCCTGGGCTCTTGGAGCATGTCCTCAAAGCTCTCCTTCTGGAGAACCAGCAGCTGAACGTGCCCTGACAAATGTTCATTGGGCTCTGCACCATCGAGGTTTGGGTCAGGGAGGTGTTGATGCCTCAGCCCAAGGGAATCCCCATTATTGGGCTCCACAGGCACCTCTTTTATTGGGAGATCTGGCAGGATCAGTGGAGCAGGCAGCTCAATCAGCAGATTATGGAGCTCAGTCCCCAGGGTGTGTGGAAAAGCTGCTGCTGCTGCTCTAATTTGTGCCACGTGAGTGTGGAAATATAGAAATGTTTATTGAGCCAGTAAAGGCTGGGCTTGAAAATGGAATGGCTTCTGCCTTAAATGGGATCTCGTAACATGAGGATCAATAAAATGCTTATGCTGAGTCAATCCTAAAGGTGATTGTGTATCTCTGAGCTGTTTTCTGCCTGCTTTACGTGCTCAGGTTGGTGCAGCTACAAAAAACCCACCAAAACCTCTAATTTAAGTAAATTTCTTTTCATCTTGGTGTGATAAATGAAACTCTTTCCAAGGTATCATGTACTTGCATTTAAAGGGTGACAAGGTCTTATCTATTTTGGAAGTGTTAGGTTGGAAATGATAAGATTTGATTTAATTTGTATTTAATTTGCAATGCATATTCATTTTGTATATATTTAGTTTGAATTACATACTCATGTAGTATACATCCTTAATTTGTCCTGCATATTTATCTTGTAAATTGTATTAACTTTGGATTTAATTTTTTCAAGAAGCAAGGCAGCTAAATACCACATTTTTTTAGCTTTATACCTGTGTTAGCAGGTGGGAGGCAGAGCTCTCTGGGCAGTTTAAAGATGTGGCTCCTCTCAGTTCTTTATATTTTGTGAAACTACTTGGTGAGCTCCTGCTCTTTGCTTCTTTCTTCCACTTCTATTTCCATGATCTTTTAGGCTTTCTGGCCTTGATGCATGACTTTTTTTGCATGTCTGTGAGGCATCCAGGAGGAATTGTAATATGAATAATTTTTTATCAATTCAATATGAGTCATAAATAATTGTTCAGTAACAGAGTGTTCATTGTACCCTCCAAAGGTTCCTTCTTCCTTGGCAGTATTTGGAACGACTTCTCCATGACATTTTGTGGAATGCTGACTGATCAGAAGGATTTTGAAATGACTGAAGCTTTCCTCCACCATTTGTGAACATTTATGCATTATTAATCCATGCTACAAAACTGGTGAAGTACTCAGTTTATTTTTACAGCAGTGGAATACAAGTAATTTTCACTTGTGAATGGGATTTCCTCTCACTCTACAGGCTGTTTTTACACTGCAAAAGTTTTTCTAGACTTCTTGTACACTTATAATTGTGCTGGAAAAAAGACAGACTCAATCTTCTGGAAGGATTGATGTCAAAAGAAATTAAACAATTACCTCAGTTCTTCATATTTTGTCTTGTTTCTGTACAAGACCTGAAAACTGAAACTTTTAAATATGCATCTAAAGATGCCCAGTGCTAATTTTACCGTGTGTAGGATGGACTGAGAAAATCAACAAGGGTTTGGGCTGTGTAGTCTCTTTCTCATTAATGCATTTTGACTCCTGGAATAATGCACTGGGAGGATGCATCAAGAGAAGTGTTGCAATGTATTTCCATTGACAAGAAAATACTGTCAGGAGAATTGCTTTATGTATGTATTTATACACACTTTGAAAATACATGTGCATGAAAATAGTAAAATGTGTCTCCTTGGTTAAATCAGTGCCACAAATAAGGTGTGTTGTACAGGTGTGTTGGCAAGGGGAGTGTGGGTCTGTGTCCATTTACATTACTTCTTAAAAGCTTTAAAATGCATCTTCTTCCATCTCATTCTCACCTCAGTTCCCAGAGTGCCTTTCCCATCTCAGTGTCTTTGATTCTAATCCCAGAATTATTTGTGTGGGAAGGGACCTTAAAGCTCATCCATGGGCAGGGCCACCTTCCACCATCCCAGGCTGCTCCAAGTCTCGTCCAGCCTGGCCTTAGGCACTGCCAGGGATGGGGGGCCTGGAAAGCTCTCCAGAGATGTTCCAGACCAGGCTGGATGGCCTTGTAGCCCAATCTTCTGTACTTCCCTCCTTTTCACTCGTTTCCTGCGGAGTTCTAAATCCTGTCCAACCCTTAAAGTTCAGATTATATTACTGAGAGCTTTCTCTGCTTCTGTTGTTCTGTATCCTCCACGAGGTCTCTGCCCCGCTCTGCTCCTCGGCTTTCCCCGCTTTGCTTTCCTTTCTCTGTTCTCTTCTCCCTCTTCTCCATTTTATCCTCCTGCCTTTGAGCTGAGCAGCAAATATCCTCATGATATTTACAGGAGAAGTAGTATTTGGACAGTTCTTTGTTTGGTATTTCCATTGGAAATACCACAAGCAGTCATGTTTCTATGATATTTCCATTGACATTAACTTCAGGACGACTTCCTTTAATCGGGTTTAGTGGGGAGGAAGCTTCATATTCCTTGTCAGCTTTGTGTGTTTGCTCTGTCCCTTTTAAAATCATGTGGCAAATGAACCAGGAGGAAAAGATCACAATCTCTTGGCTTGTCTTTATTCAGAGTGAAAACTAAAACAAATGTAACTTCAGCAGCAGTTCATGTACAGGGAGAACATGCTGAGGTGATTTCAATATTTATAGATGTAAAAATCTTAGGCTGCTGAAAGAGTGCATGAAAGAGAAGACATCTCCTAATGCTTGAAAACTAACAAATCATGTAACATGAGATTTAAATTGTTGTCCAGGTATAAAATGCCTTATTTTAAGGCTTGACTCGTAATCAACTCAATCAACGTAATCAACATTTATAGGCTAGAAATTCAACCCAAACCAAAACACCTGAAATGTTGAATTTA
The DNA here is from genome assembly GCA_013399915.1 of Illadopsis cleaveri. Taxonomy (NCBI): domain Eukaryota; kingdom Metazoa; phylum Chordata; class Aves; order Passeriformes; family Timaliidae; genus Illadopsis; species Illadopsis cleaveri. The sequence goes on along the minus strand of VXBB01020346.1, from coordinate 58,566 downwards.
ACAAGAAAAAGCAGGCTTGTGCTAGGACAAAACATTAGTTTTAGTCCTGAAGAAGAAGTAAATAGATTGTGTTGGACAAGAAATGAGAGTAATTAACTTCTGCATTTCCACTGTGCAGCTGCAGCGTGTGGTGCCCGGAAGAATGTTTTTTGTGGAATTAGGCAGGAGACCTGGATTCTGTTCCTGGCATTTTCACAAATTTACTGAATTCCTCTAAGTTATTTAATCTCTGTAGTGAAATAAAATAACTTCTCTACTTCCTGGGAATATGAAATGAATATGAAATTAATGATTGGGGGAGCCAGGAGCAATGTTGGCTGTGCACATGTTTAGCTAAATCAATGCTTTAGGATGCACATTTGCATAAAACCATATTGGAAAATTAGTCAGAGCCAGCCATGCAGTCTGGGTTCAGCCTGGGTAATATTTTACCTTAATTTGCACCTGACAGAAGTTATAGGGCCAAATGGATTTGAAGCTGGCTGAAATATTGCCCAGTTAAAAAGGAAAATGCATCTTATTGTAGCAGGTGCTCGGTAAAATACCAGTGAATCAAAATATTGAACCATTCAAGCCATTCCTCAGGTTCTTCCCAGGGACATGGACAGGATTTGGGATTTTTTGGGAACATTGGTGTCCTTTGATGACTGGAATCCATCTGACAACAGAACCCTATTTTTACCCACAGTTTCCTGAAAGGTGAACTCAACATGACACAGAAAAACAGAGTAAAAAGGAAGATTAAAATATCTTGCAGTATTGAAACTGCAGCATGTTTTCCAGGACAGGAGTTCCAATTTTATTTATGTTTCTGAAGGAGCTTTGGAATTTTCCTTTGATTTTATACCTGTATTTTTGAAGCTTCTTAAAATCCTCAGAAGTCCAAGAGTTCATGTGAAAATCCAGCCAGTGCAAGGAATGTTTGGAGGAGGAGGGCAAGTTTAGATGGGATATTGGGAAGGAATTGTTTCTTGTGAGGGTGGGAAGGGGCTGGGATGGAATTCCCAGAAAAGCTGTGGCTGGTCCTGGATCCCTGGAAGTGTCCAAGGCCAGGCTGGAGCAGCCTGGGACAGTGGAAGGTGTCCCTGCCATGGCAGGAATGGGATGGGCTTTAAGGTTCCTTCCAACCCAAACCATCCTGGGATTCTCTAAGGGGCAGGAGCACTGATTTTCCAGAACATAGTGAGGAAAATGTCATCAGACAGGGAGCAGATAAGGATCTTGAAGCCTGCATAAGCTTTGGCTAAAGATCCTTCTGACTCTGGGATGCTTCAGCCTCTTTAGCAAACTTGCTCTGCATCTTTTAATGCAGGACGTGCTGCCTTTCCATTAACATTCTGCAGTGTTCTTATATGCCTTTTAATCAATTTTTTTTAACGAGAAGATAATTACGTTCTATACTTTTAATCTGACAGATCTGACTGAAATTGTCTAGCACTTCCAAAAATTCCTGAGGAGCCTGCATGCATCCCACAGACCTGGAGAAATGTCAGCCATATTTTAAACTGAGATTATTTTATGTTTTATTTTTGCTTGCTAATTCAGCCACTCTTAATGATGAAATAAACCCCAGTATCTGGAATTTGAGTTTTGTGACTCACCTGCTTCTTCTTTGTTGGCTTTCCTGCTTGTAATTTTGATGTTGCCCAGCACATTGAATGGGCAGAAACTAAAAATCCTTTGGATCAATGTTCAGGTGATGGACCCTGAGCTCTGGGCTGTGATTCAGAGTCAGAACAAGCCTGGGGAAGTCAGAGGTGGCAGGGATGGTGTTTATTCCTCAGAAACACAAATGTCAGCAGCAGGAGGATTATTTTAAACACTCCACCTCTCTTGATGAAGTTGTGACAGCCGTGCCAGGTTGGTGAGACCTGTGAAGTCACAGCTTAATTAGAGATGAAGATTTGTGTTTGAGAGGGAGGAACAGCGGTGACAGATCCAGCTATAGCCCAGGGCTGTGGATTAGCTGAGGGCAAGGCTTTGACAAGATCCTCTGAATTTCCTCCTTTCTCTTTTCTTTAACCCTCAGGGACCTCGGGTGATCCCTTCCCCACCTGGAGCCTCCCGAGCATCTCTGCACACGCAGAGGATTCCATGAGTGGCTCTCTCCTGGAATTTCTGCTGGAAGGAGAACCCTTCCCCTGGGATTACCTCCAGTGGAGCTGAAGAGATCAAGGTCATCTAAAGAGCTTATGCTCTCTCTTTTCCCTCACTTGGAAGGTACTTTGTAAACCATGATCATAAATTTTAAACTTCTGACTGGAAGGATGCCCAGCCAAAGTCTTTGAGGGATCAGATTGGTTTACATAAGACTTTTTCCTCACTTAAAAGAAAGTGCTGGGAGCTATCATGGAGACATTTGCTTAATCAAAAGTGTTTCAGATGAAACAATTTTGTTGTCACAAAATGAAGAAATGACCAAAAAAAAAAAAGAGAGAAAAATCACGTAAGATGTAATTTAAGGAGGGGAAGGAAAAATAATAATCTAGCAGTGCACTGTAACAGGATTTCCTTATCAACCCCTTCCCAGATGCAGTCACTGTCATTTAGGCCATGCCAGTGACTGGTCTCATGCCAACCTAATACAAGTTGGTTCCACTTGTCACCCTTTCAATTTCGCAGCTGGACTCCGTTTTAAAGGGCATATTAGCATTATCAAAGGAATCGTCAAGATGTGTCTTGGTTTTCTTTTAAATCTTTTTTTTTTTTCCCCCCCAAGTCTTATTAGTGGAAAAAAATAATCAAGTGCTGGGAAGAAGAAAGAAATGTTATTATCTTTGGGTAGCATCAGATGTTATGCTCTCAAATTAAATGTATTTTTTGTCTCCTTTCAAAAGAATGTGAGGTATTTTCTCCAACACAGAAATCATTTTGCACAATGTGCTGAAAAATCCATTTTGCAGTCCTAAATTCAAGTTATGTCTATCCTTGGTTGTTTAATCAATTATCTGGGGAAAAAAAAAAAAAGCGCCATTGCTTATAACTTTTAGAAGAACCTAATTTTTGTGTTCAAAATTGCAAATATTCCAAAATTCAATATTCAAAATTATTCAAACACTCGGAATAGTGGAAAATGATGAGAATGATTGAAAAGCAATGGCTGTGTGCTGCCAGAATACTTTTAAGAGAAGAAAGTAAGATTATATAAAAACCAAAGAAACAGAAGATCATCCCTGCTTTTCCATCTATGTTATAAATTCTAAAAGTAATTTTTTTAGGCTATGTTGGAGAGGCCTTGTTGGTGATGTTCTGTTGATATATTATATTTGCTCTTCTTTCTTTAGTTCTTACTGAGATAATAAATGAAAACCTTTTGATTACCCACCATTATTGGTGCTTTTCACAAAGATCAGAGTTTGTTGAGTTAAAGAGAAGCTGAAAATGGGGTTGGAGACAGGAGGTGGCCTTTGGGGAGAAAGGATGGACAGAAGTGGCTCCACTCAGGAACCATCCAGAAAATTGCTCCTCCCGAGCAGTTCAGAGTCAGGATGTTCTGGGAACACAACTGGGAAGGAAATTTGTCTTCCACTTCTTTTGGATGAGGTGAGTGAGGCTGCTGAGGAAGAGGGAAAACTGGATTTAATGGCTAGAATTATTTGGGTCTCTGTATTTTAGCACGTTCTCTGTTGGAGTCAATGCAATAAATACATTTCTTAAATCTCTCCTCTCTCTTTTGTCATTTCCCTTTTGTTTTCCTCTTTTTTCCCCTCTGTATCCAAATGACCTGTTTCCATCCTTAATGAGATAACCTCTTTTGTTAACGATTTTAGAGCTGAGTGGGCTCCTGCTGATTGTGAATCTACAGAAACGTTTCCACCTGAGAAGGAGCTGGGAAGGGAAGAGGTTGCTGACCCCTTCAGCTGCTGATGAATTTCCAGCCACAAACCCAACTCCTCACTTTCCCTCAGCCACTCCCTTCTCCCCCTTCTTTGGGCATCAATCTTCCTGAAAGCAAAACTTCTCTTGGCAAGAAAGGAAGTCATTGCTTGCTTTGTTTTAACCTTTCCTGTCATTTCCCAGATCATTTAATGGTAGGAAATTTTATTTCATCTGTCCATCCATGTATAAAATTATCTCACTAAAGGCTACTATTTTTTTTTTTTTCTCTGTTTTTATAAGTACCATGAAGTCAGTAGAATTTTGCCAGTAAAAGACCAGGACTAGTGAATACTGCTGATAGTTATTCTTACTTTCACTTGACTAAATCTAAAGGAATTCCTAGAGAATTGATAGGAAATCTGCCTCTTATCTCCACAGTATTTTATTTGTATTTGATAAAAAACACTCAACTTCAATTCCTATTATTTTAAAGCATTTTTTTAATATGTTCAAGTTTTCCTGCTCAAAAAGTAAGTGAGAGATGTGAAGTTAAGGTGACACAAGTCAACTAAAGATTAACATAATTATAGAGATGTTTGATAAAAAAATAGCAAAGTTTTTCAGTATTACATTTACAGGTGCAAATTCTGTTCCCATCAAAGATGATGCCTAAGCTTAATTAATTTTCATTTATGGGATGGAACTGCTTCAGTGGGCATAGTTTTGCTCTCAATGCCCAGCTGGATGGTTTTGCATTATCACACACAACTTTTTCACCCAATGCTGGAAAAAATAAGTATCAAAGCACGAGTCAGATTAATCTTGTGTTTTTAGAGCAACTGCCTTAATCTGCCTCACAGAGAAAAATCAGTGTTCTTGTTATCATATTTGAGCAATCCATTATGAGATGTGCCAGGAGTTGCCACAGACTCAATTTCACATTGCCTTGATTGCATTTGAATACTGCTTGTTCTCCTGAGAGCCTGCCTGGATCAGTTTTATGATAATTCTCAACTCTTCTACCTGTGAAAGGTGAAATTCAGCATTGCTGGGGAGGTGGATCCATCCAGTACTTGCCATCAGAGAGCTCCTGTTTATTAATTTGCACACAAACCCCTGTGCTGGGGGCCAACCTTTTCTTCTCAGCTCAGCCCTGCAGTGTATGGTCAGAAATTCCAGGGAATACCTTGCCAGAGTGATGCCTTAGGATTTCAACTTTTCTATTTTCCATACATTTGTACTCCTGCAG
>VXBB01020346.1:35421-53209 GCA_013399915.1 Illadopsis cleaveri | reverse complement strand
GAGTTTTCATACTAAGACTGTTTTTGCAAATGGGAACTTGCAAATTACTTAGAAGAAGCAACAGGCAAACTTTGACAATTTAGCAGAGCAGGCCTGATTTTATGAGGCCTTTCTTTTACAATTCTTTTACCTGTCATGACAGGATGATACAAGACTGAACTGAGGGATGTCACAGTTACAGAGCAGCTGGGCAGAGGAGCCACTTTGGGGCTGTTTTGAGCACATCAGGCACAGGCTGAGCTCCATGGAAGTGTCTCCTCGAGGAATGAGGCCCAGTTTGGAATCCTGGGGCAGAGATTCTGTGCTGAGCTCAGAGAGGAAGGGCTGGATCTCCCTCCAGCCAGGAGTTTTTATGGGCACACCAGGTCAGTGGTTTTGTTTTTGCTGCGAGTTTAATGTTTATGCCTCTGTTTGCTTTCTCAGGGCAGAGACAGCACCAGATGAAAAGTCTGATGGAACAGACAACTGCCTGGAGCTGGCTGGGCAGGGTGCAGGTCAATTTTCTACCCCACTGCTGAGGGTTGTTTCAATATAAGGATGCTTTGTTTGGCTCAGAGTGGGCCATGCTCCACAGAGAGCAGATAAAAGGAGCAGGTTTTGTGTTCCACATCTCTTCAGAGTGCCAGACCCTCTCTGTCTCCAGCCTTCTTGGAGTCTGGCCTCAGGCCACTGCACTCTGCTCTTCCAGCTGCACTGTCCAGGTGATGCTGCGAAGTGAAAGAAAAGGATGTTCAGAAAACTGAGGTGTTTTATAAAAGCCTTCTAACTTGTGCTGGTTACCTGGGGGTCAAGAATGCCCCTGGCTGGGAGGAGCGAAGCACAGCTCCCTCAGCTCAGAGCAGCAGAATGTAAAGATTTAAAGCTGTCAAGGGTCCTGTCCCAAGGCACAAAATCAGTTTGCACAGAAAGTCAGGCACAGTCAGCAGAGGCTGATTTTGGAGATGGGAGGAGCAGGGAAAAATAGGGAAAAGCATTGGGAATTCATCTGTGAGTAACTTCAGGAATAATTGGTGCAATGGGACCCCAGTCCAGGGCAGTACAGAACAGGAGCTGCCTGAACATTTGTAGGATTTGCAGTTGAGGGGTGTGCAGCTCTCTCAGATCCTCATATTGATGCTGACAGATAAACAGAGAATTTTAGGCTTTTCTTTATTGATCCAACATTTTTTCTTGAGTGAAAGGATTGACTGAAGCAGCTCCACTTTGATCTTAGTACATTTTTTCCCTTTAACTGTTTTTTGGGCCTTTTTTTTTTTTTTTTTCATTTTGACTGTATAAGTGAAAATACTGTATTAATGGATTAGTAATGATGCTGAAATAGTGACCAATTAATAGTTATGATTTGCCTTGCTGCACTTGAAGAAGTAGATGAGCATTATCTCAGCACAATCTCTGTTGAATTCTGTAAGGAGTAAGATACTCCAGGTTTACTCATCCTCCCACCAGACAGCTGACAGCAGATGGAAGAGGCTTTTCCAAACATCTTCATCTGGAAAGAGAGTGACTTCTTTTTTTCTTTCTTAAGGCCCTAAGGGAATTTTGGAAATCCTGGGGGAAAAAAAAAAAAAAGACTGAGTACCTGGAATATTCCACAGTCTACAGTGACTGGAGACCCACAGGAAAGCATCTGTTAGCTGGAGAAAAGAAATGTAAAGAGCCACTGGCACTACTCGTGTTCTCTTGGCCCGAGTTCAGCATTAGAATTCCCTTTTGTGGCCCCATCTTGGAGAAGTGGTAAATGTGCTTGTCAGGCTGGATTTCTCCCCTCGTTTGGTCGCTTGATTTGTCAGGTATTCAGCTCCAAAAGCCCAAAACCCAGCTGGGAGTGAGGCCCCGAGTCCCCCTGCTCAGGCTCTGTGGTTGTGGCAGCTCAAAAATGCTTTTTTCTCTCAAGTTTCCAGGATTTAAAGTGGTGGGTTTGCTCCTGGCCAGGAACAAGCTGCTCTGGGTGTTGAATAGCAGCTTCTTATCTCCAGATTCCCAGATGGGCTCGTGGATGTCCCACTTCTGATGGTTAGCATTGAATAGGAAGTTTTTGCAAATGATTCTTGGCAGGAGCACTCATCACATTTCTATTGAGATTTATCTCCACAGCTGAGTTTTCCTCTGCTTTTTTTTTTTCCTCTCTGTACCATGCAATTAAATGGATGACCATCCTATGCAGAAGGAAATGCTTCCATCAGAGATGAAAAGAACTCAGAGTGAAGCCAGCCACACACAGCACCGGGTTTTAAGCCAGCTTTACATCAGTTTTCAGAAGAAATGAAAAAAGAAATGCATATGTTAGGTATTCCTGGGCTCTGAGATACCACACACATCTTCCTAGGACACGTGCTCATAAATGCACTGCGTTCTTAAATCAGCTTTTTGGGTTGGAAAAATACTCTAAAAGGAAGAAAAAAAAAGAAAAAAAGAGTTCTCAGTTTCTGTCATTAGGTAATGAGAACCTGTCTGTTGCCTTGCTGGCAGCAGTAAATCTTCCCTGTCGTGTTCTTTATTGCCATTTGAACAGCAGGACTCCCCAAACTGGCTGGGCACTGCCTTTTGTTTTGCAAGAGATTATTCAGAGGGACACTCTGTTGATTGGAGAGCCCTGTTATATTTGCCAAACTTATCACAACGCATCTGTAAGTCTGCATTTTCTTAAAATGCTTTGAGAATAGAAATACTTGGAAATGAATTAACAAACCTGAATATCATGTAAGCTACGCTTCTACCCATGGATGATGCACTCTTGGGTTGGTTTTTTTTGCCAAACAGAAATGTAAAAAATGAGGAATTTGACTGAGGAGAATGTTTTCAGATTTCTGTTTTCTGCNTTTTTTTTTGCCTTTTTGGGATTTTTTTTTTTTTTTTTTTTTTTTTTTTTTTTTTTTTTTTTTTGCCAAACAGAAATTTAAAAAATGAGGAATTTGACTCAGGAGAATGTTCTCAGAAATCTGGAGGATTCACTGCGGACCCTTCTGGTTTTTGTGGAGGATGAGGAAATTTGCAGGCTGCTCTGGAGCTCCCAATTTGGGATTTTAACTTGAGGTGTGCTCACCAGCAGTGGGAACTCTGCCGTTATTTGCCAATAGGTGGCACGAGTGCATTGCTGAGGTTTGCAGGTACAAACTGCACATAAAAGCCGGTGCTTAACGGGGAGGATGCAGCAGAAGGCACCGTGGCCGTGTGAGCAGTCACTGATGCCCACGTAGGAACCACTGCCTGCAGTCTGACACCTGCTGCCAGGGATGAATGAGGCATTTTTGTTACAGAAAGGAGAAAAAAAGCCAGAAAAATTAATGCATAGTTGTTATAGCAGACAGGAATGGACTTAATGCAAAGCTGTGTGAAAAAGGAATGGCCTGAAATCAACAACTGCAGCATCACACACACACACACAAAAAGGCATTTTCTTATCAATTAATAAACTTTAATTTATGGCTAGAAAAAAACTCAAGCAGAAAAACCAACCAAAAATCCAAGCTTTAACAGAGGCCAGGTCCAAACCCTGCCCAAGGCTACTGAAAAAATAATCACGTTTATTTGAAATTACGCAGCAGTTGGAACATAAATCTCTGCTGTGCAGAGCTGTGTGGAGTTTATTCACAGGAGCTGCATGATGGAAAAGTGGGAGTTCAGGGGGGGAAAAGTGATGATTTATATGGAATTGCAGCCATTGGAATGGCTTTAATCCAGTCTGGTGCCTCTCCCATCCTGCCCCACCATGGAGATGCAGCAGCTGAAGCATTTCAGTGCCCTGGTCACCAGAGCAGCTCCAGCCTGGAGCCACCTCTGTGGAGGTGTCAGCTCTAGCAGGGTCTGGATAGAAGACTCTAGACACGATGGTATCTTGTTTGGACTTGGTTCTTTGGTTATTTATTGGTTATTTATTGGTCTTGGTTGTTATTATGTCTTGATATGAACTCTGTCTAACAGGACAAGAAAATATCTATTTTTACTTTGTCTAAAGGACTTTTAAGCAATAAGCAAAACTAATTAAAATTCAACACTTTAGTTATCTTTGTTTATAACTCAATTAAAGATTACATATTGTTTGCACTGCGGTTTTTGCTAACTAATTAGAGAAGATCACTTAAACCCCAGAAGAAGGAGGAAGAAGAAAGTGAAGAAGAAGGATGTAGGCAATGCCTAAATCTTTTGATATTGTTTCACACACATATATATATATAATTCTATATTTTAAAACCTTTAACTTTAAATATTTTACTTTGTGACATCACACACTTCTATACAACCACACACACCTACTTCCAGTGTTATTACTCAGTTTTGGAAGCCCTTTTTACAGCCTCAAGTCAAAGGCAGTACTCTTCTGAGGGCCACTACTTGTTCAAGCAGAAAGCTTGGTATTTTTGGCATCCAGGGTTCCAACACACCTCTTCCCTTTGGCACAAGGATTCCAGCTTTGGATGTGGAGTTAAGGAAAAACTCATTTCTAGCTAACACTAGCAGAGTGAAATATTTGCCTGCTTTATGAGTGGGGTTTTTCCAGGACTTTCTCAAGTGTTTTGCTGGCTGTGATCTCTCTAGAGATCTCTCTGATCCATTTCTAAAGATGATTTACAGGTTGAAGAGCAGTTACCAGACTACAAAAATCCTCATTGGAGATTCTTCACCCTGTGTTACACTCGTGGTCAATTAGAGGATGAGAACTCTCCCTCTGCCTTTAAAGCCTGGGAATTGATTCCTGGGGTAGGAATGGGAACAAAGTGTTTGAGAAGTGCCCATGGAATGATTTTGATCCTCTCCTGGATGTTCCTTTTCTCCAGGCCCGGATCATCATCCTGCATTTGTTGATTCACAGTGGGTGAGTGGGATAGGGAAATTCTGGGAGTCAGAGCAGGTGTGGATATTTCTTAGCTCACTTCTGTCATATTTGTGAACTGAAAACCTTCAGAATGGCAGCATTTACTCTTCTAAATGCATTTGTTCTCTTTTTCCTCATTGGGATATCAATATCAGAATAGAATTCAGCTCCTCAGGGGAGTTTGATACAATACACCTTTGAGGACAGGGACTTGGGAATGTTTAGGATTTCATTTTTATTTCCATCACTCTTTTTTCAACAGGCAACGGGGTCTAGACTTCTGCTGCTTTACATGAAGATCTCCCTGCCCGTTCTCCTCACTCAGAATTACTAATTGAGTAAGTACTAATTACTCAGCCTTGGCTGCTTGCAGGTTGTGGCAGGGTGGGAGGACTTGGTGTGGATGGAGCTTGAATAGGTGAATATTCAGCGCTGAGTTGTGGGTTTGTTGTCAGCTATAAAACACACAAAAGCTGGATCTTTGCAAGTGTTTAACTGCATTGTCCAGCGGCTTTAGGGAGGGACATGCTGGAGCAGAGGAAAATGGTGATTAAATGTTTCTATTCCCTCTCCTGGCCTGGTTTCCTTCAGGTCGTGCAGGCCCCGCAGTGTTAAAACCACCCCATAATTGGTGTCCCCCAGCCCGAAGTCGGAGTTAGGCGTGTGCTACCGAGGTTTGACATTTTCCACTGCTTCTCCCACAAAATGATTTCCTAAAATTCCAGGTTCTCTGAGCAGCCTGGTCCCGTGGAAGGTGGAGCTCACTCAGGTGAGTGTCAGTGACTTCAGCACCTGAGTCAGGCTCCAGCCCCAGGTTTGGACTCCCTGCATCCCATCCCATGGATCCAGCTGTGGAAAAACCCCGGGATGAGCCTGCAGACAGGGAGACATTCCCAGAAAAATCAATGTTTGGGGGACAGAAGGTGACATCCCCGATCCTTCTGTGCCAGCCTCGTCCCTCATAGGGGACAGTGAGAAGGGACAAGCACTTCCCACAGGGCACAGGAGGATCCACACCCCAGGGAAACGGGAAGGGATTCCCTGAGAGGCAGCAGTGGCAGAGCATGACCTGGTGCTTGGAAAAACAAACGAAAACAGGGATTTTTTTGGTGTTTTTTGTTGCTGTTGTGGTTGTTGTTGTTGTTTGGTTTTTGTGGGTTTTTTTGTCTCCTGCTGCAAATTTATGGGCTTTTTAACTTGCTATGCTACCTGTCAGTCTGGGAACAGATGCAGAGCCTTCAGGCTCTCCGAGCTTTGCCAGCTCCTGGCATCCTGCTGGGAGCTGTGGGAGGACTTTCAGTGGGAACCAGGGCAGCCTAATAATAGCAGCAGCATCCACGGGAGGCGGTGTTTGCACAAAGAGGCAGGAAAGGTAACCCGGAGTTGTGCTTGTCTGCAGCCACAGAAGGACAGAGAGGGGAGGAACCACAGGGCACCGACTGGAGCACTTGCTTGACAGCAGGGTGCTGAGTGCCTGGGCCAGGAGAAGCAGATGTTTGAATTTCCTCAAAGCTGAAAGAAGCTATGGATCTGTAAAAATGGACTTTTTGAGGCTGGCGTGTTTCTGCTCAGAATGGGCTGGGTCTAATTTACTGTTTGACTAAAACCAGAGGGATAAAAATGTATATTTCTATTTTTTTTTTCCTTTGGGTTTTGACTGGAAGTTTTACAGTTCTTTATCTTAGAAGTTCTTAAGGGTTCAGTTCAGCTGTCTGCTCATAAACCAGGTGTTACTTGAGGTGAGGGCATTGTGGGGGTGATAGATACAACATAAAGCTGTTATAGACCTTTTCTTTCTGCTCCTTTAACAGGAACACACCCTGTGTGACACCACGGGACACCACTATCACTCAGCTGGGTGACAACCCAGGTGAGAGTCCTGATATTCCATAAAGAAATGCTGGGTACAGAGTGGGATGGATGCTGTGACACTGGGCTGAGAAAATCCTTCCCATCTGAGCACCTTGGCAGGTGTAGTGACCAAATGGTTTGGGTTTTGTTGGTTTTAGTTATTTTTAGGACATAGCTGCTTTAAACTTTAAATTTTTGCCAATTATGACTTCTTTTTAGGGAAAAAAAAAAAAGAGAAATAATATTGAGATTAGATTTGACAAGACATGAGGAAAGAGAAATCAATGTTAATATAAGCATCAGAACATTTTAATTTTGGCGTTTGAAGGAATAATGGGAATTGTTGATCAGAAACACCATCTGCCAAGGCAGTCTCCCTCAGCTGGTTATGGCAAATTGAGCAATGGTAAATTATTCCTTATATTTATTTCTGGTTCTGGAAAGAATGCCACAAATTATTCTTTTGTGAAGATTATTCATATATTCCTCCAAGCCTGTCCTGCTTTTTCTGACCTCCCAGCATTTCTGTGTATTAGGAATGGACTGGAGCAGATTTATTTTCCAGAACTGGGGGAGGATCCTGTGTCCTGTGAGGGGAAGTGGGGATGGAAAAATAAAGCTTTGGGCAGAGCAGTGTTGGGATAAAATCCAAAACATCTCCCTGTGCTGACTGATTCCCAGGGATGGCACTTTTCAGTGGAGACTCTTTAGGAAAACATCAGCAGCAATGCTCAAATTGGGACTGCAGTGTTTTCCTTTTGGGAATTTTGGTCAGGAATTGATGAAAATTTATGGGGAAAAGATCCTAAAAGGCCTTTAAAATGAAGAGTGAGGAACTGTTTGCTGGCAATGTTTTTGTCATGTGTATTCCCATCTTCTCTGGGGGGACCCGGGCCTTCCTAGAGCCTCAAACTGCAATTTTGGCCTCCTATAAAGAATATAGTTATTTTTCTCTTAAAAAAAAATTAAAAAAAGGAATTACTGATGCTATTTTCTGCAGATTTCTTTCAGATCAGAGAATTGGATCTGGTTACAAATGTCCCCCCATATGCCTGGGGTGTGGGGTGATGAAATACAGCCACTCCAGTATTTTCAAGGCCAATTAATTTTTTAATTAACTGAAGTATACTTGAAAATATAAAACATTCGTTTGTGCGAGTTGGTCTGTTTCCAGTTATTGCTGGATTCATTTGGCAAGTCATGTTTTTTAATGCAGAAAATGAAATTTCTCGTGCAGAATGATAAATTGTGTCCCTTCCGTGGAAGTCTTTAAACTACTTCTTCTTGACTTTAGATTTTGTTGTAATTCGTTGTGTTGAGGCTGACACCATCTCCACCGTTTCGATTAAAAAGTGTAATTAATTTGAAATTAGATTTCATTACGGTTTTCAGTGCTCGGTTCCAAACAACTTCTAATTTCCATCAGTTTTTTGAGCGTTTTTCCTAAATGGCCCTTGGTTTGACTCCTGCAAAACAGCCAGGCCCCATCCCCACCAGGAAGGTGCCAGCAGTGCTCATGGCCTGAAGTTGAAATAATAACAAAGTATTTAGTGACGTTCCAGTTCCCTTGCAAATTGAAATAATAATGAAAATGTTTTGCCACTTGCAAATGTTCCTGTATTTTTTTTTTTCCCCTAGAATTTGCTGTATATATATATATATATTGTCACTGGTGTAGGAAAAAAAAATGGTTTAACCTGTGCTACCAAAATTAATGTCAAAACTAATTGACCTTCATGGTCTGTTGGATCACCCCAGGAATACAGAATTCATTTCACTTTTCAGAAGTGACCTTTTCCCCCTGTAAAAATTCCTACAGTGACTTCACAGAATAAAGAGGAGAATAAAGGAAATCTTAATGTTTCCATCCTTTTTTTTTTTTTGTTTGGGAGTCGANAGAATTCATTTCACTTTTCAGAAGTGACCTTTTCCCCCTGTAAAAATTCCTACAGTGACTTCACAGAATAAAGAGGAGAATAAAGGAAATCTTTATGTTTCCATCCTTTTTTTTTTTTTGGTTGTGGAGTCGACACTGAGATGGGTGAAGCTCATGGTGCAACAAAAAAAATGGAGAGGATTCCACTTGTAAAAGGTGGCGTGAAAAGGGAAGTTGTATTTAATGTGGAGAGTGATTTATTTATTTTTTTTTTTAGAGACTTTGATGTGTGGAATAGCTGATGTGGTTTTCCCAGGTTGGGTTTTTTTGCTTTATATATTTACAAAGAGGGGAAGAGAAAATTTAAGTTCCATGTATGTTAAAAAGAGGAAGAAAAGAAGGAAAAAAAAATTCTCCTAAAATCTGGAAAAATTTCATGTTTTGGAAGGTCCCTCCAACCCAAACCATTTTGTGTTGACGCAGTGGTGGGGGAAAAAAAAAAAAAAAGGTAGAAAAAAATGCAACCCTGTTGAGTTTAATGGCAGATCCTTAAATTATGGCAGATTCACGCCTCTGATGCATTTTTAATGTTGTATTTATCACATCATCTTTATGGGGCTGTCATTAGGGATTCACTGTGGTTTCCCCTGTGCATCAGGGAGTTCATAACTCAGCCCTCCCAATCTGTGACACTCTAAAAAAACCTGCAAATCAATTGTCCCTCTGTATGCAAATTGTCCGGGGTGTTTCAGGAGCTTCAGTCCCCTGAGCCCTTAGAAGCTCTGAAATAAAAATGCCCACAAAGGGTCAGATTTAAAAATCCCCCCAACACTGTGGACTTCAAGCAGTGGAATTCAAACTCATGACCTAGAGCCCCCAGCTGGGGCACTGCTTATCTCCAGAAATTCCTCTTTCATTGCCTAATAGTTGCCTTTGCTCCAAAAATAGGATTGTGTGTCTCCAGGTCTCTGAAGGACTGGATCTGAGAACAGATCACGTCGAGTCTGCATGGGCAGAACAAAGGAGGAAAGCCTTGTGAGTAATAATAATAATAATAATAATAATAATAATAATAGTGTTGTTATACAAAAATATCAGAAATTAAAATAAAACGGTGCCTGTTCTAGTGTAGGGGAGATCTGATTTGTCTCTCCCTTCCCAGTCAGGGGAATATGAAATTTTACAATTTTTGAAGGATATTTAGTATTTTTAAGAGTATTTAAGTGCTACCCATGGTGCTGGTACAGAGTTGGGGAGGTTCCCCAAATATCTGGTGTGGGATCTGGTGCTGTGAGTGGGAATTGCTGGATCAGAGGGGATGGGCAAGCACAGAGAACCTGCTCTGATGGTCACTAGTCCTGGCCACAGAAGAGCAAGTCAAGGGTTTCTCCGTTGCCTGTTGAGATATTTTTAAGCCCTTAAGACGCAGAGGTCATCAAGATTTCCATTTTTAATGGGTTTGCAAAGCAGCTACCTGTGCAGGCAGGAGCCTTGATAAACTTCCTTCAACCTCTTGTCATGCAAAAGCTTCTGAGCACAAGGAGGAACATTTCATATCTCTGCCTGCCAAAAGGATCCTTGGCAAGCTGTGCCTGAGCAATTCTGATTTGTTTCCATTTAATTAATGAACACTTTCCTGCTTTGTGATTATTGTCCTTGCCTGAAGTTGTTCCCATTATAGAGATGAATAAATAGTTCTTGACATTAGTTTCTACCTGCTTTGTAATTTGTTACACCATCAGGGACCTGCAGCTTGTCCTTGCTTTGAGCTCCTATTAATTCTGTTTATTTTTGTCTTTTATATGATTTCTGTTTTGTCCTTCACAGTTTAAGAAAAAAAAAATCTTAACACTGGTGTTCTTTTATTGCTAATACAAATATCTTTCATCTCTTTTTCTTTCTCATGGAATAGATTTCTTTGATTGAGGTGGGAAGCTCTCGTCTCCTAATTTTTGTACCTCTTCCAGGAGCTGTTTGCGCCACATAAACATGTCAGAGGAAGATAAAAAGGAAAATAAATTAACACAGGCATCTGCTGAGTACAGTAAAGGAACTCTCCCATTTGGCTGTGGGTTTTGCATCCCTGTTCTGCTCCTTTGAAGGTTTTTATTGAAGCTGGGTTGTAAGATTTGGCCAAGTGGAGATCTTGGGTGTGCAGAGGCTCCAACTCCAGGGTGTGGCTCAGAGTCATGGAATGGTTTGGGTGTGAAGGAACTTCCAAGTGACACCTGGAGAGGCTGCCTGGAGAAGCCTCTTTTATTTATTGTTTATTTTATTATTATTGCTGTTATATTATTATTTTATTTGTTTATTTTTTTACTTATTAAAAGGCCTTCAAAGGATTCACCTTGGGCAGTACAAGAGCCTGGACGAAGCTACACCCAAAATGGATGATGGATCATGAGTTTTTTACACTTTTATAAGTTTGTTCCATTTACATATTGGGGTTAATTGTCCAGTTATAGCCTGTCAAGTCCCATCCTCCCAGTTTGCTCTCCCCATTTTGCTGTTGTTTATACTTTTGGGGCCAAGCTGCAACAGTGATTCTCAGGCTGGAAAAGGATTGTTTTGTCTGACTAAACTGTGATGAGAACTTGATAATACTTTTTATGAAGTTCAGAGTTACACACTAAGGCAGTACAGAATCTGGAAAATATCAAAGCTGAAGTTTAAGGCATCAAAAGTTCCTCTCATTCCAGCCCTGCCATGGGCAGGGACAGCTCCCAGTTGTCTCTGGAGCACAAGGAATGTCACAGAGATGTGGCTGGAGCACATTGCTGGGGACAGCTCGGGGAGCAGCTGCCAACAGCCGGCAGAGCCACGCCGTGTTCTCCATTTGTAAATTATCAATAAATGACTCCTACAGTCAATAGATAAATTATTCACAAAGAAAGCAGCAGGTTCTAATCATTTCCAGATTAATGCCTTCCTGGCAGGGCCTGTGCTAACACAAATAATTGCCTTGGCATGTGCCAAGCTGTCCCACGGATTTCAGCGGCATGAGGCTGCCAGCCGCAGGTATCCCAAATCCCTCAACTTTTGGGAGCTTTAAACCCTGTGTTCCATAAGTTTTGTGCAGCTCTGGTTATCCTAAGGGGGAGGCATCCCAGGAGTGGCTTTCCATTGTCCCAAATTGCCAGCTGTGCTNGGCACTTGGTGCCGTAATCTAGTTGAGGTGTTGGAGCATGGGTTGGACTCGATGATCTTGAAGGTCTCTTCCAACCTAGAAATTCTGTGATTCTGTGATTCTGTGATTCTGTGTCCCCATCAATGATGGGCAGGCACAACATTCCCGGCACTGAGAGCAATCCAAGCTCAGGTCTTCAGGACTTGTTCCAGTTTGGAAACTTGGGGGGATGTTACTGAAGAGGAGGAGTTGGTTCAAATGAGGGAAAAAAATTTAAAAAATTTCCACCAGGAGCTTTCTTTCAAACTTGATTTGAGTGCTTGAATATGGATAGGCTGGAGTTTGATCTTGTTTATTCTCTGCACATAAATCATTCTGCTTTACTCAGAATATGTTTTTTGAGACTAGCAGGGACAGCAGAAGGAAAACTTGTTTGCATAAGTGTAGCTGGATTTGCTGGCTAATAAGACAAATTCAGTGCCAGAGCAGACTCAGGGACATTTAAAGCCTTGGTGAGACAAAAAGAAGTCACGTTAAATAAATATGTGTGTGTCAATGTTTCCTCCACAGGGCTGGTGACAGTTTCAGAATACTGAAATCCTGTGGAAAAACTAATGAGAATTTGGAATTTTCAAAAATTGGAACAACTTTTTTTGCCCGAATGTCTTCAAATCTCACTGAACTGAGGTTTGATTTAGAACCTCATGAAAGAGTTAAATTAAAAACAGCCACTGAGGTGTGAGTTTTCCATTTGGAGCCCGTCTCCTTTTGGGAACAGGTTTGTTGGTCCTCACATGTGCTGACAGATTGCAGAGCTGCAGTGGAAGTGGAGTTTATCTTTTTGAATAAAAATGTCTTCAGGAGAGAGAAAAAACTGGTGGTTCCTTTCTCTGGATCCAGCAGTTTTGGAAGTGCAAACAGTTTCTGCTCATTCAAATATTAAAGAAGTAGTGATTAGGCAACGTAAAAACTCCTGTTGTTTTGACATAGACAAAAAAAGATTTAAATACTTAAAAAAAAAGACTTGGTCATGAGAGGATAATAGAATAAGATTGTTAATTCAGCACTTTCTGTGAGGAAAATGGGGGTTTTTGGAGCCTTCATGAGGGATTGGCCTCATTTTCTCTGAAATTTTTTCCAGTAGGTGCTCACCAGTGGATGCAGCTGCAGGAGGATTCCTCCTTCCATCAGGAGAGTATGGGAGCACCTGAAACATTGTCAAAAATCAGATGTGAAGATCCTGTGATCTCCGTCATCCTGCATTTCTCCCTTGATTTATGGAATCTGTTTTGCCTTGAAATATTACATTTTTTATGACTCCAATCACATTTCTGGTGCTGGTGCTCAGAGGTTCCCAGACAGAGGAATACAATGTCCTGTTGAAGGCTGAAATATATTTAGGCCTTTGTTAGGGAAGCTTTGGAACAGCTTCAAAGTCTAAGGACAGGAGATGTTCAAACCTTTAAAGCACATGGAGAAGATTCTGTGCCTTGCAATAAATTCTAGTGATGAGAAAACAAAGAATGGAAAATCTGAGATCTAATCCATGGCCATGTCTGAATTATGGAATTTCAAGGCATAAAATCAGTTCTGTATCATTTTAAAAATCTATTTATAAAGTTGGGTCATAGATTTTTGATTAGAGTGCTTTTAATAAAAAATATTGCTTTTATTTAATAACTGATTAAAAAAATCTTAATTTTTTAATTCCTCATTTTAACTCCTCAGTTAGTTAATCCTCACTTCAGCAATTATTCCTGTAGACTTAAAAACCACATTCTTAAATGTTGCTGTGATCTTTTTGGCAGTAAATGATATTAAGCCATATCTATAGACATCTCAGGTGAGGTCAGAAAATACTGGCATTTCACAGGAGGTTGTGACAAGGGAACAAAACTTTAAGGAAACTCTGCTGTCACCTTGATGTTATTCCTTGGCATTTTTGCTGCAGAGCCATAGTTAAAACTCCAAGCTTGTACTTGCTCTGCTAGGAGAGTTTCCTTTGTATTTTTAATAATTCTTTCCATTTTATTTCAATTTCTATCTTATGATATACCTTTTTTTTTTTCCCAACCTCATAATGTCTTTTTTTTGGATCAGAAATCCTAATCTTCGTGGATTATGACTTTATGTTGTAAAATAAGGTGCTGATCATTTCTCTCAGTAGCTGTTCATGATATAATATGAACTAAGTTATTTGCAGCTCACTCAAAATGAGACACAATTGTGTTCTGGAAATGTGCTGCTTTTCTTCTGGTTTTGGTTTTTTTTGGTTTTTTTTGTTTGTTTGTTTGGGTTTTTTTTGTGCACTGGGAAATTCTGACTGAAATCAGCAAAAATATTGATCAGTTTTACTTGTGGCATGGCATGGGTTAGGTCAGGCTGCTCCATCCCATGGGGAGTTTGACCAGTAATTCAGGAAGGAAAAGTCACCCCCATGGGAGAGTTCACATCTGCAATTTCTTTCTGGAAGCTGCCTCTTGAACAAAACTTAAATTTAAACGTAATAAATATCCTTTGGAAATAACAAACAATCTTTCCACACTTGTGGAACTGATTGTTAAAAGAGACCAGTTAAATCCTCTGACTGATTTTACTGATGCCTGGAACCAACCAGAACATTACAGCCCCTCTTATCAGTGAATAATTCATGTCCTACGAGTGAAAAACCCAAAAGAAACTAAACCAAGATGTGTAAATATCTGTGTTTAAGACTTTAAGAGCTCATCTTTTAGGTAAGACTATTATAAAGTCATTTGGAGGGAGAAGCTCATACATAAAAATGGATGTTGCCATGCAACAAGTACTAAAGAAAGAACCACAAGATTTAAGCCTTAATTAATTTCCCACAGCAGCTGGGAATGTTCAGGAATGAGGAAATTTGGAGGCAGCAGTGTTAATTAAGGCTCATTTGCTAGAAATCTCTGGCCTGTAATTGATAACTTTGATGTGTGGTGTGATAAGAAGCCCAAGTGATGTTTACCACGATTGCAGCAATATCTGTGTTGTTCACTATTTATGCAGGAGAATTCTCTGCTTCTCTGATTTGCTAAAACTGCTGTGCCAGCCTGTGGGGCCTTGGACTGGCTTTGTAGAAAAATTAAAGAGATTTTGGGACACGATGAACCTCTAACGTTTTCTTTTTGTGGTTGAGGTCCTTGTAGATAAAACTCAGTTCATCCATTGAGTGAGAGGCAAGAGAGCAGAGCCTTTGGTGAAACTCTCAGATATTGAGGTGAGTTGGTGACCATCAAAGCATGGAAGTGTAAACAGGAATACTTTAAATTTATCTTAATCTGTATATTCTCAGCTTAAACTCCCCAGTGAGGAGCTGAAGCCTGCAGAGCCATGGAAGTGATTTAGTGCATTTAAAGAGGGATTCTGGATATTGTTGGTATTCAGGAGGAAATATTCCTGCAATGGGGTCACACCTTCCTGGGCCACGTTGTTTTTCCCCCTGAAGGAATTAATCTTTGCCTCCCAGAAGACAAATGATGGAGGAGGTGAGTTCTCTCTGAGCCACTGGAATGATGGCTAATTTTTGAGTGCTTTCCAAATGATCCATGGAAAAGATGAACATAAAGGTTAAGTTGTGCTGCATGGCTGTGATGCAAAGGGCAGGTTTCTAGTCCAGCAGGTGCTGAAGCAAGCAGAGACATCCCATCCCAGGAGCTGACACCATGATGGATTAGGTGGGATCAGGGAATGTTTGCTTCATTTCTCTGTCTCTCATGTCCCAGCCCAAGTTCCTTTGCCTGCTGTTCCAAAACCTCTCTGGTTTCAGGTGGCTGTGAAGACTCCTCTGAATTCCAGTGGCAGGGGCTGCCTGAGGCCTTGTTGCTTTTGACCTTCACTGCAACTTCCAGCCCTGGAAGGAGTCCCTGTCTTGGAAGGATTTTTATCTTTGCTGTCACCAAACACGAGGTGTGTTTGCTGAAAAGGGACAGGAGCTGTGCTGCCTTATCTCAGCCAGCAGAAAACAATCTTGGCCCTGATAACCCTCCCCTTCCCAGCCCTATCTGCTCCAGAATCAGGTCCTGCCCATCATGTTTACACTACCTGATGTGTTCCATGCTGCCCTGTTGGCTGGGGCTCTGTGGGAACAGCCATCACCAAGGGGTACCAGTCCCTCACAGATGATTCAAAACATCCAACTCCAAGATTAATAGATAGCAGAAAATAAACTTACAGATCCATGTGGCAAAGGATCATTCTAATGTGTTTGTAATCATTCCCCCAGCCACTGGCTGGGCTATCTCCCTTATATATTGCCAGGATTGCTTATCTGGAGGTAGCACAACAACTCCCTGAGCGTTTTATCACCTCCTTTAAAAGTGGAGTCAATTACAACTCCAGATTAAAATAGTGATGTACTTCAGGGAATAAAAATGATATCCTGTGATGTGTTTTCTGAAATTGCTGGTAGGGCTTGGCTGAGTCATAACTCAGAACTTAATGAAGTTAATGGAATGGCTGTGGAGCCAATCTCATCGTGGGCTGGGGGAGGGTGCAGCTTCCCCTGCATTGATGACATGGGCAGGACCTAAAGTCCAGAACCACAAGGAGGGCAAAGAGGTTTCATCTGCTCAACATCAGGGAGATTCAGCCTATTATGTTGTATATTAAACAAAATGTATATAATTATATGTATATTAAATGTATATGTATACTAAATGTATATGTGTATTAAATGTATATATATACTTTATAAAAGTATATTACTTTTACTTTATACTTATATATTTTATACTATAAAATTATATGTATATTAAACAAAAATTGTGGGGAAAACATGGGAAGGGCTGTGCACCTCACTCTGTGATCCAATAACTGATTATAATAGAACTTCTTATTGCATATTGCACAAATAGAAATGTTCTGCAGAGGGAAAATGTCTCAATGGTGCTCGAAGATGTTAAAGGTTGTTGCAGAATATTCTGGGTTTCCTTCCAGGGCAGACTGGGTGAGAAGCACTGAGCTCTAACTGCATCAGAGACATTTTAGATGGTAGGAGATTCTCTTAGTGGTCAGAGGATGTAACAGAGCAATGGTTTTACTTGAGAATGGTTTTGTTCCTTTTTAACCAGCTGGATGTCCTTTTGTGTGGCTTCTGATCTATTAAGTGTCCATTCTCACAACAGAAATTCCAGCAGTTTCACAAACTCCTCTGTATTTACAGGTGAATTTGTCGAGACCTGACTGGAAGCAGATTAAGAAAGAAAATCATTAATATCAGGTAATGTGTGAAAGGGAGGAAATGGCTTTGGATTAGGGCATTTTCAAAACACAAGTTTCTGAATGTTTTGTTCTGAAATCTGTGTTTCTTAAAACTTTACTGTGAAGTTCTTGATCAATTCTAATCATTTCTGTACCTACACAAGAAAGTGAGACATCTGTGCCTGTTCAAGTATAAAAAGGTTTGTAAGCTTTTTTTCCTCCATCTGAATCTTGGCTCTTATTCCTTGGGTTTTTTTTGGTTTTTTATTTTTCTTCAGGAGTGAATCCAGTTCAATCCACATTAAAATTACATGGCAGCAAGAGAGATTACTGCCCATGCCTTAACATAAAGATAAAAAAGGGTTTTCTGGCAGAGGAGGCCAGAGATGAGAGAAGGCAAAATTGAACTGTGAATGTTATTGAGTTGAGTAGGGGGAGCAGAGTGTGGGGTGAGATTGGGAAGCAAAGGATCCACGTGAAAATGCAGCTCCAGAGCCCTCAAAATGCACTCTGAGGTCAGGGGTTGGCGTGGAGCTGGGAGCTGGGAGTCTGTTCCAGTGACACGTTACATAATGTGAGATATTCTGAGGCTTTTCCAATGAGGTGCCAGCTCATTTTTAGATGTTGCCAGTTTATTCAGATTTCACTTGGTGTGACAGTCTTCCAGCTCAGATTGCCTTCATTTGATCTGTATCACTCAGAAAGGAGACACGGAACAATTGGGTTCCATGTTTGGAGAGCCAAGCTAAATTCTGATGGAATTAGGTGGAGGAATAGTGCCTGGAGACCTCAGTCTGGAATAATGAGGGTGAAGCAGCTTTGCAGGGGCTGGAAGATTACAGATTTAAGTAGTTAGTAATGTATATTCTGTGTCATATTTTTAAAAAAGTAAGATCTTTTATAT
>VXBB01020346.1:0-26013 GCA_013399915.1 Illadopsis cleaveri | reverse complement strand
CCCCCCCCCCCCCCCCCACTCCAATCTGTCATAAATAAAAGGACCCCTCCTCTCGATGCTGAGCAAATGTAGGTCGTGGTTTCAGCTGTGCTTTGCTGAGGCACTCCTGCAGTGCACTTGGGTTGTTTTGTGAGAACAGATGAAGTGACAATTCCACTTCAGCGGTAAGAAACAACAGATCTGTGTGGGGTCTCTCTTTTCATGCAGAATAACGTGGTTTTTGGGAAATGTACCATGGGTGTAGATGGCAGGAGAGGAAGGGAAGCCTCCTAAGCGTGGCATGAACTCAGGAATGCTGTCATCCCCACGAGCTGCAGCAATTTTTTTGTTCATTTTTATTAAATGCACTTTATTGGCTCCTTCATGCTTCAGAGATATGTAAAGCACAACACATATTTGCAGTTCCAGTCTCCTAATTGACTCTGATATTTTTTTTCCCCTCCGAGTCTTCATTAAAGGGAAATGATTTTGCAGTCGATACCTTATGATTTGTTCTAATGCAAATAACATTTAGCACATCTTGTAGACTGTCTGGAGAATTCCCACAAGCTTCCCTGCAAATGTCATCTGACTCCTCAATCGAGTGCAGCACTGCCTTCCCTTCTCCTTCCTGCAATTTGTCATGCTTCATACTCGGCTGAACCTGCCAATTTTCATTGTCCTCACTGACAGCAGCTGTCACGGTGCCACTTTTGGCTCCGGGACTCTTGGTGGCAGCATCCTCCAAGCTACAGGGCTGAGGTGGAACCTGAGGGACTCAGAGATGTGCAGCTGAAGTTTTCCTGCTCAGGAACGGCACCACAGGATCCCCGGGCTGCCCTGGGAAGGGAAAACCCTTTGGGATGTCCCAAAGTGGTCACTGAAGTCGTGGTTTTCTCCTGCACTGCTTTGAGGAACTTGGGACATAAAGACACAAGGCACAGAAGTCTTGTGAGAAACCCTAATTAGAGTTTTACAGGGTCATTGTAGGACACGAAGGAAAGATGAGAGACTCCAAATATTTCAGAAGGCAAAGAGCATAGAAAAAAGGCTTTATTGTCTAATTCTTACTACCTTTTATAAGGTGTTCCCATACAGACTGAACATGGTTGGTGAATAGGAATGACACCTCTCTGATCCCATTGGTTAAACTGGAGAAACAGCAAAACACCACCTGGAGAAAGATTGTTTGGAGAAAGGAGAGTTGTTTGCCAAGATTGTTTTGAGAAGAAACTTTCTTGAGAACCTTTTCCTTGGGGAAAAAGCTAGCAGCTGCTAGCAGGCTAAAATCTCTCAGACCCAGAAATATCAGGCCCACAATACACCAGCTCACTTGTGAATCCTGTTCTTCCCATGTGCTTCATGAATCTAAAACTTTCATATTGATTAACCCTCACTGTGCCGGCCACGATGAGGTTGAAGTCCACTGGAGGAGCCTCCACGTGTGAATCTGATCACTGGGAAAAAGTGCAGGGCAGGTGATGAAATTCCTTCTTTTGTTGTGCACAACTCCCACTTTTGAGAGCAGAGCTGGGGTGAAATTTTAGTCCACCATGAGAGACAAACTCCACTTTTACCAACCTATCAGCTGGGGAGGTTCCTTTGCAGCTTTTCTTTACATTTTAATTTACAGGAAATTAAGAGATTATTTCTGAATCACAACCTCTCCCTGAGTTTTCATCTGCCAGAGGCACAGGTATGTTGGAATTCAGTCCCTGTTTATCCAAACCCACAGCCACTGTGTAAAGACTTGGATAAATTATTGCCATTTCCTGATCACCTTTCTCAAAGCTCTCTCACTCAGAATTTTTAAAATAATTCAAAAGGTTCGTGATGCTGGTCATTAATTTTATCTAACACAAGAATATTCGATGTAGTAATTAAGAGGAGTAATTCCAGTTTGAGGCATGTTTCAAATTATTATTAGTAGTGGTAGTGTCTTTTTACAGTAATTTTATTAATTGGATAATTTTCACTGAAATTCTTCAATTCTAAGTAAAAGGGATGAACCCAGAGGACTCTGAAAAGTGATTTGTGCATATTTTAGAATGAAAACATTTCTAAACATTATGATATTTCATGTCACACGTAAGAAAACATAAACTCATGAAATCTAACAAAGTAAGTAAAAAAAAAATACATTGAAGACTAATTTAAATAGCTTTATTTCAAAAGACTTAAGAATAACTGCTGATTTTGTCTGCCTAAACTTGAATATTCAGCTTCAAGGAGGAGGAGGATGGTTCAAGTCCTGCTTTGGATGCTCGGGATGTTTGAAATCCTGCAGAAAACCCAACAGGATCCGTGATCTCTTCTCCCTGACAGCTGGTAAGGAGCTGCTGAGGGTTCAGTGAGGGGATAAAAATCTTTGCTGGCAAAACTTCTCCTTGCACAGATGCTCGTGGTCTTCTCCTGCACTGAGAAAAGCCTGGGTAACTCTCAGTAGCTCTGCAGGGAGTAATTTTTAGTCTGTGATCTTTTAAACCCAGATTTCCACCGGGTTTCTAAGGAAGAGGGGGATGTGTAGGAACAAGGATTACTGGGGTTTAGGACTCTGGGTGTTCTGGTCACAATTTTGTTAAGTCTGGCCATCCTGATGGCACCGTGCACTGAGATGTTTTTTAGGGATTTTGTCAAAAAAGTGATAAATTTCCTGCAGTGAGGAAATCTAGTCAGGGTGGGTGTGTGGAGATGGCAGCCCTGGAGCTGTGGGCTCAGCTGTGCTGGGTTTGCTGCAGGGAGGATTTAAGCAGCTCTGCCTTTGGGTCAGGAGCTCACTGTGCTCCTCAGGGACTGCAGGTGCAATTCCACCCCCAGGCAACCCAGGCTGGTGTTCACCTTTCTCTCTCCTGCTGGAAGGTGTCTGGAGGGCTGTCTTGATGCCTTGGGAAGGCTGACCTGGAACAGAGACTGGACAGAGCTGGAGAATAAAGTAGATATTTATTGAAAGGCCTTTAGGATACACCTTGGGCAGAACAGGGCCTGACAAGGGCTACACCCAAGGTGGACCCACAATGGTCCCAAAATGGACAGTCACAAGGTCTCACACTCTTATAAGTTTTGGTCCATTTGCATTTTGGGGTTTAATTGTCCAATTCCAGCTGCAGGCTGTGAGGTCCCATCCTTCTTGTTCCTCCCTTCAGCCACCCTTGTTTGTGCTTTTGGGCCTGAAAGTTGTCCTTGGTGTGCAGCAGGAAAAGGATTTGTTTTGTGTCCCTGCTGTGTGCAGAGCTGAGTGACACTGACTGTGAGCTCAGAGCTGCACCCCTGGGCAGCACAGAACCTGAAATACATGGAAGCTCAAACTTAAGGCATCAGTCTGTGCTGGTGGGGCTGTGGAGGGGGTCAGGTGTGGTGTGAGGGTTCCAAGGCTCCTGGCAAGGCCTGGAATATCCCCTGGTTCTGGGCTATGCTGGTGGATTCTGGTTGTCACCAGGCAGGGAAGGTAATTTAGCTCAAATGGGTCAGTGCAGAAGTTTCCAGAACACGCTGCCTGTAGCTCTGTGGAGTTGGCAATCTGGAATTTTTCCTAACTTTGGGGACACTTTATAATTTGGCAATACTGTTACAGAGTAGTTTAACACCCAGTCTTGGTTTAGCAAGGGAACAACAGATCTGCAGCCCGGCCTAGTGAAAGGTATCCCTGCCAATGGGGAACTGCAACAAGTGGATTTTTATATCCCTTCCAACCCCAACCACTCTCTGATTCTCTAATTCAACAACCACTCTCTCCATACTCACATTTTTGCCATGCTATAATGTCTGCATGGCACCCCTTGCATGCCCACAGAGACTCAGCCATGTTTTCTGACTTTTAACTCATTTCCCACATTCAGCTTTGCTCAGGAATTCTGTAGGAGCTGCTGCCTCTTTGCTTATTTGCTTTGCTTTCAGGCAGGTTTGCTGTTGAAACCTTTTTCAAGTGCCTCAGACAGCAAAACCAGCAGTGCCCAGGTGCTTCCAACCACGCCGAATTCTCTGATTCTGAAGTGATCAGAGAGGTGCACCTGGTAATAAATTAAACTGTCCTCTGGCTGGTGTCTGGATAAGATCAGAACCCCAGCACCCCTGGAAATGGTCTTTAATTTTTGATTTGTTCTCCTGTTCACCAGTGCAGCCTCTCAGTGGTTTATCTGCAAACAATGTGTGCTGTCTGCAGAGAATGTGGGTTTCTCTCCCTCAGAAAAAATATCATTACTCGTGCTACAGCAGCAGAGTGTGCTTTTGTTTCAGTTCATCAGCCAAAACTGGGGATTTGCATGCATAATCTAGTGGATCACGTGGAGGCCAAGCACAAAGTTATCCCAAATCACCAGTATCCTTTGTAGCTGTTAAAAATCCAGAGGTAATTCCTCCCTCCTCCCAGGGCCTGAGGTGAGAAGTGCCTGTCACCTCGGGATCTGTGTCCTGCTGCACATCCCAGAGCATTCCAATCTCTGCGTTTAGCTCTCCTTTCATATGCATGTATGAAAGGGCTTTGCACAGATGGATACACAGTTTTTGTCCCCATTTCTCAGTGGTTCAGTGTAGTTACATCAGGAGGAGTAATTATTTCTATCAGCAAGATTGTGACAGCCACCACATATTATGGAAATTTCCTTCATTGAAACGTTAACATTTTCCCCCCCCGCTTTTGTTTGATCCTCGCAGCAACAAAAAGAATAGTTTAGAAATATAATTGCAATCTCCAGGAGAAATATAAGCAGCCTGGCTGTGAAGCTGAATCACATTAGAGCACTGGGAATAGAGCCACCTATGAAAGAAAATGAGCAGGAAGAACATCACATCTTGAGCAGTTGTCATTTGTCAGGAAAAGGGGAATCTGTGCTGAGCCACCACCGACCCTCCACCCAGGGGAGGAGGCAGCTGACAATGATGGCTTGGAGCTGGGAAACTCAGGAGGTGTCTCTCAAACTGCAGAAATTGCTTCATTATCCAGCACAGGGTGTGCTGCTGAAACTGCATTTGTCTTTATCCGGGGTGGGGCTGGGGTAAGCGCTTGTGCAGAGGGTTAATGGACTTAAATTCTCTGTAAAGACCTCGAGCAATGGGCAGAACCCTCCCCAAACCCAGGAGTTCCACTTGGAAAGCAGCTGTGCTCTGCTGCCAGACCCTAAACCTGCCTGCTCCTGAGGACTGGGAAATTGGATACTGATAGTTTTGAAAGTTCCCAAGAAAATCTGTGTAAATTCAAGTTACTTTGTCTAATGGGTGCATTAATTCAAGATCCAAACCCTTTAATGCCTCATCCTTTCTCAGCATCGTGGTCACTGATCACAATTAGGTAAACCACACTGTCAGATATGGGTATATTTTATTAGTGTAAATAATAATAATAATAGTGTAATAATACACTATTTTATTAGTGTATAATTGTAATTTTTTGGCTTTGTAAGGATTCAATCTGCAATATCATGTGGTAACTGCTTGCAGAAAGTATTACTAATATTTCATATTTCTATCTCTAGTAATATTAACTATTCTAGATTTTTTTTGTCACTTAAGCTCATAAAAGTCTTGTTAGAAATCTTAATTAGAGTTTTACGAGGTTGAGATTCAAGTTCACTTGTGAATCCTGTTCTTCCCATATGCTTTATAAACTAAAACTTTCATATTGATTAACCCTCATTGATCAACAATTCAGGCCAGCATCTCTCCCACCTCTGCATTGTGAAATCACAAAAGCCATAGAAGGGTATTTTATGAAAACTAGAAAAATGTAAGCCTGCAGCAGCATAAGATAGAAAAATGCATGTGTTCCTATTCCAACATTGCTGCAGAACAAAATTATTAGTCCAGGACACCCCAGAAATGAGTTTAGATCATCCTCAATGCCATTGAGAGCCTTTAAAACATTTAAAAACAAAGCATGTTTTAGGTTGGAAAAGAGAAATGTAACCTTCTGACACTTGAAACTGGGATAATTATCTTTTATAAGTGTATAATTGTAGTGCAGGAGCACAGACATAGTACCTAGAATTAATTGCTGGGTACAGGGGTATGATTTGTAAAGTGCTTTTATATCTGCAAATTTAAAATAATTGGCTTATCTGTGAAAATATACATTTGCCTGCAGAGAAGAGTGTAACAGAAATGTTTATTTCTTAATTTTAGTAGGTACTAGTTTAAACGTTATTTAAATATTATTGGATGTTTTCTTGCCGAGTCTTGAGTGCATCATCAAACCATCAACGTGGAAAAGGTGGCATAGAAAGGGTTTGTGTCCATGTAAGGAATAACAAGAAGGTTTTAAATCCCTGAATTCCTTACTGGTTTTGACCCTCCTGGGATCATTGCAGCAATGAGACACAGATGGTGAGGAGCAGATTTGCTGCAGTTCACGTTTCTCCCAATCTCTTTGGGGCCTCTCAAATGCCAGGAAGGATGGAGGGGATTTTTCCCACCTGAGTGGGTTTCCCAACCCTGGTAATCCATGGAAACTCCACAGGAAGGGACATTTCTTGTGGTGCTGTCTCATGCTGACCCCACAGGCTGTATTTCTGATGGAACTGGGTCATCCTTGGTGGTTTTGTAGGGATATTTGTAAGTGGGGAAGGTGAGAGGATTTATTGTGAGGGATGGGGAAGTGGTCTCTGGTTGTAAGAGGGTGTTTGGCGCCCTTGGGAAGAGATGGCATTGAAGGATGTTTAACATGCACGTTGTGTATGATAATCATGCATGGAGGATAAAATACACATCATTTACCCCAAAAAGCAACACCAGAGATCCAGGGCCTGTAGGCAAAGGCAGTAATTTTTAAAATTAGAATGGCTTCATGATTGAAAAAATGATGAGCTTTTGAGCTCTTTGATCTGGTCCCAAGGGGTGATTTGTTCTTTTCCATCCACACCAGCTTTTCTAAACACAGAAAGTGTGTTCAGATGTGCTATCAGGGCTTTCACTACCAGCACTTTTTTATGGCAGTCCAGTGAACTGGGAGCAGGGGGAAATTTCAGCAGAAAGGGCTGCTGAGTCAATAACAGGAAACATTTCTCCTTCAGCTGATTTGAGGAAAACACCTCAATCATGGAGCAGATCCTGGGCACAGCTTGGGTGTGCTGCATGCCACAGTTTGTATTCCAAGGAGCTGGCAGGGCTGTGAGGCTGCTGTTCAGCAAGTAGAGGAGTTGCACTGTGCAGGAGTGGAAAATACCTGTTATTGTGCTGATGGAGCTGTCAGGGGACTCCGGCTGGGAAAAAATAGCTCTGAGCTGGGTTCACTTGGAATCGGTGAAGTTGTGCTGACACAAGCTGCAGGAAAACAGGGCTGAACTCAGTCCCAGGAATTTCACAGGGAATCTTTGGGGCTGTGACAGGGAGAGGTGTGTTTGCAGGTAAGCATTGAATATTTCATGCAACTGGCTTTTAGTATGGGTGTCACCACTAATGAAAGGATCGTGGAAGTGATGCTGGAGAATTCTGCTTGTGTCTGCTTTCTGATTTTAACCTATTGAGCATTTAATCATTTCTTGGAAAATTGCTTGGCTTTGACAGCTGCTCTTACACCAGAACAAGCTTCAGCTGCTTGGGGCCGAGAGGTTAAAACCTGTCAAAAAAGCAATGATATGGGCTTGAATCTATTTTGGGTAAGGAATTGGATATAGATATTCCTGTGCCTCTGACTAACCTAACCACTGAACAGCCAAATAAATGGAAGTGAGATTATCTCCCCCAGCTTTTCCTTTTTTTTTTTTTTTTTTTTTTGTTGAAAATGCCAGCAGGACCATTTCTTGTAAAATGGAATAAAANCCTTTTTTTTTTTTTTTTTTTTTTTTGCTAGCTGAGAAAAAAAATCTTAATTTATGAGGGTGTTATGAGGTCTTTACACAAGGGGCCTCAGCTGTGTTGTGAGTTAAGGACAGTGATGCACAGAACCAGGGAATTGTGGTGTTTGGTTCTGGTTGGATTTGAGGTTTTTATTTTTTTTTTTTTTTAAAGTCCTGTGGCCTGTGTCCTTTCATGAATTTATCCTAGTGACACCAAAAAAAAAAAAAATTGGTATATTTAAAATCCAGCCTTTTGAAATATGACTATCATTAAAAGTTGATTTTAAAATTAAGGCAACCTCTTTTGAAAAAATTTACCCTGGGACAAGTGTCAGGAAAAATTAAGCTTTGCAGGCAAAGCGTGTTGAGATGCACAGTCATTTTGGGAAACACTTTTCTTTGGTAGCACAGAAAATGCAGACACAGAGAGAGCAGTTGATTGCTTTTCACTGGGGAATAAAGTTGAGTTTTTCAAATTCCTCGGACTTGCTGGCTTCATGAAAGATTTTTAGTGAGCAAATGCAGCTCACAGTGCTTTGATTCTCAGTTAAGTGGAAGTTACTAAAACAGTTGTCCTGCAGCTTTTGTAAAGAACAAAAGACATAAATAATTGAGGTTTTATATACGTTAGGAGCAGTAGGAGTAGGAAAATATTCTGTCTTAATAATAGGCTTAACAAGGGAAGGCAATAAATCATTTCTAATTACCAGCCTTGTCGATGACATGTTTCCTCATTCTAATCTTTCAAATTGCCTCCTAAGCTGAGACTTCTTTGTAAGTGAGATTTGCTTTTCTTCTCCTTCCGTTCTGGGGGATGTGTCACTCTGCAGGAACACACGTGTGTGTCTGCTTCCATCACAGCAACATTTTGCTGCAGAGGATGGAGGGAGGATTCCACAGCCATCTGGAATATTGCTGCCACATGGCTGGCTCCAGTGCTTCCAGGGGAAAAACATGGACAAAATGGGTTCTCCTCTGCATGGTCAGTCTACCCAGCTAAATGTTGATTACTTTTGTGGATTTGCTTGGTTTGATTGTGTATTTGGTTGGTTCTGTCATTCTGTTTCCACATTTAAAAATTATTGAAGAGTTAAAGCTTTGAGGATGGTGTAGGACGGCCTAAGGTAGGTTTGCTGGAAGATGCATCTCCTCCCATCATTTTAGGAAAGTGGCTGGTACATAAAGCTAAATAAAGGAATAGTCATAATTTTATGTTCCTGAAAATTAAATTGGTCTTTTGTTTTTATCTAGCCCTTGAGGGACTAGATAAAAATAATAATAAAGTAATAATAATAAAGTAATACTAAGAGAGGGAGAGAGCTTAAGATGTCTGTCCTGCTCTTCCCAGTGTGTGCCCCGCAACGCTCACCTTGTGCTCTGATAAGAAAAGGATAAAAATTCTCATTGACTGGGCATAGCAGGACACTGCAGAGCTGAGAATTCAAAACCAGAGGGGNCAGAGCTGCTCCATCCCTGGGATCATCCTGGTGCCTCCTCTGGATCTCTGCAGCAGCTCCAGGTCCCTCCTGTGCTGGGGCAGCTCTGCAGGTGGGGCCTCACCTGAGCAGGCCAGTGAGGCAGAATCCTTTTCCTCAAAAATCAAGTGATTTCAGGGTTTTGTTTCTTGTCTACTGTTTTGTCATTTAAACAGAGCATGCTGATTAAAAAAAAAAAAAAAGGGTGAAAACACTTAAGGCAAAGAACAACATTTCTGAGTCATTCTGGTTTCTTAGGGCTTCTCTGAGGGCTGCAGATTATGTACTTATGCCCAGGAGTTTACACAAAAGCAGCTTTGGTTTTAATTGTCTGCAATGTGATACCTTTACATTTCCCTACATTGTTTACTGCTAAATTGGCAGAAAGTTTGGCCCAGGAGTGTGGAGAATTACAACAATAAACAAAGCCCTGTTTTTTCAGCCCTGTCCCCCCTGGGCTATCACTTGCTGACATANCTGAGAAGTTGCAGGCCAGCCCTCGGGACTTGATTCATCTTTGTGGGGCTCATTACACATTGGCCTTGTGTAAGACTGTATCACACATGGATCAGGAGATGGTTTCACTGAGTTGTTGTACNGCAAGAGCAGCAAAGAGAGAGCAGTGAGATGAGATTCTGTCCCTGCAGTGACAATGGGCTGGAGCTGTGCTGCTCCTGAGGAGCTCCAGGTGTGTTGCAGTGCATCCTCACACCCCAGTGGATGTTTCCAAATAAGGGAAAGGGTTTCAGTTTCACCTCAAGACTTTCAAGGAAGGAAAACCAGAATCTTCCACGCCCTTCTTCCCATGGTGCCAGCCATGCCTTCCTTCTTCCCTTCTTCTCAGTGCCAGCACTGGGGCACCTGTTGCATCTTTGGAATGTTTCTCCAAACCTGTGGCTGTTCCTATTGGGCAGCAATTCAAATTATCCCTCCTTGATCCTTGTATAATTAAGAACGAGCTCAGAGTTGCTCTGTGCTTTTTGGGGTGCCTTAGCAGGTGCTAGAGGTTTCTCTGCACGGCTTTTGTTCCTTTGCTTTTGTATCATTTGTTATTTTCTCTTTTATTAAAACCTTTGCTTTACAAAACACCCCTGAAGAGCTGTCTGGCAAATATTCTTGGGCCTTTTCTGAGAAGTTGCAGGCCAGCCCTCGGGACTTGATTCATCTTTGTGGGGCTCATTACACATTGGCCTTGTGTAAGACTGTATCACACATGGATCAGGAGATGGTTTCACTGAGTTGTTGTACAGCCATCACAGAGGTAATGTCTTCTGCTTTTAATTAGATGGGGTTGTTCCCTCACCTGCTGTCCTGGCAATCTGGTTTTCCAGAGGCATTGGGGGTGTTCTCCCAAAATTGGGACTGGTCCTGCCTGTGACTGCAGGAGGCTGCTGAGGGCAGTGTTGGTGCCTGGAGGATGGTTTGGTGTTGGGACAAGGGCACTGCCATCATTTCTGCACTGAGCTCAGGGAAAGGAGTCTGGAAAACCCCTCACAGCTGCACCTCAACGTGTGACTGCTGCTTTAAAGGCTCTTTCCAACCCAACCCATTCCACGGTTCTGTGTCATCTCTTCTTTTAAAAGGTGAGTTTTTGAGGGTTAATGAAGTGGCCAAGCTCTGGGGTGCTGCTGAAGGGGATCAGGTTTGGTGCTGGTCCCTGTTCCTTGGGGCCCTGGGGCACCCAGGCTGGCACTGATGGCTCTGCAGGAACTTCCTCCAACCCTCCCCAGCTGTGGAGACTCTTCTTGTGCCCAGCCTTAGGGGACGGAAAAGTAAAGAGTGGAAAATTACAATGTCATGCAGGATGATTGGTCCTAATTTAATTTAATTATCTTTAATTTTTAAAATTTTTTAATTTTTTTTTTCTTAATTAAGGGTTTAAGGCAGGACAAGAAGAAGGTAAGCAAATAACAATGCCTTGTGTCTTGCAGGTGGTTTAGGGAATATACTTTACAAACTGTGAAATTAAGGTAGAATGCAGATTGATCTGTTTATTTTTGTGCAATAAATTGAGTCTATGGTGTAGTGGCTTAATACATACTGAAACCAGAGATTTGGGAGTTTTATTGGTCGCAATTTATGCTTTTAGATCAGAAATGGGATCAAGTTTCTGGGTGGAAAAGAAAATGGTGTTGAGAAGGTTTTTATAAGGGGATTTAAAGAAGCTGGAGGCACGAGGGAAAAGCTGAGAACCATCCCATGTGTCGTGTTAGGATAATCAGAAATGTTTCAGGGAAAGTTTTGCAAAGCTTTTTGAAAATCTCTTTGCTTTTCATATTTAAGAGAACTATTGTGCACATCTTCAGCTCTGACTGTGCTCGCACAACTGCCTTAATGCAGCTCCTAATGGTGTCGGAAGAAACTGCAGCAACATTTCTGAAGTGTTTTGTCATTGTTGTGATAAAAGCCCCCAGCCACACCATTAAATCCCATTATCATCTGTTGAAATATTTGCCATTTTCCTTCCAAACTAATGGGATTAAATATCTTTCAACAGGTTGTAGAGCAGGTAAAACCCTACGGCGTGGGTGGGTATAGGCAGTGTGAGGAGGTAGGAAACAGGTGGTGAAAATCTGTGCTCCTGACAAAATTAGTGGCAAAAACTTGGGGAAAATGGAATTTTGTTGGACCTTCTGTGCCATGGCAGAGCAAAAAGTTTCCCCACCTCAAGAAATCCTGAGGCAAACAATGCTGAAAGGAAATCCTCGAGGTTGCTCTTGTCTGGAGTCAGGCACTCTCTCCCCTTGGACTATTCCTCCTGAAATAATTGAAGGTATTTTGATGGTCTCTCATGGTGTGTTGGAGGCACTCAGCTCTTCCCAGTGTGAGACTGGCAGTGTCACCTGGGTGAGGGCTTTGGGGCAGAAAGGTCCAGATTTTGAAGCTGTAGAAACATGGAAATGCAAACAGTGACTGAAACCAATGGTGTTTTATGTAAGAGTTGATCATTCTGGTTAAATACTCTGAGTCCTGCATGTGAACTTCATCCACACCCAGCTGTGCAGCAGTTACAGAGCCCTGAGGAGTGTCCTGTGTTCCCCCTCTGCCCAGAGTCACCTTTGGGGTAAATTTGCTCTTTTGCACTCTCAAACACAGTGATTTCATTCCTGCCATTAGCCTAATGAAGCACAGCTTCAAATCAGACTTTTTGTGAGGGAGAACTTTCACTCCCAGTGTCACTGAGTGTCTCCTTCCTCACCAAATTACCCTGGGTTAAACTTCAGGTCTATATTCACACAATTAATGCCACAAGACTCCCTGAAAATGGACATGCATCAGTGGGCAGGGATGCATCTGGTCCTACAAACTTTCCTGTGTGAGCAGCTGGAGTTTCCCCAGGTTATCTGTTCCCTGGGCACAGGCTCAGGAAGGAGGAACAATTTGTATGCTCCTGTCTGTACCTGTGGAGCTCCAGGCAAAAAGCCTCGGGGGCTCCCCTGAGGCAGAGCTGCTCCATGTGCTGCCCAAATGGCCCATAAATTATTTGTTCACCTGTTTTGAACATTTACAGCTTCAGCAAAAGAAACCCTGTGTAAAACTGATGACATTGGATTATTTCATACGCCCCAACTGCCTCGTTCTTTTGATTATCTCAACAGTTTGAATTCAAATTGTCTTGACTGGAAAGTTAAAAAGTTGTCTTAGTGTGGGAACATGAGAAAAAAAACATTCTGGCAGAAATTTGTCAGTAGAATTCTCACTAAAAGGGTAATCAGAGCACAATTTGAGAAATTAAAACTGGGTTTGAGGGGAGGATTTTCTTCCTTCTTTAATCAGGGCAAGTTATGTTCGACGACTTGCAAATATAAAACCAAATTAAGCAAATCACAGGAGTAAGAAAGTGCAATGCAAAATTGCTGTCAGCACAAAACACAAGTTACTCACATAAATCTTTAGGGCTCCTTAAAAATTGTGAAGAGAAAATAATAATCAACTAATGTTTCAGCTTGATATTGCACCAGATATATGGGGATTTTTTGTTTCAAATGGCATTTAGTGCTGATCAGAAAAACAGATAAAACTCGATGTAATAACTAGATCCATTCTGTTTAGTGTCTTGGAATCTTGCATTTAGCAGAACACTTTCACCACAAATGGTATTTTAACTCTGGCTGTTTCACATTTTAATTGAAGTCTAAATTTTCTAATGAAGTTTTCATTATAGGAAGTTCACTGAAGTGCATTTCCAGTATGGGAATTGCAGCATCCTGGGGGTGCCAGCTCAGTGGAGAATGATAAAATTAATGTCAACATCCTTGGTTTATTACCATCAGGATGGAGGAGGCTTCAGAAATAAAAGAGGTTTCATAACTTGGCCTAAATAACACAGTAGTTTTATGGGAAAATGAGAGAGTGGGAGGTTCCTCCAGAGTGATTTGTTGGCCTTTTGGGTAGAAATGGATAAAGGAGATCTGGTGCCAAAGTGGTGCAAGGTGACAAGACTGGCCTTTGTAACAGAGGATACACAGGATGCAAGACCTCTGAGCTGCCAACTACACCATGGAATTTTTGGGAGGGGCTGAGTTATTTACCCAAATTCATCCCAAAGACTTTATCTTGTATGGGCGAGCATTGTGTTGAGATCAGAATTTTTTTCTGCTGTGTCCAAATGTGTTTCACTTATAACTTTGTTAGTTAATAGAAAACTTTGCCCTCACAGGTGCCTCTTTAATCATCCAGAAACCTGATTGGAGAATTCAGGTAAAAGAAGATTTAAAAGTGTCCTGGGTCTGGAGGGAGACAAGCTGTTCTTTGCTTTTAATGCCTTGGCTTTGTGTCTGCCCTTTTCTGTATTTTCTGCTGCCTGTTATTCTTTTAATGGGTATAAAGTTGTCTCTCTCAGACACAAATTTCCTCAGCTAGATGCTGTTTCCTGCTCACCACCACACCATTTCTACTGATCTCTCCTTCAGGAGAGTAAAGGAAACAGCATTTGATATTGTATTTTTGTACTCAGACTTTAAAATAGAGCTCAGGAGAAGCAAGGACTCTTGTCTGAGTAAAGAGTTGATTTAATCAGAGAGCGAAAGAAGATTCACCCTTGTTACCTTTCCCTCTTTTCTTTCATCTCTGTTTAAGTTGGTGTTATTACTGTGGAAGACAAGGTTCTGTAATCTCCACTTTTCTCCTGGGGAGAACACAGTGGGAGCTTTCAAGAATTTGGAATGTGTTGTTGCAAGGGATTTTAGCATCCAGTGCCAAATGTGAGGTGCTGGCATGGAGCTGAAGTAGTACAAACACTTGCCTGATGCTTTAAATGTTTGACAAAGCAAAGCCTGATGGTTTTGTCACAGCCACAGGTGACAGGTCAGGTGTGCAGTGCTGGTGCACGGCCTTCTGTACTCACTTTCTGGTGGAAATCAATGCTGAAATCGTTAAGAGCTGATAATTACTCCTCCTGAAATAATTGAAGGTATTTTGATGGTCTCTCATGGTGTGTTGGAGGCACTCAGCTCTTCCCAGTGTGAGACTGGCAGTGTCACCTGGGTGAGGGTTTTGGGGCACAAAGGCCCAGATTTTGAAGCTGTAGAAACATGGAAATGCAAACAGTGACTGAAACCAATGGTGTTTTATGTAAGAGTTGATCATTCTGGTTAAATACTCTGAGTCCTGCATGTGAACTTCATCCACACCCACCTGTGCAGCAGTTACAGAGCCCTGAGGAGTGTCCTGTGTTCCCCCTCTGCCCAGAGTCACCTTTGGGGTAAATTTGCTCTTTTGCACTCTCAAACACAGTGATTTCATTCCTGCCATTAGCCTAATGAAGAACAGCTTCAAATCAGAGTTTTTGTGAGGGAGAACTTTCACTCCCAGTGTCACTGAGCTCTCCTTCCTCACCAAATTACCTTGGGTTAACTTCAGGTCTATATTCACACAATTAATTCCAGCAGGCTGCTGCAAAAGTCATTGTCTTATGCCAGAGCAACCTATATAAAATGCAACTCCACTGTATATATTAAATGTTGCTCTTTTCTGCAGCAGTACCATCTCCACCAGCCTCTTTCCTTTGGCTTTCTCTGCCTAAAGCTTCCCAAAATTGTAAACACAGAGAGAGGAAGTGCTCCCTAATTGGGTGTATGGTAAACAGAGAGAAATCTCATTAAAATTGAGGAGTTATTTGTGGATGTTGGTGAACAAAACAAACCCTTGTAGCTGGGGTTCACTGCCTTATTTTAATGGAGTCCATCATTATTTTAATTTATGTGTGGCTTGGACCTAAATACAAAGAGCAGTCTGTCAAGTAAACATATATGAAAGGAGGAGAACTTCACTAGACTTAAACTTCACTTATATTTGTAAATTAAATCTCCATAACCAATAGTGATATATCTAGACTGTAGAATTGGTTCTGTTATGGTTGTATTAAGAAGTTCCTTGGATCAGGACCTTATTAAAACCAGTCATTAGGACATCCATCAATAAATGGCACAATTGCTGCTGTTTGTGGTGGTGGTTCTGCACCATTCCTTATTGTTTTATTACCATATATTTATTTTTTCACAAGAGAAATAAGAAATACTACTCAGAGTTGTAATGTTGAGGTCTGTTCTTTCTCTTTTCACCACCTACCTTGGGTCTAAAAGATGGAAATATATTCATCCAGTGTATATGTGCACAGCTCCGGAGATTTTAAGAGTATCTCGTCTAACAAAAATTTATGAGAGAGAAAACTCCTTTTGTTTGCATTGCTTAAGGCCAGAAGAGTGTCTGTAGCCTGACCTTCTGTAAATGTCAAACCTTAAGAGCTCCTGAATTGTTCTTTGCTTCTAACAGAAAACAGGCAGCCCTCACTGTGACTGCCAGAATTGTTATTGCTTCTGAAGGCTTGTCCATCCAAGAGTTCATTTGCTTGTTTGTATTCACTTCCAGGCTAATTTGCCATCGTCAGCCTCAAATTTTTCTGTTGAATGACAGAATTATGTTGTTAATATTTTGTTCTCAAAATCCATGCAGGGTTCTATGCAGATGCCATTGCAGAGACAGCGGGAGTTCGTGAATCATAAAATCGTGGAATGGTTTGGGTTGGAAGGGATCTCCAAGGTCATCCAGTGTCACCCCCAGCCATGGGCAGGGACACCTTCCACTATCCCAGGGTTCTCCAAGCCCCAATGTCCAGCGTGGCCTTGGACACTTCCAGGGATCCAGGGGCAGCCACAGCTTCTCTGGACACCCTGTGCCAGGGCCTGCCCACCCTCTCAGGGGGGAATTTCTTCCCAATATCCCATCTAAACCTCCTCTCTCTCAGTCCGAAGCCATTCCTCCTTGTTCTGTCACTCCATGTCCTTGTGAAAAACCTCACTCCATCCTCCCCTCAGCTCTGGAAGGCCATGAAGTGCTGGATTGTCACACACTACAACCCTTCCAGCACCTCGAACACAACACACACAATTCGCTCGCATTAAATAACCCCTGTAATTTGGACAAATGCAATTTGTGATCAACCAGGCCAGAACGCAGAGCAAGCCCATAGCTGGACATAATTAATCCCTCAAACGACTTTTTGACAAGTAGATTAAAAAATTTGCAGCCTGATTCTGCATTATGTCTTTTCATTTATTCACGGCTGTGAACACGGCGGCCCCTGTGGCGCGAGCGGCGCCCGCTGAGGACGCAGCGTATGTTGTGCCACCTGTGCCATCCACTGCCTTCCCAAACCTGCAACGGGCTGCAGCCCTGCCTCCAGCAGCTCTCTGCGGCTCTGAGAGCAGGGCTTGCATCCTGAAAAGTGGAGTAGCAGAGAGAACAGAATTGAAAATGCACTGGATGTATTGCTCTTTCCCAGGGCAGTGGTGAAATCCTCAGGAATATTCAGCCCGTC
Source organism: Illadopsis cleaveri (assembly GCA_013399915.1). NCBI lineage: Eukaryota > Metazoa > Chordata > Aves > Passeriformes > Timaliidae > Illadopsis > Illadopsis cleaveri. Next base: position 8,974 of record VXBB01020346.1, on the reverse strand, counting down.
ACTGATTTAACCACCCACAAGGCTCCATTCCGTAACACAAGCTGACATGCAGGACGTTTCTGGAAGCTCACTGCACATCTCAGATCACTTTTGAGATAATTAGGCTCTCAGACCTCTCTCTGCTCTTACTCTGGGCCCATAGATTCAGAATCGATTTGCCTTTCAGCAGTTCCATACCTCTGCCAGGTGCAATTATATGTTCATTCTCTGCAAACAAAAGAAAACCAAATTTAATGTTCCTCCTTCTTCTCTTTTTGTTTTTTTTTGGTATTGGAATCAAACTGGTTTTTTGTGACAACAAAAGAAAGAGTCTTGAAAGCCATTGCATGAATCAAGGGGTAGAACAGTAAAGGAAGTTAAATATGACTGATGCTCTATGTTTTCCAGAGCTTCAACATGAAAGATGAGCTTCCAAGGAGGAATATTGCTGATATACCATCCAACTCATGCATTTATTATCTTTTTGTGCATATAGAGCCTTTCATTGAGAGCATCATCTAAAGATTTATACCAAGTGTGAATTATAAGCTTGACTACTGCATTATAGGAGATATTGAGAGATGGAATTTAGGGAGGGCACAAAAAGGGAAAAGAACCGGCACTGTTGCAGCTCAGGCATGGATAAATCCTTTCCTGGTAGGGGCAGGGTGGGATCTGTGCTGGCAATATTCCACTTGTGATGGGAGAGCTGGGAGAGAAACAAGAATTTGGAGTCATGGAGACCCTCTGGTCTGAGCCACCTAAGTCACGAGTAAGGTAAGAGTGGAGGTATGTGTGGGTCTGGAAGCAAAGAGGAGAAACTCCAGGGAATGTTTCAAAGCACTTTAAAGCTGTGGCTCACTGGGACATAAGCTTGGCTTAGCAGAAATGAGGGGAAAGTTGGTGGTGATGGGGAATTCTCTTTGTAAACACTGAAAAATTAGAATTGGGTGAGTGTGGGATTTTGGAAAGAGTTGATCAAGCAAAAAAGAAAAAAAATTCTACAGCTTTTTAAAAGACTTCAAAGTTTCTTGCAGGTTAATTCTGATTTATGGAAAAGGCAGTCAGTTTTGAGAATGTTTCCTTATGTTGGCCTCTTCACCAGACAAAGAAAACAGCACTGCCCCTATTGATTTCACTCTGACTGAAAACTGTGATAGAACATTTCTTCTTCCTGAAATCTGACAAAGAGATCAAGAATTATTTTCACTTCTTAAATTACTGTAGTTTGTATGTAAAACCAAATATGCCGCTGGTTTTGTTAGGATTGTCTTTTTGTTGTTGTTGAAGGTAACCAATTTCCAGTCTCTAGAGACAAAAACCTAATCACACTGAAACTCCAAAAACGTGGATTGACAATAACAAGTTCTAGGTGAACTTGTTATTTAAAAGGGTGCTGGGTATGGTGTTATCACTGTTCCAGATCTGTGGCTTTTTCAGTACCAGGAAGAGAAAATGCCTTATATTTTTGTCTGCCTTTTTTTCTTATATAATTATTTTGCTGTGAAAACCTAGAATTAATGCAGCTAACAGAAAAACCAGTCAGCCTGTAATGCTTTGCTTTTCTGGTCAAATGGACTTTCATCGAGCACAAACTTTGAAATCAAATACTGTATTTCCTTAGGAAAATCTGAATAGTTAACAAGCATGAGAGAGCATTTAGATGATAATTTGGAGTTGTATTTATCAGAAAGAAAGATGCTTCCCTTTCAATGTTATGACAGGGAGAGGAGGCAGACCAAAGGTCTGAACACAGACTCCACAAACAGAGGCCCCATCAATGCCTGCAACACAAATGCTGGAAGGGACAATCTGTTTTAGTTATGCTTTTGAGCACACTTTAAATGTAATTTTAGTGCACAATAAAAATGAATGCTCTGTTTTCCAAATGCATCTGCTGAGCTCGAGTTTCCATAGCAGATGGCTTTATATTATGTTAAAACCCCACATACAGTACGCTAGTGCTCACTGGAGCTGCTGAAAGTGACCTTGCATTTTTTTTTCTGCATGAGCAGAAGATATGACATTTATTAATTTTGACACGCAAAAATGTTGCTCTTTCCAGCTTGTTGTCATATCCTGCTTTACCTGGGTGTAGGGGTTGGTTGTTTTTCCTGGTCAGAAGCGTGGGGTGTCTCTGATTTAAAGATGGATTCGGATACGAGCAATGCCCAAATTGCACATAAATCTTGTTCAACACACGCGGTGTTTATGTTACTAAATGCCAGGCATAAATCACGCCTGGGCTATTGAATTGGGACTTTTTTTTTTTTTGAGTTTGCAGCTGGCAGATATCCAGGCTTTATCTTTCATTCATCCCTGAGCCTGCTCTGCCCTCTCCCTGTGTCATTGAACCTATGGATGCTGTGACCCAAGGCGTGACACGAAACCAGCCTTTTGATGGGAGTCAGCTGCTGTCCCTGCAGCCCTGGGGGCTCCTGGGGGGTTTTTGTCTGCCAAGGCTCTGTGGAGAGAGCAGTGCCTAAAATTAGACTGTGAGTAACGCCTGGGCTCCACCTGACCAGAGAAACCTCGGTGAGAAATGAAATGTCACCGTGTCACTGACATTTGCGCTGCTCTCTCCACAGGAGCTCCACGTCCTGCAGGGCTGGAACTGTGCAAGGAGTGTGAAAACCCTCCCTTCTCCATTGTTTTTCCTGCTGTCTGCTTCAGAATGGCAAGTGGCTATTCCAGCTGTGAATGGCTAAGTAGATATTGAATTTCATCTCCCTGTCCTCAGCTCGGTCCTTTTTTTAAGAACGGGGTGAAGTTTTAACCATGAGAACCTGCTGAGGGTAAGAGATGCCTGACCAAAGGGGAACATGGAGCTGGATGTCTCTGCATCCCTGTGTGGCTGCCAGGTGCTGATAACAATTCATTTTACCTGACCTTTAGGCAGCTAATATGCCGTGCAGGAAAGAAGTGCTCTTCTCATTTCACTTTGATTCTTTTATTACTGAGACCGTATTTCCCACTTACAGGTCATGCAGATCACCTGTTTCTTGGTGATTGTGTTAATTTGCACTTCATTTACCTGGCTGTTTATTAATCTAAAATTTGGTGTAGTTTCCATCCCCTTCCTGTCTCAGTTGTCAGTAATTGTTGGTGTGTGATTCCTCACAGCATTTCTGCAAGGTGGAAGTCTTCCTCTGGGAATCCAGTGCAAACAGGCTGTGCTGCTGTTCTGAATGCCAGGTTTGATCCAGGTAGGAATGCTGGGCTCCTCCCCCTGGGTGGAGCATCTCCCCATGGGATGATGGAATTGTCTCAGCCCTGCAGTGAGCCTCAATGGCCCATGAACAGCAGATATCCCCTGCAGGGAGGATGGGTCCTGGAAGGGGTAAAGAACATGGCCCCAGCTGGTTTAACAGCAGATATCCCCTGGAGGGAGGATGGGTCCTGGAAGGGATAAAGAACACGACCCCAGCTGGTTTGAACAGCAGATATCCCCTGGAGGGAGGATGGGTCCTGGAAGGGACAAAGAACACTGCCCCAGCTGGTTTGAACAGCTGGTTCCTTAACAGAAGGTCTCCCCTAGAGTTCTGAGGGATGGGTCATGGAAGAGAGCACTGGTTTTCTGGTGGGTTAACACTGGTTAACTGGTGGGTTAAAACCCCACCTGATTTTAACAAATGGCAATAGAATACATACTTTTGGCTACATCTTGCATTGCAACTGCAGACACCTCCTCTGGCCTGGCGCCAGCAGCTCCACATCCTTCTGCTGGGAGGCCAGAGCTGGACACAGGATCCTTGTGGGAAGAGTTTCCTGCTGGCTGGAGTTCCCTGGGCAGTGGCAGCGGGGCAGGAGCAATGGGTGCTGCAGGGACGAGCTGCCTCCCAGCAGTGAGAGATTCCCTGCAGCTGCAGAGGACTGTAGTGACAGTGACAGTGGGTGCTCTGGGGGACCAGAGTGGGCAAAGCCACCAACAGAGCTGTGACAGTTTGGCAGCTCTCTGGAAATGGCTGTCCAGGGCTCTCTGTGACCGAGTGGGATCTCCAAAAGAGTTTTTCCCTGAGAAATGGGTGGGAACTGCTCATTCTTGTACACTGATTCCAGTCAACAGAGAAGCAAGAGCAGAAGGGGCCCAATTTTGGCCTCAGCTGATGTTCAACTCCATCTGCTCCTTGCAGCCTTGAATGAGCTGCTTGTGGAGGTATTAATCTCTGTATGCAGAAGATTCCTTTTGCATCTGGAGATTTTGTGCTGATCCAGAATCAGTTCAATTTATTACACCAATTTTTTCATGTGTGACCCAGATAAAAAGTAATTAAGATTAGAATTATTATTTTTGACTTCTTTGTATGTTCTGATGTTATTAAATTGCTATGTTTTACCACAGTTTGCCAGTAATTTATGAAATATTTTGTATGATTGAATGCAATTTCCACACATGACTGTGAAACATCATCTTATTATCGGTGTGTTCCTATTAATATTGATGTGATAACATGTTGTTGCATCAATTGCAATAAATGGCTCAGATAAGGAGAGAAAACAGCAAACGTTCCCAGCAAAGTTATTCAGACCTGACACTCAGAGCAGCTCTGGCAAAGTCAAGCAAGGAGACTTTGCAATGGCATTTTACTGAATAACTAAAATTTTATTGACTTATGTTCCACATGATGGAGCATTAAGCAGTCCCCCACACCCTAATTCCTTTCTTGGTGGCAGCAGGAATGACCTGCAATTCCCATCAAATTATGTTTCCTTGTGGTTTTTAGACTTTATGTTGTGGGGGTTTTTTGTTTTTACTACATTTTTTCCCCTCCTCAAGCCTATCTCCAGAGTTAAGGATTTTATTTAGAAAAGTTTTAAAAAGTTCCTTTAATGTGTTTTGAGAGACACAACTTTTCACAAGATCTGCCTGTATTTCACTCGTTGGAAATGCATATTTCTTTATATAACATTTCATATTGATAATAAAAGGAGTCCTACTTATCCGTGGGCATCTTTCACCACAGAGCAGACATTGGAAAAGTCTTGATTCATTTCCCCAAACCACAAATGAGCTGAGAGATGACAATGCTAGGTCATTTGGAAAAGAAACTCTCTTGGAAAAGAAAACTGCTGATGTGAGGGCTCAGAACTTGTCTTTTAATGGAGTGGTTTTGAGGTTCTTTTATGATTTTTGTGCCACAGCACAAACCCAGACTGGTGCTCAAGTACACACAGGGCAGATTCTTACAGTTTTACGTTCAGGTTGTTCTCAAGAATGTCCTGGAAATTGCAGGAAAAACAAGGATAAAATGTTGGTGTCCTCAGCAAATGGTGGTTTTCCTGCTACAGCCTTAATTTAAAAGGAAATATTTGATTTTGCCACCAGTTGTATGTGCTCCAACGCCCTGCTCTGATAATCCACATGAAAATACAGCAGGAAAGGGTGATAAATTGGGATTTAGGTCTGTGATCTCTCCTTCTGCTTAGCTGAGGGGAGGACACAATCTCAGGAATTGTTTGGATGTGGAAAGTGTCTCACTGTTGTTTTTTTCCCCCCAGAGAGGTGAACTGGGAGGGCAGCAGGGGTGACATTGCTCCAGGATGTGAGGGGACACAGAACTGCCCTGATCCACCACTCATAACCCCTGGGGAACTGTGTTCAGTTGGATTTACTCCCCCTTAGCATCTCCTAAAGAATTCATCTTAACTTTTTTGGGATGAAACTCGCTAAGCTTGGCCTAGCAAGGTAAAAGCTCTTGATTGTGGTGTTGGTGGACGTTTGCAAAAATGAGAACATCTTTGTTTCTACCTGACACCAATTTTTTTCTCATCTCTCAGAATTCCTGCAGAATGTCTCAAACCCTGTGATTAGTAGAATAAGTGGCAGAGCCATATTTCACCTCCCAGGTCCCTCAAGAAATGAACTGCAAGACAATAATTATGAATTTCTGTGCTCTAATGTCAGCCTGGGGCCCTGCCAGGTATCGGCCTTCTGAGCCTTTGTGGAACTTGGCCTCTTTTTTGGGCTTCTGGATTTGTATCCATGCTTTCATCCTCTGGTATCTTTGGAAATCTGGTGTTTTATCTTCGTTTTTGCATCCCTGGCTGCTGTGGAAATGGCATCTCTCACTAGAACACAGACCCTGAGGAAACCAGATGTGCTTATGGGGCTCAGGTGCTCAACCAAAGGAGTCACAATCCTGTCCAAATTGTCGAGTTTTCCCAATTTTTTTTTGAGTGGCCATTCTCTTCATTTGGACTGTGGTGTTTTGAAGGGCATTTTCAAGAGGCAGCGTGTGCTCCTGGAGACAAAATCCACCTCAGCTGTTCCTGTACCACAACGTGCAACTGCAAATGGCCAAAATTCTGTTCCAGCTGGTCCCCTGCAAACACCTTGGCCTCCACACACCCTCCCTGGTGCCTGAGTCCTTGCCAAAGACATTTTCCATGCACGGAACGTACACAGAAATATTTGTAACCTGCCTGTGCGCCGTGAAAACGAGATGCAGTTCCAGTGAAAGATGCAACTTTTGATCCTTCGCTGGATGAATTCCATGTTTTGAAGTGTTTGAAGCAGGGAAGACCACAGCAGGTCTTTCATCTTCCCTGTTGGTTGATTTCTGTAGTGTCGTGGTAAGGGGTGCTGTGTGACAAGAGAAAATGCAGCCCTAAAAAGATATTCCTGTTCCTCTTCCTTGTTTGTAATTTGTTAATTTGTATTAATTTCCTTTCAGGATGATCTGCTAATGATGTTTTTCCCTGGTAATTTTGGTAGTTTGATTTAAAGGAGTGATTTAGAAAACAAGGGCAAGACGGTTTGGTGAATAATTGTGAAAATATCTGATGTGTTGAAAAAGTCTGACCTCCTTAGGCAATATTTTCAGCTGACCTCTAAAAAACACTTTGCAGGTGTATGTATCTGAATACGAAAAGAACAACATTTGCATATTCAAATTCCACCCCTGCATTTGCACAGTGTGGTTGGATGAACAATTGAGTCCTCTCTGTGCAATAATTGTCATTTCTGTGTAGAAGTGTCCTGGTGGTGGCTGTTTCACCCCTTTTTTAATTAATGTTGGTTTTATGACACTGTGCCTGATTGTTACTTTCTATTTTCAGGGTAAAAAAGACAAATTTTCAGTGCTGAGCATTTTCAGAGCTAGGTGGGCATTAGAAACTCTGAAATCTCCTAACAGCACCATATTGTGTTTTTATTTAAATCCACAGATCATAACGTAGCTCTTCAACTTCAGACTTCTCATTAAACATTAAATTGCAAAATCTGTATTTTTATCACTCTTATGTGATAATGCTACTGGAAAATACAGGCCTAAGATGGCAAAGAGTTAGAACAAATCATTCAAGGGTTCAGCATTTAATGTAAAGTGCAAAATCTAATAGAACAATGTGAAAAGGCATATTTTAAAAGTGAATAAGTAGTGTTTTGACTGGTGCTCCCTGACTACTCTTGCTGCCGCTTTTCCATCTCTGTCTGGTGACAGAAATTACTCAGTTCTGTGGTCAAAATTTATAGATGATAATATGGACTGGTTTTTGGGTTTTTTTTGGCCTTTTTAGAAGTTTAGCTTGGCTTTTTATGGTTGCACCCCTAAGACAGCATAGATACATAAATCCCAGATGTCTCCTGGGGTGAAGGATAACAAAGATAATTACACCCTTCTCCTTGACCTGTGACAAATTCCTTAACTTCATCATGCCCAAAATTCTTACCTACTCCAGGCTTCACCTGTGGAGTCCCTTAAGTGTTGGAAGTTTGGATTCTGGGCAAGCCAAGCTCCTTGATCTTGACACTTGTAGTGTCTTGACACTTGTCTTGACATTTTCACTTGTAGTAAAAATACAAATTATCCTCATGAGGTTGCACTGGGGTTCCACAGAACCTGAAATTTTTTTTCAGGAAAAGATCAGTAGCTGGGCTCTAAAGCCAGGGTTTCCCTATTTATAAAAGAGAGTTGGGTCGAAGCAAACGCAGGTCCAACCAGTATGGTCAACACTACGTTTCTCCTTTATTATGTGTAAAATGGCAGCTTATATACATTTCTATATAGTTTACAAAGTCAGTAGCTCTTTCATTGGCACACAGCAGAGAGAAGAATGCAAACACACATTGTTGAACTTACTTTTAAGGTAGCTAACAAATACTTACTAACAACTCTATACAGTGACCTTCAAACATCATTATTTTCCCCTGCCACCTTAATATCTAATTTCAACTGCGCCACAACTTCGCTAAGTAATTTTAACTGTGTTACAGACTTGAAGGCCTCAGCTCGGGTAGCTCAGGTCTGGGCAGCTCATCTCTAAGAAAATCTGCTACAGGGCTCCTCATGAGGAGCTGGACAGGTGGAATGGCCAGCCAGGAACACACAGGAGACAGGAGCACAGCTCTGCCCACCCTGCAGGTGTTCAGATGCTCCTGCTCCTCAGGGGATGGGGCAGCTTTGCTCAGCTCCTCTGCCTGGCAAGATTAACCCCAGAGACCTGTGGGTCACTCTTGGAGGGAGAGATCTCAAGTGAGAGAGGGATCAAATGAGCTCTTCCTCTCATTTGATTTTTGTGCCAGCCAAAAATACAGGGGAAAAAAAAAAAGAAGAGGATAAAAAAGAGCATAATTTATTATCCTAATCTTGGAGCAATCAGCAGGGATGGATTAGTTCTGGAGTTTTCACCACTGACTGTGCCAGTCACTACGTGAAGTCATGAAATAGTCATGGGAGCTTTTGTCACCCTCTCCTGGGTGCAGACATTATCCATCAGGAGAGGAAATCTTTTTCCTGCCTGTGGAAATGAGACTGATCAGGCAAATGACCCACAAAAGAAGCAATTCTCAGCTTGCTGAACATCATGGCTCAGGTGGAGCAGGAAGGAAGGAGCTGGCCTTGCTTGTCTGGAGGAGTGGGATGGGAGTGGGATGCTCCTGGAGTTAGGAGGGGTGATGGCAGCTTGTACCTGTCCATGTTTATGGAATCACAGAATCCCTGAGGTTGGAAAAGCCTTCCAAGGCTGTTGATTCCAACCTGTGCCCCATCCCCAC
>VXBB01020345.1:115337-177219 GCA_013399915.1 Illadopsis cleaveri | reverse complement strand
AACAAAAAAACAAAACCAAAAGATTTTAAGAAGCATACATACAAAAAACCCCCTTGTCCTTTCACATCCCTAGGTCTTATTCCACTAAAAAGGAAGAAGGTTAAAGGAAAGTATCTTTTTTAAAATGCCTATTTATATTGGCACATGAACCTAATTAAGTTCAAACACAAAAAAATTTCAGTAAGAAAAAGACAATTTAACCGGTGGGAAACTGAAAAATGCGGTGTAACTTCTCAAATGTTTTTTGGCTGCTCTCACAGTGCTAAGAATTACCTGACTCCTAACAGTTGAAAGTCATCTGAGGTTATCAGTAGTTATCAGGACAGCTGGTAAGCAGGGAGGATACTCAGCTGGTGCTAACAATCCAGAGATCCATGGATCACTCTTCTAAGACCCCAGGAATTAATTTGGCACCAATTTGGCAGATAAAGATCCCGAAAGTTTGTTTAACTTTAACAAGGATCCAGAAGCAGATGCATACTGACTTCTCCTTTAGGACACTTCTGTAAAAATTGAATATACTCATAGTTACACCAATTTCGTTTTATATTTTGTAGATACATTAAAGGGAATCATGATCTTGAAGTGAAATTCCATAAATCAGGGTAGGTAGTGTATGTACTTTATCACTATGAGTTAGATTCATGAACTGCAGCAGGAAGAATTTTAGACTAACAGCAAGGAAATCAGATGTGTTATCTAGGGTTTCTGGAGCCCACTTTCCATGATGGTATTTGAAAACTAGAGTACTAAAAGTAGCATTAATCATTATTGCCCTCAATAACAGTATTCTGAGTTCCCCATGTAGCTCAGTGAGTGGCATTTTTAGGCCTTTTTTCTCTACTGCCAATGTCACAGGTGTACCCTGTAAACAGTAGGCTGTTGCTAAAAACACCATTATCAGAAGGACTTTATGTAGTATGACAAGCTATGATATTCATATTTTTTCTATATGTATATAGCCATCAAATCACATAGACAACAGAACACAAATGCATGACAGTATTAATGAAATACAGCTTCATTAAAAAAGCTCCATTGTTCCTACAGAAATCAGTATACCCAAACAGCTGAAAAACAAACAAAAAAAAGGTTTTGAAAAGGAGAGTGAGCAAAACCAACAATTTTTTGTAAAAAGTAAGAATTAGTTTTAATCTGCAGGCTCATTCTAACAAAGACTGGTGACTTTTAGCAAGTCACCTATCCAGGCTCAGCAAGCCAATGTAACTTATTGACTAATTAAAGAATCAAGTCATGAATGTAGTCAAGGTTTACCTGTAAAAGTGTGATATGATAGCAGAGCAGCCAACTATTTTAGTCACGGACAGATGACAAATGATAGCATAGGAAATAGTCAAACCTGATAGCTAAATGGGATAAAAAGCATGGTTGATGCCAAGTGCATACCTGAAGAGATGCTTACCTGACAGTCATGGTGCCATTCACTGCTGCATGTAGAAAAAGCAGGATCCATCAGCAGCATTACACTCTTTTTCCCTGGAAGAATTCCCTGAATAATGATTCTTTTGGATGGCCAAACTTTATGGTTATAGGAGAACAATACAGAACAGAAGAAAGCTGTCCTTATGTTTGTATCAGCCTATTATCATTGGATAATCACAAATTTTAATTACTTTCAGGTATGTAAAGATAGATGAGAAAATGCATGTGTGCAATGTTTTTTTAGAGGAATTATTTATTTGTTTGAGCTGTTCATGCAGGGATGTGCAGCAGTAACACCGATGTTCTTTGAGCTATTTTCTTTTAAATGATTAAAAAAGTAAAAATGGACTCATATTACCTGGTGTGCATCTGCAAAGTTTAAGAGAATAGCTCCATACTGAAAAAGAGATAGCTGGGAACCACACCAGGGTCTGACCCCCATTAACAAAAAAATGAGGTGCTATTGCTATGGCAACTGCCTTTGGTTGAGTGGAGGTAGTTGACATTTTTCTTCTTGGCAATACCCCTACAGGCCCCATAAGAACTGAGGAAAATACATCTTTTCTGGAGGTACAGATTTGTGTTTCAAACCCCAGAGAGGAATTTTATTCATCATGCAGCACTGTTATCCCCAGCTGGAAATGCAGGAAATACACGGTGTTCACTCGCAAGGGTAGCAGGATGCTCCCCCTACTTGGAGGACTTGCATTCATTTTCATTGACTGTGAATTCCAGACAACCTCTGTGGTTATCACAAATCAGAGGGTAGGCATGAGACCCTAAGCAACAATTAATTTCTTCCTGTTTTGTCTTTTCAAAGTCTCATTTCAGTATGGAATAAACCTTCTGTTTTTATTTTCCTCTGCACTTCACGAGAGGAGCTCAGTGCCACTGAAATAGTTGAGAAACACTTTCCTGCAACAAAGGTACATGCACAGGCACACATTTATCTGTTCTTCCTTTCTTGGACAGACTTAAATGCCCTATGAGGTATATTGGCTTTATCATTGTGAAAATGGGTTTATTGGCATCTTAGCCAGAACAGTAAGAATGAGTTACATCCTACTATGTAATTTATCAACTTCTTATCCTTAAATGCATTCACATCCCAGAGACCAAATTTCAGAAATTACATACATTTTCAAAGAGAACAGAGGACCCCACAGTACTGTTATATTTTTGAACACAGCTGGTATTGAGTAAAGCTGATTTTAAGTGTGAATGTTGGTTTACCACTTATAAAAGGGCTAATAAATTCAGATTCCCTATATTAAACATATATACATTTGCTCAAAGTAGCTTAATTGCTCATTACAAAATGAGTTCTGCATGATGCAGGCTAAAGATTGGAAAGAGTGTTTTCAGTTTTCATTAATAATATAATATTTCAGTTAACAACTATGTTTTTCAGGAAGACAGGCATAACAAAAATAACTTTTTCAAGGAAAAAAAACTTAGCAAAAGTATACTGAGAAAAGAAATTCAAAATTTTCTCTGTGAGAAACATTTTTTATTTTGCTGTAGCTTTTTTTTTTAACACTTCTACTAGCATTGAAGTATTTCCAATGCATAAGGATTCCAAATGTAAGACTTAATTCCTTTGTTCTTCGGTTGGTCCAGGATGTTAGACAGCTAAATGTAAAGTAATCTGCAGGGTTTTCTCTACTGTTTTTCATTTGGCAATTCTTCTTTTATAAAGGGTCATAAAGGCAACAGTCTGTAAAATCTGTTTCAGGTTTTCTTGCTCAGTTGTACTAGTCTTGGTACCTTATTCTTTTTATCAGAGGCTGGTGTCTTTCTTTTTCCAATTAGAATTCTCTGAATGATTCTTCATGATGTGGAAAGTCTTCATCTCTTCAAGGAATCTGATTCAGTTAACCTAAAGTGACCTCAATTTTGAACACAATAGAAATAATTTGTTTTCTTTACTTCTACTTTTTAACACAGTCATGCCTAGATGATCTTTTCTGGTAACCTCAGTAAGAACTTAAAAAGAGGATTTGGGTAAAACATTATGTGAAGAGAAAAGCTAATTGAAATTACAATAAAAAATTAATTGCCACATCCCACTACAATAAAGAGGTCAAATCACCCTCTTACACTCATTGTGCACATTGTCAGAAATACTTTGATGCAGAAAAAAGACCTGTAATGGTACCATTGATCTTGCATTCATTTGCAGTTGGGAGAAGGGTAAAACAAAGCAGTTATTAACCCTGTTCTCATCCCAGCACTGTGAACTTACTTGGGGGTATATGGAATGTCCAGTTGTATACTATCAGATGTCTGCTGTTTTGTATAAATTTATAAAGTCATATAAAATGTAATTCTGGGATTTGTCACATTATGAATTTCTATCAACTAAGTTAAAATGGTCTGGAAAACTCTCTGGAAGTTCTTCCTGTATTTTCACATCTTTTAGATACAGTACGATGGGTTCTTTCTTCCTAGCTGTAGTTCTCTTGCTAAAATACATGTTTGTTCATTGCAGAGGATACTTTTGGGAACATTTCCACTTTTTCCTGACCTAAACTAATCCCACCTCCATGGTAATGTCGTGTCTCCGTGGCACTGCTGTTGGCTGTTGCTGTCAGGATTTCTGATGGGTCTTGATATATTTTTCATACAGCAAATATAGAAGTGTGATCTCTCCGTAATACTAATGGTCCACTTCTGTTAAGAATGAATTCCTGGTGGTTTTTTTTCCCCACCAAGGACATGTGGGTGGTGGGGCCTTGGTCCATTCCAGCTGCGTGGAGAGGGGAGTCCCCTGGGGGCTGCCCCGGAGNGGTCTGGAGGCAGGGCAAGCATTTTCAGGGGCGTGTCCCCTGAGGCGTCGGAGTTGCCTGCTGCCTAGCAACCAGTCGGTGTTGCGAAATCCTGCTGAGCACTCTCCTCGCCTTTTCCTGCTGCCGAAATCCTGCTGGACACTCTCCTCGCCTTTTCCTGCTGCCAGTCCTGCCGATGCTGCCGATTTTCGAGCCAATCAGCGGACAACCCCCCCATAGCTGATCTTTTTAATAAAGAGCTGAAAATTAATAAAGGTCTAGACCCTGTTCTTTTCACTTCTACTACAACCTGAATGTAAAACATCTGTGACCCATTTCTCATAACTCAACCAGTCACCTTTTTATTTTGTGCTAATAATAGAGTTCTATCTTTCATGCTTGATTAATCTGCTTACAATAAATGAAAACTGCGTAATCAGTAACTTTCACCCAAGAATAAACTTTTCTTGAATCTTAATATCAAATTTGCTGATGACAGATACAGTTCTTGTGAAATAGGTTTCCTTTAAGATCCTTTCTATCCAAATCTTAATGTCTAGATAAAACTAAATGAAGTATATTAACTCATTTTCCCGAAATATTATAAGAATCTTCACATATAGACTTGCATTCCACCTGAATGGTCTCTGTCCACAGCAAAAAAGTGTCTAAAGTTATACTCAAATTCTTACACTATTTCTGAGGACATGCTCCAATATACTAAAAAAAAACCCATAAGACACTGAATTCAAAAACATACCAACTTTATTCTGTACCATTACTTTAGTGTGTCACGTGACTTCATGCTGCATTTATGTAATGTACATTTTGAGTCAGTTTGTTAAATGTTTGGGTTTAAAACAGCCATTTTCTTTCTCTTTTTCATTTTATGTAAATTAGTATGTAATGTTCCTGTAGAAATTTTTGTTTCATAACGTTAGAAAACATTTAAAATTACAGTATCTGTAATTGTTTTTTGCAGGCGATGTTTGAAAAGCACTGCCTACTCACAAGCATCATGAATGCATCATTGAGTAAAGTTCCATGTCCTTGCACTAATGATTTCAATTTCTTTTTAGAATCTTATGGAACTGGCAAATGCAAATCTCATGCACAAAGAAACTAGACCTGAACCATTAAGGTAATAGAAACTTATTCTGAATCTAACTGATGCTGAAAATTACAATAAGACTATAGTTTTAGTGTCTTAGAAATTTTGCCTAAGTACCTTTAGAAGCTGGACTGTGTCTAGACTGTGGCATGAAGATGGTCTAGAAATATCCTCTTGAAAAATATGGTACAACTTTTGGAAGCATTGGGGTTTTTAAGCCAGCTAAGTACTTTCAAACTCTATTATTTGGACAGTCAGTACTCATGCGATATACAGAAAATCACACATAGTTCCTAAATCAAACAGAAAAGATCAGAGGTCAGAGTGTCATGGCTTAATGACAAAGGACTCCTCTCAGGAGTTAAAAAGAGCTAATTAAGACCAGTATTTTATTTATTCTTTTTGAAGAAAGTCTAATGTGCTTTGAAAAGGGTTGAGCTGAATAGCACTGAATTTTGAGCGAAATGGTATTGAAATTGTCATGTCATTTCCAGCTTGGCATTCAAGACTGAATCAGCAGCTAATTGCTGGTATACCAGCACCCATGGGGAGGGCAATACTGGGCTTTGTGGGCAAGAACTTTTCCAGAGCTGAAGAACAGGGGCAGAAGGCCATCTATTGGAATTACCACATGTTTATCTCAGTAACAAAGGGAATAGGGAATAACAAGGTGATTTTGCTGTAATCACTGGAAACACAATTTCCCCGCTCTTTTTTTCTTCCACTGCCTTCCCTCAACAAAACCTGAAGACAGACATTTTCACCTCAGTCTGCATTGAGAAACAGGATGAAGCACTAGAAAGACAATGACTCTTGCTAGATTACCTCATGTTTAGGAAAAAAAAGAGTTAAGAACATAAAAAAAACCCCAAACAAAAAACCCCAAGCAAACAAAACAAACAAAAAAACCCAAACCAAACTGAATGAAACTCAGCAAATTTTCTTCCCAATTTGATAAAAGTAGTTATTCTACAGTTATTTCAAGTTTTAAGCCACAACATCTTTCATAGGTAATAAGCGCATTTCAAGGAAAGAAATGTGGAATTACACTTAAACTTTAATTACACTTCCCCAGAAGGAAAATCAGACTACTAAATACAGATCATATTAATATCTTTACCAATATAGAAGAAATTTTTAAATAGATCTTTAAAATAATTCTAGATAGTGAGTGTATGAATACTAGGCCATCATTGACTTCACTGTGAGCAGCAACAGAACAAGGCAAAAAATCATACAAAATTTCAGATTCAGAGAATCAGAGCAGCAATGTTGAAGAAGACAAAGGTGAGGAAACTAGAACGGATATTAGAAGATAATATTAGAAGACTTTCTTTAAGTCTTATAGTAACTTAAATCTGCTTATGATAAAGGACGACATGAATTAAAGAATGGGTTTAAGAAAGTCAGTCTTATACTACACTGCTTTGAATAAAGCAAAATTGTGTCCTAACCATCATATCTTTTACGGCTACAGAAAAAAAATAAATCTGTGGTATGATTTATCATGTAGCCATGGATGGCCAGTGACTTTCCAGATGTAAGCATTATTGCAAGGAAGATTACTCACCATGCAAGAGACAGTGAGCTGATTCACTTTTCTATTGAGCGATCACATTTAGAAAACCAAAGAAGTTTTAAACAATTGTTTTATTTATATTTACGCATTCTTCAGAAGTGTCCTGGGTGTCAATATTTACCCTTAAAGAATACACGTACAAAGTCAAATTATAAGTAAGGAGACAAAGTGAGAACATGAAATATATTTCCAGTCCCTTTCTATTAAAAAACCAATCATTTTTTGCTAGTATTTCTGCCAGTTCAATGGAACAGTAGCATAACACGCTATCAAGTACAATCAATGGTATTTGCTGACATGAACATTTTAATTATGCATTACAGAAATATAGTCAATTCTGGAGAATCTTTATACTTGTATTCTCAACTCATAATTATTTCAACAGTCCCGTATGTCATAATTTGATCAATTGAAGGGCACAGGAAGCCCTTATGTATACATTACAATGATATAGTATCTGTAATAAAAATGCAGCACACAGCAATCTTCCTCACTGCTACTTGCAATATCGTTTAGCCTTTGATATTAGAACTGACGTTATCTACCTGGTGATAATGGCAGGCCCTGCCATCATTCCCTTGCAAGGACTAACTGAACATAATGACCAAGAAATAAAACTATGAGCTGTCTAGAAGCATCAATGGTCTCAAAAAAGCCGTGCCTGCATGAAATAATTTCCTCAATAGCACAACAATTGGATTTCCACTAAGGGATCCTAAAATCAGCAGTGCTTTTCACAAAGGGTCTTTGCATCTTGACTGTTCAACTCAAAACTTCTCATGTAGCAAAACTGAACCTTGACTATGTATTTTGCAGATTCTTCCACAGGAAAGAGAAAATTACCATTGCTCTTGCAGTACTGGCTGTATGTTTATCATCAAAAGGGATGGAGGACATGTAATCTGCCACTCAAATCACATTTCACTGGAGATGTGCAGGGCTTTGGAGCATAAACATTAGTTTGCCAGTCTGAATTTGAGTTGGCAGCAGCACAGCAGTGACAGAAAGCAGACTGACAGTGAAAGGTGAAGTGCGATGTGAAGATCTAGAAGGTGTCAGTTCAGGGGTGGTATTTAGTGATATCATCTGTAAAGGGGAGCAGATGAGGTGGCCTGAGGACAATCTGTGGGAGACAGAGGAGCGAGAACAAATCTCAGAGCTCTAACAGAAACTGAAAGTAGATAGAAGCTGAAAATAAATGCTGCTTGGATAATAAGAACAGAAAGAAAGCTATCAGGATACACAATACTAGTCCAGATAAAAGAGCAGGGACTTGCGGATTACAGTATTTGAGAGAAAGATTAGGGTCATAATAGCTGAGAAATTTTCCCAACATTGTACTGCTGTCTTCATGTAAACAATACAATTTCTTAGGGGAAAACCATTAAGTGTTTTTAAAAGAAAATTGAAAAATCATAATTGAATATAGCTTTGTAATGAAAAAAGCCAAACTGTCCATCTATGCACAGCTCTTCACCTCCTCAGTGAAGATCAACTTGATATGGGCCTTTGTACATCAGACACTGATAATAAATAATGTTTTACTAGCAAAACTTAGTATGCGTTACCATGTAACTCATTAACAGAGTTAATGTGAACTTCATTGCCTCTGGCAAGAACCAGGATTCTGCATTGCCTCTCCATGTCAGTGCTTCAATACCATATGGGACCAGGTGTTCTGGGTGCTCTCCCAAAAGACCTGAGATGAGGATTTGGATCCATTTCTGAAAAAGGAGGTATTAAATTTGTCTCACTCATATTCAAGGCAAATATGCTAACTACCAAATTATTGTGGGAGACTGAGACCACCTTTGTGAAGGGATGTAATCACCCAAGAAGGAAATCCAGCTCCTGAATCATAATAGTCTTGTATAAGATACACAAACTTTGCGGAAGAAAAAAAATATATCCACGTAGTCTGTGCTTTTCATCTCCCTCTAAACATGGAAGCAGTTTAAATGATGCAGTCCTGTACACTAATGTGCAAAGACTTTTCCAGTCTAACACAAGACATACAAGTTTTTTTTTTTTGTTGGATTTTAAATTGCAATGTAATATCAACTTAAGAATCCAATTAAACAAAACAAAAAGTAAATTCTGCAGTATTTTTTTAAACTGATTCTTCAAAGTGTTAACAAATACTGTTTGATCTAGGAGGTCTCCCTGTCCTGTTTTTACTTAAAAAATGTTGGATTAAAACTCAGAAATGTTTATGTGTATGCTGGAAATGAAGCACATTTCACTATCCCTTTTTTGTTATGGATGAATATTTTCCCATTAGAAACACTGCTGAAAATTAATAGTTTTGAGTGGGCTGTCTCTTAGAATGATTAACGTGGAAAAGTGACTGAAACCACAGACTGAAAGGTAAACTGAACCATCCACTAAGCACTGTGAGGTAGGGTTGTACTGTTGCTTTTGCCCAGAGAAAAATATTACTTCACCCTTGTCACAGAGCTTTTACCTCTGTCCTTTCAGTTCACTGACATCTTGATATGGAAAACCTATAGCAGGAGCTAAAAATAAAACGTACTGTTATTTATTTGAATCAGTTGAACCTTTGTCCTATGAACCACTATAGGGAAAGGGGATGGGGAATGTATATTGGATTCAGATGACATCTGATGGAAAGCAATGCTAAATTTAAAACCTCATATTTACCAGTAGCAAAATATATTATGTACATCACCAAACTATTACTGCCTTGGACTGTGAGAAAAACATAATGAATACTATTTTTAGCTAAAAATAAGCTAACAAACATCAGTTTTGCTGAAAGGACAAAATAAATAAACTATAGCACTGCATAAAAGTATCTAGTAATGACTAATTCTTAACAGGTTTTGTTAAGCATTGAGATGGTCATAAAACATCTTGCAAATCACTTCAACTATGGTACCAGAATGAAACAATAATCCTTTAAAAAAATTTTTTTTCAACTTTTCCTGACATCAAAAGGACAGAAGAAACATGGCAAACTCTCCGTTGTGCACGCAGCACTTCTCATGCCTGCTCTCAACAGGCTTTGGAACACAGAGCACAACCTGGCTGGCTCTGCCATCAGCACACCCCAAACACAGGCAGAGGAAGAAAAAGCAGGGGCTGCTTTGCAGCCATGCCCAAGAGACTGGAAGGGTGCCCTCCCTCTGCTCTCACTTGGTTGGCTTTCGGACTGGGCTGAGGCAGGGGCTGCGATTCCTCACTTGTGGCGACCACTGCCGGACAGCGCTCTGGACACTGACACGGTCCCACACCTGAGTCTTGGCCGCTGTGCTGTTGCTGCCTCGTTTGCTCTTAGGCACATCCAAACCTCCCTGTTAAGCCCAGATGGTCTCTGGTTCTGCCCTCTTCCTGATCCTGTGTACAGATGGAGCACTGCTGTGCTTTCAGGAAGCTATTCCGGAAAACTTACAGCATTCCAAGCTCCTTAGCCCTCTGTGGATGCTTCCCATGGAATCCCTCACAGCTGGGTTCAGAGCACACTCAAGTTGGCTCTTCTAAAATCCAAGACCGTCAGGGTGCTCAGCAAGACCTTTAACTCCACTGTGTTGTGGAACTGGACCTTCAGCACAGAGATATATCCAACCTGATCTGCCCTCGTTCCTCTGTGTCTGTGCAAAAAACACGGCACAGAGGAGAGCAGCAGAAGGAGCCTGTGTGTCCCAGGGCTCTGGATATACATTGCTTCAGCTCCACAGAGATGCAGATAAAGTGAACAAGCCAAACTGTTTATTAATGGAAGGCAAAGCAAAGGGATAAGCTGGGAGGGAAAAAAGGGGATGGGCACGGTCTGAGGGCTGAAGAGATGAAGCTGTCAAAAGGGAGGAATAGTGGACTGTAGTGGTGTGTTTTTAAATTTTATTCGTTTAATGTATGCATTCATGGTTTGTTCCATTTATCCCCCGAGTTTATCCCTACATGGTTTATCCCGGGTTTCAGTTACCTGTCAGTGATTGTGTGATGTAAGCCCCGAGTCCTGTCCATCACATCGGGGCCTGTCCCTGAGTCTGGATAGTTCCAGGGAGAGCATCGAGTGATTGGCCAGGATCCCAGCTGTTCCCTCCTTCTCCTCCAGGATAGGTCCCTGGAGAAATCCCTCATCTGCAGAGCCACTCCCAGAGCTGTTCCCATTGGTCCCATGCCTAACGCTTCCCCTTGTTCCTCACCTGAGTAAAGGCTGTTGCACCACAGCAGTCTGTGCTTTCCTGAGGCAGACTCACTGGAGGTGAGGTTGCTCCTTGCGGGCCACCAATAAACTTCAGTGGCAGACCCCTCAACAGTGTCCTCTCTTCATTTCCTCGCCATAATTATGCTTAGCGCTTAGACAAGGACTCACAGGGTAGACAAGGTTTACCCTCTTACCAAGTAACTCTCTTGCAGGTTTTGTTTTTGTTGTTTTTTTTTTCTTTTCCTTCTTTTTTTTTTTCTCTTTTCTTTTAGTTTGTTTTTGGTTTGGTTTGGATTTTGTCTTATCATTGTGAGGCTAAGAAAAGAAGAAAAAGAGAAAAAAATGCTAAAATAATATTTGAATATGTCAGAGTAAAGTAAGACATCATCTGTACTGGGGCAACTATGGAAGAGCGTTCACATGCTATTGAAATACAGATTTGCGACAGAGTTCAAATACAAGCCAAGCTCCACCTAAACCCATGTTATACTGCCAGAAGGAACATCACTAAACAAAATAGAAACCAAACCCCGCCCCCAAAAAAACAAAAACAAAAATCCCATCCCCCCACCAAAAATAAAACCCCCCGAAACAATAGTACATTTTGTATAACAGTAAATTACTCATTGTTACCAAAGGATTCAGAATGGACCTACTGGGAAGTGTCCCATATTGCCACAGATATAACTTTGAAGATACTAAAAATCACCCTGTTTTCTAGAACTGGGGTTCCAGATCTTAAGGGATTTAATAAATTTTGTTCCAGACAAGAAGACCTTAAGATACTCTTTTATCATAAAATCACTGAATCAATGAGTTTGGAAAAGGCCCCTGAGATCATCAAGTCCAAACTACTATCGAACACCACCATGTCAATTAGGGTGTGACACTGAGTGCCACATCAAGTCTTCTTTTAAAGACCTCCTAGATTCTACTACCTCCCTGGGCAGTGCATTCCAGTATCTAGTCACGGTTTCTGTGAAGAACTGCTTCCTAATGTCTAGCTTAAACCTCCTCTGGCACAGGTTAAGACTGTGTCCTCTCATCCTGTCATTGACTGTCTCGGAGAAGACACCGACCCCCACCTCGCTACCGCCTCCTTTCAGGCAGTTGTAGAGAGTGACCAGGTCTCCCCTGAGCCTCCTCTTCTCTGGGCTAAACAACCCCAGCTTCCTCAGCTGCTCCTTCTAGGACTTGTGCTCCAGACCCTTCACAAGCTTGGTGGTTTTTCTCTGGACATGCTTCAGCACCTCAGTGTCCTTCCTGAATTGAGGAGCCCAGAACTGGACACAGCACTCAAGGTGTGGCCTCACCAGTGTTGAGTACTAGTCAGGGGAGAATCCCTGCCCTGCTCCTGCTGGCCACACTATTCCTGACACAGGCCAGGATGTCATTTGACGGTTGAAAAGGCCCCATGTAGGAAAGCATGTTTTCAAGTATGAGGGGACAATCTAAGAATTTGTCTGTACAACTGCAAAGATAAGTCCCAGTGATGAGTCCAAAGGACAGTTTTGACCAAACTTGTTTTCTTCATGTGGTAACTGCACAAAAGGAGTGAAGGCTGCTTCTGGTTTGACACTGACTGGAATGTTTCCAGTTATGTGTGGGGAGGAAAAATTCTACTTAGTCTCTTGTTCTGCTCGTCTGGCATCCCCCAACATACCTCCTTAAACTTTTTGCCACTAAATGCATATTGCCTAAAAATGCTTTGAACTCTGTGGTTCCTTGAAGAAAAAAAAAACAAAAAAAAACAACAAAACAAACAACAAAAAAACCAGTGCCAGGGAAAAGGAAATAGTGTTCAATCAGCATATAACAAATGATCTTTAAATTTCCACCTCAGCCTCCAAGGAAAACAAAGATCTATCTCTGTTTCTTGTCCTGTGGGCTTCCATCATATCCTGTTTCATGCCTCATACCCTGCCTTTGTTCTGTGCCTCTCCTCTCTTTGGGCAGCAGAAGCTCCTGCTCCCCACTGAACAACGTCTAGACTTCTTTCTTTAAAAAAATATTGCTCCAAATAGCTACTTTCCTGGAAAGTAATACATTTTTTCACTGAATTGCTACTGACTTTTGTCCACTCACACAGAAAGTCATGGACATTTCCTACATCTTTCTAAGCACTTTTGTTCATCCATTTTTCCAGGAACTTCCCAGAGTAAATGAATCTAATAGTGTTTCATTTATTACTAAGCTGTTTATATTTAAACTATGAATTATCTTCAAGTTTTTCATTCCTCTATACTATAATGTCTATAGGTAGGATATTTGCCAGTGAAACAAAAATGGGTTTAAAAAATGGTTAGCTAGCAGGCAAAATTGAAATCTCTGGATTTAGAGCTTGTCCTTGCTCTGCTCTATGCAAGCAGAAAACAACAGCCACCAAACACCACAACAGTACTGACTGTAGAGTACACTGCTTTAGACTGATCGAAGAATTTTTTTCACATATTGTTTAGAAATTTCAAGTTGAAGAAATAAGTACAATTGGCACTAACTTTTCAGATAAAAAGTAAATAATAGAGTTTTTAAAAAATTCTAGCATAAAATAAAAATGCTAAAAAATGCATTGCAAATTGTCAAACCATTTCAAATACTTTGAAAAAACATTTTAAAACTTTATGCTCAGGGCATAATCTAAGGCAATGTCTATCTTGTCTTTTCCCTTTGCAAATGGATTTATCCTCCCTTATAAAGCTACCCATGACTTGACACTCACTGGAGTACCGCTTTTGCATGTCAAAGGATAAGAAAACATAAAATATTTTCTAAAACCCTCTAAACTTTCCAAATGGTATTCAAAATTACATAAAAAGCAACTCTTTAATGAAAATTTTCAGGTGCACAAATACGGCTGTATGCACGCATGATAAAGGATTTCTACAGTTTTTATAAGGTTAGTTAATTAATATATCTAGCAGGTACATCCAACAGGAGATCAGCTGCTCCAGTAACTCACCCTCGTGTCAGTTCCTTAGAGTTAGTCCAGGGTCTTCTTTGCCCCATTTCTTGTTATGTCTCTTAGGTTCTGGTGCAAAACAAAATGCCCTTGTCAAAAATTCTTTTGTTAGGAATAAGACTAAACAATTTAAAAACTGTGTTAGTAAGGGTTAGCTTATTGTGGGAAAGGGCAGGAAAAGCACTAGAAATCATACTATATATTAAAAATCTACAAAGCTACAAATGTAAGAAAAATATACAAGTTAAAAAAAATCTAGGCATCTATGATAGTAGGAAGGAGACATGACTTACCACTATATTCTGCATAGGTATGTTGATTACCCTGCCTTCTTTGTCTGATTTTGCTACCCTTTATGATCTGCTACTGGTACCCTGATATGCTCCAACTTTCATAAACATCCCCACCTTTGGGGCACCTGTTAGGCTTAATATGGCCAGACTCTTACGGCTGTAACAGCTGTTCGTTCATTTTCTGTTCTTATTCTATCAGGGAGAGAGAGAAACATATGTAAGTAAGGCTTTTAGTCATTTCCCCTTAAGAGAAAAAAAAAAAAAAATGAGGCTTTGTGGGAGTTTGACTATTAGAGAGCAAATAAAATACGACTTTGGGTTTTCTGTGGTTCACTTGAAATTAATTATTTCAGTTTAGCTAGATCAGAATTAGAGAATGATCCTTTCTTTAAACGCTTAACTTTCAAAAAGATAGTCACAAACAATGGTGCCTCTTGACTCTCTTTAAAGTTTCATGAGTCTTCATACTTTGCTTTTACATTGGTCTTAGTATTTCCACATTACCCTCCCTTCCTTTCCATTTCAAATCCATTCAAAGATCTCTGTATAGATTTCTGAAGAAAATCTGATGTGAGTTTTGATGCCATCTGTTTGTTGAAATGAGAAGCGCATTAAATAATAAAACGAGTAGAAAAAGGACAGAAAAAAATTATAAAAACTGTTAATGTAAAGAGTTTCCAGGAATGCATGGGGATCTGAAAATGGCAGTGCCTTAATTTCTAACATTTGTGTCTGTTTCAAGTCTGTCCTTTCTTAGGGACTTTGTTTATATATATGTAAACAGTAAAGGAAATTTTTTTCTGCTTCCAAACATCGTAAGCTAGGAAGAAACATTCAAATATTTTCTGGCTTACTAGCTGCAGTTTCAGTCTCTGCTACTGCTTGTTACTCAGTCCACATTTTCAGTATTCTTCATTATGCATGGATCAATGCACTGAATTGTGCCACTGGTCACACACAATTTTGTATTTAAATTACAAAGAAATATGCCTGCTAGCTGAATAACTAGCATTCATAGAATATTTGTGATCCATACATTTTCACAGATTTCACATTGATGACTGACAACATGCAACAACAATTCAAACAAGAAAACAGCATGACAGAGAATGACAGATTTATTTTGACATAATTTATCTTGCTTAATATTGAAGTTTTCCATATAAGCAAATTCTGAGTAAGCAGAATCCTAAATGCTGATAGTAAATTTATATTGCTCATTTCAAACACCTATTTAGATGTTTGTTTTCATTTTTCTGGACATTTAATGTCTTCTAAATATCCTCCAAAGTTTCAAAGTAATTTTTAAATTTTTAAAATATTGAACATTTAAACATAACCTAAGTACAAATGCCAAATAAACTCATCTAACAAGGTAGTGACTAGATGAGTCACAGCTTCTCTGGAGCAAAACCACTGTTTTTTCTTTCTAAACTATAAGGGTTTTAACATCCCTTAGCATCTAAACTAGCACTTTCCTTGTACAAAACCTATGATCTTACTCACTACTACTACAACTATGACAGAAACCATGATTGAACCAACATAGAATGTACTCAATGGAGTTCTCAGAAAATGCCTATATATGCAGACATTATAGCAGAGTGTCGATAAAGAAGATATCAATGGATAGATACATAGTTTTTCAACTTTCCTTTCTCTTGTCAAAGTCGGGTTTTTTGTTTTGTTTTTTTTCTCATAAGCACACAATCATGAATTAAATGTGGCATCTAAAGCCATAAGAGCTTTCATTTCTCTTTTCTGGCAAAACACCAGGTTTTGTCCTATAAGTGAAAGATCCTTTTAGCTACTCTAGTTCTTGGACCCATTTCTGTCCATTTGAATGGTCTACATCTTTCTCTGGAAAAATAGTCTCTGAATCTCAGGAATAAATTATTTTATTTCAGCGTGACTGTGAAACACTACAGAAAGCAGTGTCACTAATTATCAGCAGTGCCCTTTTACGTCAGGATAAAGTGCAATAGAAAAGTTGGGCCAGTTGATAAAAATGAGATGCCGCGGTGTGGTCCACGCCCGACCAGCGCCTGACCACCCGGACAAAATCCCTAGGGCTCTTGGCCTCTGTGCAGCTTCCTTTCAACGCAGGTGCAACCGTGCTTCCAAGAAAGAGAGGACTCTCCAAGGCTCAGCAGAACTCGGGTTTATTAGGAACAGGGAGAGGTCTTGCAACCCCAAGCCTGAGCCTCAGAGGGACCCAGACCTGGAGCTGACAGGGGGTTTTGAACTTGGCTAACTCGGTGGGTGGATACAGTAACTAACCAATGGGAACAAACCAGGGGATGGCTGAACACATAACAGACATCATAGAAAACAAATCATCCAGTTAGGGGACGGGTACATGCAAATATAAACCAATCAGGGGTACATTCTAACAGAACTTTCAGGAACAGGGGGACTGTGCTAGGGATAAGTGACAAGCAGGGGGTGGATAGCAAGTGGGGATTGACAGGGCTCCAGAGCGGGAAGCCCTGGCCAATGGGAGAGTGTTTCTAAGGAGAAGTGGCGTACAGAGGCACAACATGTATCAAACCGATACTAAAAATAGACATGAGGGGAGTGTGACTAACATGGAGGAACATAAAGAAGGAGCAGGACAGCCATTTTATAACATAGGGGAGAACTGTAAAATCATATTTGAAGTCCAAATAAGGTTCAAACAAAGTCCTGCACCTCCACAATGAGACATGAGATATGCTATAGAATGCTACCTAATTCTTGTTAAGGTTTGTGATTTTATGTACTGCTTATTCATTATTCCTAGTATGTTTTTAAGTGCATCAAATTAACCCAATCAGAATAGTTCCAGCTTACTGATAAGATGCATAAAAATTCACTAAGAAATAAATAGGGATATCTATGTGTAACATCTTCAAGATTCATTAGGATTATTAGATGTTAAAAATACAAAGACAATTAGTAAAGTGAAAAGGGTGTTGGCAGTTCATATCTTTACAGTCTGAAGGAAATTTTAATGGTCAGCTACTGATTAATAAAATGTATTTCCTCACCACTTATGCTCCTGCTTCCTAAAACATACATGACCAGCAAAGGCTAACACTTCTTGTTTTGAACAACGCTTGAAGTCATGAAATTAAAATTTTCCAAAGAAAATTGAACCATTAGGTCAATGTAATAGTATAACCCAAGGTGGCAAACAAGACCCTCACTGGTATTCATTCACTCACCCCTGAGTGTGAATGGGGTGAGGAGGGAATTGAAAGAGTAAAAGTAAGAAAATTTGTGGGTGAAGATAAGGACAGTTTGATAGGTAAAGCAAAAGCTACATTCACAAGGAAAACAGAGCAAGGAATTCATTCACCATGTCTCACTGATGGGCAGCCACGTGTTCAGCAATCCCCAGGAAATATCCCCCTGTCCTTCTCTTCCCCCTGCTTTATATACTGACCAATGCACCATATGCTATGGAATATTACTTTGGTCAGTGGGGTTCAGCAGTCCCAGCTGTGTCCCCTCCCATCTCCTTGTGCACTTCTAGCCTCCTCACTGGTCGGACAGTGAAAGAGGCAAAAAAGTCCTTGACTCTGTGCACTGCTCAGCAGTAACACCCCAGTGTTATCAATACTGTGTACAGCACATATTCAAAACTTTGACTCATACCAACTCCTATGAAGAAAAGCAACTTTATCCGAGCTGAAAGCAGCACAGCCAGGAACAGATTTTAGCCTTGTGTTGGTAAAAGAGGTCACATGCACGATTTGGTGTTAGTACTACACACAACACTAATGGAGAGGTGATCCTGTGAGAAGAGGTTCAACATCCTTTCCAGGAAAATCTTCAAAATACTCTCACAGAATTTGCTTCTAATTGTACTGGTACAATTCTTTCCTTCAAGGGACCTTTGGAACAGTTACCTCTTGCATGTACAAACACTCTATAGTCTTAGGAGTTTTTTAGGCCTTGAGATGTTAGATAGTGTGGGACTGAACTAAGAATAGATAGGTATAAGTGTTTTAGTCACCATGACTAATAGAGTTATAAACAACACAGGCCCAATTTTGACTGTTGTTATGGTAAGATGAGCTAACAGGAATAACTCGTTCTGTAAAAAGCACTGGAGATTAAAAAAAAAAAAAACTAGCAGAGATTTATATGAGCCATAATTATTTAATAACAGTATTAGAAAAACTAGCTTTACTGAAGGTATGTGTTTCTGTTCATTACACAAAGAAGCTGTTAGTTTAAGTAGGTGGAAAAAATTATAAAACTGGGCACAGAAATTCAAACCATGACAGTGTTTCTCCTGTACTATACATATGTTCACACAGAAGTACCTGTTTGTAGATATATCCCTAAAATGTAGGTTGCTGAGAAAGATTTTTTTCTCAAAGATGAGTCAGTTGTCAGTGCTTTGTGATGCATTTTTTAAAATGCAGAAATGTAGCCTTATACAATCCCAGTCATCTCCAAACAAAGTATCAGACTACTTGCTAGGGAAGTCACTTTCTGAAGCTTCCATTATAAATGAGGAGCTTTGGTTGGTTAGTTTTTCTAGGATTTAAACGTGTTCATGTTAAACAGCACATAAACATAACATGGACACCATTTAACACAATGAACAGCTTTGCTCTTTGTAAGTATAGGTGTTGTTTCCATGACTGTCAGGCATTTCTCTTGAAGACTTTATTCACTTAAAAGCTGGTATCACTGCTATCAGGTTCATCAGGCATCTCTTGAAATGTGAGAGATCTGAGGTGAGAATGTGACCTGATCTTAACCTCATTAAAAAAGTCACATCCTGAGGCAATCAAAAACTAGTGTTTCCGAAAACCTCACATGATTTTTCTTGAGTGAGGAGTGCATGCCTGAAAGGTGCATGGCACATACCTTGTATTTACAGCCTCTCTTCAGTCTGGGCTATAGAGGAGATAATTAGCAATTCTGGGTCAAATCTTTAGAGATTTTAAGCATCTGCTAATTAGCCCAAGAGCTGATAACAGCAGGAGACACTATAAAGTCTCAGCACATCCATAAAACATTGAAAGAAATCCTGCTTTGCAGTTTATCATTGTATTGTAGCATGGGGTTTTTTGTAGTTTAGTCTTTTCTTGCTTATTGTTGCACTTTTTGCTGATTGTTTTTGTAATAATTTATTTTTAACTCAAATCAAATATTCCATAATTTTAAAAAACTCACATCCATAGAAAAAGAGGGGGGAATGAATAATATGACACAATGAGGATGCTTACAGTTATCAACTCTGCAATATTTGTCTGTATACAAGTTCTCAGCTACTTCATTACTAGCAACTATACATTCTGAGTAATTTTTCTAGTAGAGATAACACTTGAGGAGAACATTCCAAAAAAATTGTGCATAAACAAGGAACATCTTAGTCACTCACCAGATCTCAGCCCACACATTGAAATTAATGACTCGTATGGTCATCTGATAACTTCTGCAAAACCGTCTCTTATATCTAAACTTAAGATCCTCTTGTAAGAAAAATGTTGATTATTGTTTATGTAATTTTGTCTAATTTTATTTGCATTCCCCTAATATTTCTGCTTGTTTGTTTTGATTTATTAAAAGAATGTGGATATTGATCTAATACCAATATCCAGCTATGACAGACAAAGACTCTCTAACAGTTTAAAGTTAGAAAGTGTATGTTTATTACGACGCCGGACAGCGTGCGGGATAACTCCCCAAATATACACACGCAATTTACAGATGATCACAGGGTCTTTTTATGTACAGGAGTATTGAATACCCAAAACACAAATGCACATTCTTAACTCTGGTACATCCCATTCCCCACTTCATATGGTAATTAGCCAAAAAGCTATTAAGCATGCGTAGTTTGTTCTTTGAAATGGGTTGGTGGTCCTTTTTATGAGGCAGGGTCCCAAAATGATGAAGTAAGGTGGTCTTCCTTGCTTTGACTTTTTAACCTTTTAGTGTTGCATGACAACTGAATCCTGTTTTTCCAGAACTGTTTGATTTATGATTGTATTGTCTTCTTGGAGTCTATTGATTCGTCAGAATACATAAACAGGCCTCAAGACTTATCAGTTCCTTAAATCTGGCTTCTGTTAATAGAAGGAAGTTCATCTATCTTACCTCAGCAATATCTAGTTTAACTAAAGTCCTTAATTCTTAAAAATTAATGTCTCAGTTTTATTGATTAAGCTTCAAACAGGAAGTACTTTCAAGGATTTGATAAAATTCTATTCACATAGGAATTTTGGAGAAAATGTCATGCAAGAAGATCCGTCCGTTTTTAAAAGTCTAATTAAAGACATCAGAAAGAAATTACTTGAGGGTAGGAAGAGCAGTTAATGGATGTTTCTTGTCAGAAGTTGTGAAATATGTTTTGCCAAAGGGATTAAACATACCCATTGAATTCATCATGTCATACAAACATCCAGTATTTGCCAGTTCAATCTGTGAAAAGGAGAAATACTTCCCCATATCTTGTGGTTATGAAGCTGCTCCTATGGTGGCACAATATGTCATTACCTATTTGAGAGAAAGAAGCCCCTCTAAATTAGGAGAACCCCTAAAGCCTATAAGTTAACCTTCTCTTTTCTCACCTCCAGCCTTTCTAGGAAATCTCACAGACTTCCTTGTAGCCTCAGCTAGGAAAACATGAGAAGCCCTTCCTGATGGCAAGATACTGTACTCACCTTCTGTACATGTCCACCATGCTATGTCACAAACTTGGAAGATGACTAGATCTTCTGAACAACAAAGACACTAACCCACTTGGCATTTATGACTTACTATGATAGTTTCAAGCAAAGGCCAACATTTAAAAATGTGGGTTTGCTACTATCATGTTTTGAAAGAAAAGAATTACTCAAGGTTTGTTTTCAAAAAAGACTTCAGGTCTGTATATGCTAAACACAGACAGCTCCTCACTCAAAGGTCAGAGTCACTTGTTAATGCTCAACCTAAGTTTTGGGTAAGATATAAATAATTGAATTCTCAAACTGGATGTTTCTCTTCATCTCTCAGGAGTTTGGGTTCATTATGAGGTGCTTTCCATCATAGGACACCCAGCTGGTTTCTGTGTGGAGGCCCAGGGGCCTGAGATACCCTTTTAGATTAGAGTGAGAAAAACTTTGCTCCTATGAGACTTTGCAGCCCCATGTTAATATTTCTTAGATTTTGTTGTTCTATTGGTTTGTTAAGTTTATGTCACCCTGTTACCATGTATGCTATACCTCCCAGAATCTTCTTCCTTCCCCTGGATGCCACTGGGTTATTTTTGCCGCAGTACCACACCCCTGTGATCCTATTAGTCCCCCCAGTTCCTAGCCTCCCCTTGCACCATTTTCCCCATCCCTATTGGACCCTGACCCTCAAGCTCTGGTACATAACCCTGGATCCTTGGCCCCATTTTGGCTCTCGTCTGTGGAACACATTGGAAGCTGTACCCACGATGCAGACAGTAAAGAGCACTCGGATTTCCAAACCGGACCGCATCTCCTCGTCTTTATCGTCAGCTCCTTATTAGCAGAGTGCAGCGGGCCTTGGAGGCGCAGGTCACTCTCAGGGACATGCAGTAGCACAATGCTACAGGTTTCTGCATTGATCTCTTGAAGACACAGCTCTGACTGCTGTTAGGGGAACTTCCCTGTTCAACTATCCAGGAGGCACTCTGGCAGTCACACCATCTGAGCTGGGACCACACACTCACACAGTCAGACCAGGTTTCCTTACTAGCTCAAGCCTAGATTTCCCATAGCAGAGTCTCAGATGTCTTGATCCTTTAGTCTTGGTGCAAAAATTGAGTAACTGCTTGAGTTGGTGCCTCTGAGACAGGAGCCCCAAAAAAGAAAACCCTCGGATTTTATACTTTCAGTCTAAGGGGGCAAAAGTCTGGCGTCCTTGGCTCCTGTCATGTCCCTGAGTGTCCAGTCACCTGGCTGGGCCACAGGGGTCCCTGGGTCCTTTGTTATGCAAAGTGTCAGCATTTCTGCTCCCACCATCTGGAGCTGAACCTGCAGCTCCGACTGCAGCTGCTCACTGAGCTGCCCACACTGAATGTGCCCCAACAGTGTTTCCCATCATAACACTGTCACTCTCAGCACCAGTTTGCTCACATGACTCCATCAGCATTTAGTGGTTGCTTTTCACAACAGGATTGCACTCAGAAGTGGTGGGCCTCTGAACCCCTCAGGAAAGAGCTGGATGGAATGAAGCAGATGGATCCATATGGGACCTCATCAGGTTCCTGGCTTCTCCTGGTGAGAAGTTAGGTATGAGAATGCTGCAGGCCAAGCTCATCACAAAGCAGCACTGAGCACCGTTTCATGATTCTTGAGGCTGTCAAGACAATTGTGCACAAATGGGATTTCACTTAAAGCTAAAGCAAAAATGGAAATTCTGCAGAATAGAAACACTAAAATGATAATAATTCAAGTATTTAAATAATAATCCAAGTCTCATGAGGAAACTTCATGTTTAATTTTATGTGTGATGTGGAGACTGGGTTTATTACTGGGTACCAATTAATCTTTCTGCAAGATTTGTTAATTTTTTTTTGCAATGCCCAGTGGACAATGATAAATCATTGCAATTAAGATTGGACTCAATTAATCTTGTGGCTTCATTTTATGTCTGTTCTATCTCACTTGGTTTTGATGATCAGCTTTTAAATTTGGGGTGATGGCAGCAAATAGGTAATGTCACAGCACAGCTAGAAATCTTGTATAATTAAGTATTGCTTTTAATGTCATTTGCAATGTGTGAATTTGCTATGTTTGATTTCTTTTGCCTGATGATTCATCCCAAAAGCTACTTTTAGGCATACCAAAGACTTCTGAAACTTCATGACACTGATTTACTATTGATCTCTAGGAATCACTGACATCCAAGTAGAACTACCAGTCATTACTTCAGGGAGAGCTAATCATACTGGCCATGGTATTGCTTCTGAATATGCTTCTAGTCTCTTCCAGGGTCTCCATTCATGCAGTTATGTCCCTTCCTTTGGTAACGTTAGTCTGCAGCTTATTAAAGGGTATAATGGCAGAATTACCAGCCTGAAGACCTGGATACAAATCTTTTAACTGGCACCCTGTGTATAGAATCTACTTACAGTTTTTAGATTCTGTTGGAACTTTGCTCCAGTATGTGCATATGTGATCTATGCATCCATCTTCAAAGGTGTCACTGAAACTTCAGAGGCTTCCAGAATTCAGTTCCAGAATTTCCTGAATGCCTTTTTACCTGTTTACATTTTGACTATTTTTATGGACTACAAAAAGTCATTAATAGTTTATCAGTCATGATCTATTTGTTTACTATCTCCCACTTATAATTTGACAAATATAAAAACTAAGAATTGTCTTTTTCAAGCCTGAATTTTACCTTTTTTTTAGTATAAATCCCTGTTCTTATTTGCTTATTTGTAGGCTATTGAAAAAAAATACAAAGAAGGCAACCCTGAGGGTTTTTTTAGTCTATTGTTCTTACACATATGAAAAAAACTCCTTGGGACTGCAAAAGCTGGCATTGGTAGATCACATCCTGATAGAGCTCCCAAGACAACTTGCTTCACCCTGTAATAAAAACCAAAAAACATTCCATTCTGCCCATTCCTATTTTACGTCTCTTTTTCCCCATTCATTTATTCTTGTACTCCACCTGCTTAATAATTCCAATCAGTAGATACATATCAGTAAAGAATATATATCATCAGGATTTACAAGCAAATATTCCCATGCAACATTACAGTTCAAAAATAGCCCAAGTTAAGAATAATGCATTATATATCTGGAACACATCATCTGTAATCCATTTTCTTAGCAATGTACTATGCTGTATAAAAACACCTTCTACTCAATATGTAACACTCTTAAGCTAGAAACAACTTTAACCTAAACACTATTAAACTGAAAATTAATAGAAAAAGAAACCTCAAGCAAATCAGTTTTGTACAAGGTCCATTGTTATCAAATCCTTTCTGCCTTGATGGTTGGAAAAAAAGACTCACTCCAAATCTCCCTCAGTTAACTCTTCAGTAAACTGTCGATACATACAGAGTCAAAATCTTGCATGCCTATTGCTGATGTTCTTATGTGGACGTCATGCATCTACAGAGCAACAGGACCAATAAATGAGTTTTAGAAGATGCTGGCAACATAAGTCCAGAAAAAGCAAGTGTGGGCATAAAATTTCACCAAGACAAAAAAGAAAAAGGGTGGTTTCTTTTCAGATTCTCAAGTGTTCTAGAATTTTTCAGGTTGCCCATGAACACTTCTAAAAGATGTGTGACTAAACACACCCAAAATCAAAGTCCAGTATGCCCATCAGTGTCAGCAGATATCCCAGAACCAAGTGGTGTGAATGGACAAAGTGGATGAGTAGTTGTACATGTTATAACCTTTTGAAGACAGAATATGGTAAATGAATAATAAAATGCTAAATAATACATGGACCAGCATATGGCTTAGTGATTTTGTAGTTTCTGGTGTATGTGTGTTTATGCATGTGTATACATAAATATATCTGCTGCTATTTTAGTTATGGTCATATAGGCAGTAGCTTCTTGACAGCTTATTAGTAGCAGGTTATGTGTTTTTGCCTTCCTAAATGTCACCATTTGGTATTTAATAAATACCAAGAAATCTCACCAGGTGTCAAGTGTGCTGAGGGGTAACTTTGCACTGAATATTTAACACGTAACCTCTACTCTTTTGACTCTTGTGTAACCAACACATTATCTATTTTTGATAAATTAGGAGAACGGTTGTCAAACTTCAGAAAGTGACACGTCTAGACCACTGTGATACTAAGCAATGGATTACATCCTTACTGAAAAATGGTCTATTGACTGAGAAAGCCTAATTTCTTAGCCAACCCAGCCATTTGCTTAAAGAAACTATCCTAAAATGGAATTCTCACAAAGTTTTAGGGCTAGCTTCTCAGTAAAATGTGACTTAAATCTAAATAAAATTTATGCACCAAACATTGATCGTTTTGAGGTATAGAGGCTAAAGAACTAAACTTTGTGAATTAGTAGTCTTACCCTTTGAACAAAAATGCAGCAGGAGTCCCAGAACAACTGACTATTAATATGGGCAATTCTATGGGAGTGTCCACTTTAAATGAGTAGAATTTGATTTTAACTTCATTTCATTTTCTTTAACTGGAAGTGTTGATCTTGTCTAGACCTACAGAATACTAAAGTACCAGAGACTGGACAGATTACTTATGGAAACATGATTAGCATTTACAGTTTCAAAGAACCTCTTTCTGATGCTCTAGACTAGTGGATCACAAAGCAAAAGCCTGCAGAATGGGTAAGTTGGCTTGCAGCTCTCTGTGCAATCTAGAAAAATATTGACAATTAGAGTTCATCAATGTGATTATGTCGTACAGTTAGAAGCATTTTGAAGAGTTAATAAGAGTGCCATTTTTCAAAATCAGGGAAAAGATGTATAATTATTTTTCTTAGATAATTGCTCCTCCACACAATAGTGAAAAAGAAAAAAAAATCTAGTAAATATTAGACAATATTTTAGTATACTGTAGGCTTTGATTCTGTTTATTCTGCTAAGAATGTAAAAGAAACACAAAATCAAAGAAAGAACAGATTGGTTAACCAGTCTGTTTCATTTATTATTGAGCAAGAGGACATTTTCATTTGCATCTTTGTTAGAAGAAGGAATGTATCTGCTTAGAATACTCTGAGGAAGTCTGAACTCATTCAAAGCAATTGCACTCATATTTGTTTAATTTATGTGAGCATTAAAAATGTTGCATTACTTGCCAGTTTTGTACAATAACATGTAGCATGCTTCAGAACTTATCGTTCTGTTTATTTAAAGGAAACAAGTATTTTATTTTTTATGTATTTGCAAGAATGCACAAGCACATGATGTGTATTCTGTGATTGTTTCCTCATACATTTCTCAAGTTCCCTATGTTACATTTGGCCTTCTAGGATGACATGGTTTTCCTCTTTTAATTGCTACTTTTGTTGCAGTAGGGAGAAAAATCCCTGATTATCAGTCTTGGGCCAGAACTTGAAATGAGAATTGTCAGGAGTTTTTCTATGTCTTCTCTGATGATTTTCAAGGTGAATGTGCTCTTGTATTGAAGTTCATGTTCAAAGTTGGGGGCCAGTTTCCAGTTTTGACCACTCACATGAGTCAGATGTTAATGCTGCCCAAATACTGGAGATAAAATCACTTAAAACAGATGAGAATTTCCATGTTTAGAATCTTTGCCAGCAATTGTGATCCATATTTTTTCTATCTAATACCATTAGGACAAGTTTTCCTTTCTTGGCTATGGTTCTTTACTTCAAGGGAAATTTATTAGCCTACATTAATCTCTTACATCTCTTCTGCATAGTTTAGCTGTAGCCTTATCTCCTTACTTATATTTATTACCTGCTTTATTTATATAAGATGAAGTATTGTCTTCATGGTGTCCTCTCCTAGAATACTAATCACTTCCTATATTTTAGGCACTTATGCTTTTGAGTATTTAACTTAAAATAACTAAGAAAGGTGTTTTGTTGCTTCATCACCGACAGAAGGATGCTCTGTGTTGAGTTGAGGGAAAAGAGTAAAGTTGTTCAAATTTCAAGGTGACTCTGCCTTCTGTGGAGGCAGAAAACAAGCCAGAAGAGGAAAAGACCTGGGAAACCTTCTCCTGGGATCTGTGTACACTGATTAACCTAATGTCAGAAAGTAATAATTTATGATAGTCTGGGTGCAAATGGAAGGTGATCTATGATTTTCACGCCATTATCCTTATTATTCTGCATTATTGATGAGAATTGTTTCAACCTCTCCCATGAGCAGGGTTAAATCTTAACACCTGTACACCTATACCTCTAGAAGTTGTAATAACTTTTCTCTTATTCCCACTTCAGATAAGCATTTCTCATTAAACTTTAAATTCTGTTTCATTCTACCAGTGAAGTTAACATTTATATAGCTGACCCTCACTTCTGATACATTTCAAAACTCTACAGTCAATTAATAACAAATCTAGAAACCATATTTTATGCCAGTGTAAAATTTAACTAACCAAATGGAAGTCAGTTGCAAATGAGCGCTCCTTTCTTTACTCTGCTTAAAGAAACATTGCACTACTTTCCTTCCTTTCTACCCTCACTGGTGAAAGTAAATTAATTTGCATGTATATCCTCCAAGAGAGGCTATTGTAGCTAGGACATCCGTTTCAATGACTAATTATTCCACATGAAAACTTTTTTCTTTAACAGATTCCTATCACACAGAATGAAGAGGCCGTGATTAAGTTCATCCAGACTGGTTACTTCCATAAAGCATACAAACAGAACAGAATTGACTTCAAAGGAGATCCTTTCTCAACTTTCCTAGGGAAAAGGGATGGCATACAACTACCAGGAAGACTACTAGGAAAGATAAATTGGATGCCAGTCTAATGACTTTGTAGTAATATATGCTGATTTTCTGAGAGAATTTTAATTGCATGAGTTAATAAAATTTGAAATTGTGATGTAATAGCAGAAGCTTCTTTTCAAAACAAACCTGCAACTCACAGGTTTTCCTTTTCTAGTCTCTCCACAGACCCTTCCCATGGTCATAGCAAATTATTCAGCATTCCTACTCAGTAAATTTCAGCATTGCAAGCAGCTTTTAATTAATAACCACAATTATTTCCGCTCCACAGAGTGTACCTGATTCCAGGATCTCCTGCATGAGGGAAGTCAGAAGAGGAATTCTCTCCCACAAGGAACAACTTGAACTACATGAGGAATAAGGAACATCCATGCAATTTTCCTTGCACCAGACCTTGTTGATGTTTTCCATGGAGAGGCTCTATCTCCATGGAAAGGAAAACAGTGTCTCCTTTTCACTCTTTCTTTATATCAGATGATTGTCTTTTCTCAAGATGCCAATTTTCCTGGTCAAGTTTCCATTCCTTTGGGAGAAGCATGGGCTGAAATAGCTTTATGGTTATGCCGCAATGAGAATGGACTCAGCGGTGATGGGACAGATGCAGGACAGATGTGTCCAAAGGCAGCAGCTGCCATGAGACAGCAGCCAGAGATGCCTTTCTTGCCATGTTGATGGTAGGCTGAAAATGAATGAAGGATATGGACACAAGCTGTCAAGAGGGGTGCAAATAGACAGAGTATTGATTAAATAATGGTGATACCTACGCACCCTGGAGTGTGTCATCATATAGATAAATGACCAGCATTGGGAGTTGACAGATGGTGAATGACTCTTATATAATTGAAAAGTACATTTGAAGCCTGCTGAGAATGTTCCAGCAGCAATTTTATGATTTCATTCAGTTTTGAGGAACAATGAATGACTGGGGGTTTTCATATATTTCACATTTTCTTGTGCATTTTTCCTGCTATTATAGAACATATATGAATATTATAGATGTCACTGTGTATAATTCACAGTTACTTCTTCCTAAAATAATTTTCATATTCTCTAAGGGAACTATAAAATCTAATTTTTGGAAATCTCATCACTATATTTTGTGAGAGTATAAATCTTTGCAATGATCATAGTTCTAAACATAACATGAAAATAAAATCTAAAAAAAATTAGTTGCCATTTTCAAAAGATACTTCCATTTCCCCCAAACATTCTGCCAACCATTTAAAAATAAAGCCAGAAAAAACAGAGCATTTACTAATCAACAGGAGAAATTATAATATCCATTTTGTTTAGGGCAGTTAAACAAATCAATATCAGTTTATCAAGACACTTGGATCTAGCGGCCTTCTAGATTAAATGTATTATAAATATTAAAATACCTGCTTAAATAAGCTCTGAAAATTATACACTAGCTTTTTCCCCAAGAAATTATTTATGCAATTGCAGTATGCAAGTAAAATTGTGTACTACAGAATCAGAGGGGATTTGATGTGAACAAAAGAACAGAAAAGGGTTCATAATATTCAAGGCTGATAGAGGATTTTTTTTTATATAAACATCAATATTTTTCAATATTTGAGCAGAGAAAGAGAACCTAGCATTCACCTTGTAATGGAGGGCTTACAGAAGGCCAATGCAATTACCAGGGACAGAACAACTTACTAAGAATTGGTTTTACTTGGGTAGTTACCATTCTGTGGTAATGATCATGTTTTGTTTAATCTTGGATATTCTTTTTGTGCAGACCTGATCTATCTGCCAAAAGTCTATTGCTTTACAGGAGTTTTGGAACTACTGTGCTTACACCATTTCTCATTCAGCTGGAAAAATGTCCCTGACATGGCTCAGAACAGCACTCTTCCTCTCCCCCACTCATACATTTAATTTGCACAGTTGTATTTTTCATTAATAGCTTCTCATGCACTGAATGTGTGAGCAGGTTTTTTAAGACTGCTTTGGAAAATGTCTTTAAATAGGTAAATAAAAAGATAACTTTCATATACTCTTTTTATTGTTGAGTGTATCTGTCAATCTTTATCTAATGAGAAATACATTTTCCTGTCTCCAGGATTTACTTAGTTACTGTGCCTGTCTGTGAATTTCTAGATATTGCTGAATAAATCTTACAGGCCAGACTTCACTAAGAATGTGCTAAACGCAGTATCCAAAAGACCACTTTAAATTGTATGTTTTCCCAAAAGAATTGGAGTTGGGCATAAAGGTCCAGGCAACAGAAGTCAGGACCTTCCTTCTTGTGAGAAAAGATGATTAAATAAATAAATAAACAAACAAACCAGCAGGGTTTGAAGAGTATAATACTGTAGGAAAGCACGTTTAAGATCATCAGTGATTTTTATAATGGTGTTTTGATCAGATTGAGTGGAATGTAGCGATAAGAATAGAAACGCATACAAAAAAGTGTTTTATATAGAGCAGATTGTGCTTCCAGCAGATATCTGAAGGGAGTACCTGATTTATAATCAGAGTTCTATACCTTGCCAAGCAGTAAAATATTATTCAATTGAATTATATAGTTGTAAACCAAATAAAAAAATTAATGATAAGGCTATGTATTAACGGGCAAGGAATCAACGTCCATTTGTGTAGCCATTCATAGAGTATTCACTCATTTTTGCACATGCATCTGAGAAGCACAGTGTATATAGTTGTGCTAATGAAAGAAAACCATTCACCCTCAGATAAGCAAGTGCACTGAAGGTATGTGAAATCGGATTATTGATTTTGAGGTATATGCTTACTTGCCTCAACAGATCATGCCAATTTCTTCTTTGCCATGGGATGACAATCAATTTAGAAATTTAAAAAAAGAACAGTAAATATCAGACAGGACAATGTGAGCAATGATTTATGGTTGATAATTCATGAATGCAGAGTAATTAATGAAGAGTTTGTGATTTACCAATACTTTTCCGAGTTGTTGTAGACAACTGTATAAATTGTAAAGAACCAACCTCAGTGTTTCTTTTCTTCAAATCAGTAAAAAGAAATATAGTGATTAGGCGAGATTGGGATTAGTTCCTAATAATAATTTTCTATCTAATACGCTTTCTTTTCTAATAAGCTTTCTATCAGCTGTGCTTAGAAAGAACCTCAAATGAAGAAAGGCAATGCAATACATAATAATGTGAAAAATAAATGCACCTGGCTCATGGTTGACAAATGCAGGTAAATGCAGGCTAATGAGTTTGGATCAAAAAAAAAAAAGAGAAATTGTGTAGGTGCTAAATAGAAAATGAGCATCAGGACATCAACCTAAATAGAGATTTGGGAACTATTACAGACAAATCTAGAACTCTGTAGCCCATTAGGTGGCTAAACCAAGAAATATAAATGAGATACTGGGATGCAGCTAAAAATGCACAATATAAATCAAAGTCTAAACTTATTTTAGTTAATGAAGCAACAATCACAATGCTGTGTACACTAATTATCAGTAACAGATGGGATTTCATATCAATCCCTAGGCAGGATAACCTTTAAAGATGGGGGACAATAATTAGGTATCTCAAAGGGCAAGAGACTTAAGATCCAGAGTGATGACCACTTGGCAGCATCCATTCAGGTAAATTCATGCCTAATTCCATGCCCTGTACAGACAATGCACACAAGTAAATTACATTCCCCAATATTTCCAGGCAGAGATCAAGGCTTCATGAAGTGAAGTAGTTGAAGTGCAGATTTGGAGTAATTAACATCACTTTGCATGAAATTGTAGCAGATTTCTTGAGGTGATTGTGAGCAAGGAAAGCTGCTCAGGTATTACTGTTACGCATTATGACTTTATGGTTGCTGCGTATCACCTCAAATTGGTCTTCAAATGGGCAGCATAACTGCCCATTACATATTCTATGGCAGTTGTTTTAGATATGTATTTGTATACATAAGCATGCATATACACAAAAGATGCTATACTATACAAAAATATAACTGTATACTAAATTCTATCAAGATTTCTGAGTTTAGAATAATGTTTTTGAGGAAATTGCTAGTTTATATAATATAATTATTCCCCAAATATTCTGAAAAAACTATTGTCAGAAGAACATTAGTGAACATAAACTAACTCTTGTGCTATGTAACTGGCCTTTGATATATCTTTACCGTAATGTTTTAATATCCTCACCATTTTAAACAAAATGTATAAGTGAGGAAAATACCAGGATTTTGTTATTAACAACTAAAATGTGAATGTTATTTCTTTCTCATTCAGTCAACAAGTGTTTACATTACAAATGCCAGAACTTCGATGAATATTTGTAGTGAGAAAGAGAAATCAAAGAACTGTAAAGAGTGCCTTGCTCCTTAAGAACCTCACAAAACCAAACCTTTCTCTCTAGCCTGGAGGTCAGAGTACTTATAGGAAAAATAGTAACGACTTTCAGCCAGAAAATTGCTGAACCTTCCCTAACAGGTAACAGTGAGTCTCACTAATATAACTTTACCCAATACCAGTCTGAAGAGGACAGGCCAAGAGAGGGCCACAAGGATGGTAAAGGGTCTGGAGGTGAAGCCATGTAAGGAGCAGCTGAGGTCACTTGGTCTGTTTAGCGTGGAGAAGACTGAGGGGAGATCCCACTGCAGTTACAACTTCCTCATTGGAGGGGAAGAGGAGGAGCAGGCACTGAGCTCTTCTCTGTGGTGACCAGGGACAGCAGCTGGGGAAAGAGCATGAAGCTGAGTTGGGTATCAGGAAAAGTTTCTTCACCCAGAGGGTGGTTGGGCATTACAAAAGGCTCCCCAGGGAAGTGGTTACAGAACCAAACCTGACAGAGTTCAAGAAGTGTTTGGACAATGGTCTCAGGGACATGGTGTGATTCCTGGGGTGTCCTGCACCAGGAGTTGGAATTCAATGATCCTGATGGATTCCTTCCATCTCAGCATATTGTGTGATTTTTTTATGAATTGTCCAATTGAACCAATCTCTGCTCCCAGAATAATTTTTTTCACAGAGCAACTCAGTCCTAAATTCGTAAGTCCAGCATGTATCTTACATTCACCTCTCCACAGGAATCTCTTTAAAGACAGAGGGGTGTGTTCAATGAGCTGCCTTTTATGTCTCACTTTTGAATTTTGCATTCTACTTTTCTCAGTCACTTCACTTACCCATTTGGTTCTCTTATCTGAAAAGACGTGGCTTTCAGTTAACCACCTTACTTTCTACTGTGATGCTGGGTAAGTGATATGATCTGCTTGGAGATCTGCAGCTTTCCCAATCAAACAATAGTTCTGATCACATTAAACTTCTGTGTTGATAATATAATTGACCAAGATTTTGCCTAATCTCTCAAAACAACACATTTTCTTTCAGTAGCCAGGGTCCACATCTCTCATCTTCCACGGCCATGATAAAAATGTTAATTTCTTGTGACATGGGAAAAAAATACTTTCCTTCAAACTTGTAAGTCCTCATTCATGGACTGGAGGCTTCCAGCGGCCTTCCATTTCAGTGAAATGTAGGATGTATATAAGTATAGATAGCATTCAGAAAGCTAGCAGGTGAAGGCAGGAAAATGTCTAGAGGAAAATTACTATGTTTAAAAACAAGACAGGTTTAAAATATTTTAAATTATAATTACATTTTGACAAATTGATAGAACTCTATTTACATCTACGTATGTAAAAGATGCATGTGCATGTATATGTAGAGATAGAGACATATCCTAAATTACCAGATAGTATTCTCTAACATAGAATCAGCTTCAATTCCCATCCATTTATAGATGTCACAGTATATTAATCACTGAGATTGAAAAGAGCTATCATATCTCTAATGGGACATCTGGCATAATAGACAGGCAGGCGTGTTTTCATTCAGTCACTGAGGCCTCAGCAAATTACATCTGAAGCTTTGGATTTTGAAAGTACTTTTGTTTGAATGAAGCCCGTTTTGGTAATGATTATATGTTAAAGCATAATAAAGAAGTGTCTTTATAGTTCCAATAGGGAAGCAAAGTACACTATGTGGAAACATTATAAGTATTCATCTCTAAATGTCACTCAGCTACAAAGTTCGACAGTTGCACAGACTAGCCCAAATGGGAACTTGGGGAGCAATACAAAATCCTGATATTGGACGGATTTTGAAAGGCATGTGGGGACAACAAAACCACATTGTAAGTACTGTCTGACTCTCATCACACAGTAATTGTTGAGCTCTCTGGAACAGTAAAAGAAAGAAAATTAAAATATGATGCATTTGTTCCACAAATATGAGTTCAGAAAAGCACAAATGGTAGGCTGCTTCTCCGAAATGTACATCTTTACAAATCCACATGGAGAAAAAGACAAAGCTTTCAAAGTACATTTGCATTAAATATTCAGGTAGTTACATATTTTGTATATTTCAACTGATCAAGCAAAAAAAATCTTTTTACACATCCTTAGTTTTATACTTGAATGAACCATCATTTGACTCCTACTGACTGTACTTATACAACTGAAGTTAAGGATACACAGATATGCTTTCCTGGATTCTTTACTCAAGTCCCGATCCTTATCATAGGCCTCTGTATGTAAACTGATTTTTTTCAATTGGATTTAAACTGGGCAAATAATGTAGCAAAGCAACAGCCTCATCATTATAGCTGCCATTGTTATCAGTTGTTTCTCCCATTTTTCATACAAATGTCTCTTATTGAAAAAAAGAGTAGAGTGTTTTGTAGGTACCAGACCAAATTTCATGCTGAAATCAATAAGTTTATAGGTGGTGTAAAGCCAATACAGAATTCAGACTGAATAATCTTGAGCAATTAGATGCCACTTGCATGGCTTCAGTCTTGTATTGATTTTGTCATTGCCT
This sequence comes from Illadopsis cleaveri, assembly GCA_013399915.1. NCBI lineage: Eukaryota > Metazoa > Chordata > Aves > Passeriformes > Timaliidae > Illadopsis > Illadopsis cleaveri. Next base: position 142,687 of record VXBB01020345.1, on the reverse strand, counting down.
TACAACATGTGTTTTAGTAGCAATTATACTTTCTGGCAAACTTTTTTTTCTCTCTCAGCATCTAAATTGTTGCTTCTTGATTAATCAACAGGAAAAATCAATGCTCTATCCATTGCACTTCCAAGCTTTAATTCAATTACCATCTGCGAACTAATCAAACATTGACCTAGCTATGTCAATAGGCAGAAGGCAATTTTTTTTATACCACCATATTTCCTTGTCATTAAAGGTTACATTTTAGTTCACTTATCACAAGTCTGAATATTTAGTGTAGTTAGGAAAAAAAATCCCGTCTCAACTTTAATTTCATTTAATTAAAAACTCATAAGACCTTTTACGTCCTTTTGCCTATTTTCTGCCATTCATTCTATAACAGTGCAGGGTTATTTTGCAAACAAAAGTCCAAAGTACTTTTTCCAGGTGATTTTAATAGACTGAAACAAGAAAGAACAATTCTTTTTTCCTTGTTGTCAGAAATTACATGTCCATCATTTCAATGGTATTGCCACTGACTTCCTCCTCTCTTAGCAGCTCTGCTGTCTATTCATTTAAGGAAAAAGGGCTATAGTTCTTTTTAATGAGTAGATCCCTAGTAAGGGTTTTTTTCTTCCATGAGCTTCCCTGTCACTGCTTACACAATTTTGCTTACGATATGTCTCTAGCTAAATGTCAAACAATTTTATCTGAAAAACAGCTACAAGCAGTTTTGAGAAAAGGTGGGGTCAAGCTCTTATTTACTCTCTGTGGAAGCAATTACCAAATAGTAACTCCACTGTTTTTGTTGCCCAGCCCTAGGGCTATCATGGTTGAAAGAAGTAAAATAATGATCAATATTAGCACTAGTAATATTAATACAATAAAAAGTGAAAATTTAATACAAAATAGACAACAGAAAAACAAAAACCCACAAAACAAACAAAAAAGAATTCCAGGGCCCTTTCATACCTTGGATTAAAAGACTTTTAAAAAACACAGAAGTGTCTGCACTAAGGGGAGAGGGACCTGACTTGCCTGCCATATAAACAATCACTAAAAACAGCTAAAGCAAGAAGTAAATGGGTAAATCTCTTTTAGGTCAGTTAGCTTTGCTCTAGAGAGACTAGATACCCTGAATATCTTTTAACAGGTCTAGGGGTTGTAGCCTAAAAATAATTCCTAAAAACCCAAAGATAACAGTCAAATAAATTTCCTAGAAAAGGGACATAGGGAGTGAAGAAAAATCTTTAAAGAGCAGGAGTCCTGAACTGTCCTGTCCCTTTCTTTCCCTCAAATCTTAGCTTATACCTCTGCTCTGAGCACATGTGATCACTGAGCAACTTTGTGTTTCACAGGAATTGCTTTCACTGCTGTACTACAACCTTAGTAATCCATGTCAGCTTTACCTAGGTGTTTAAAATTAGTCTTTAGGAGTGATTAAAACTTTTTTTTTTCCTCCCCAAATTCCAGATGTCTATTAAGTATTAGCTATATTTTCTTTTACTCATTTAATATTCTGTGTAAGCTGTCTCATCTTATTTGGGTTTAACAACTGCTTATTTTTCTTTTATTTCAAGAAAAAACTATTAGATTCTGATATAAATCCTCTCAGATTCTGAAACAGTATTAACATCCTCTGGAAAGAGTGCTCTGGCCTTGCTGTGCTTGGAAGGAATTTGCCTAAGTGTTGCCAGGTAATTACTTTCTCCAGTTGGTATCAATATTCTGATATTAATAACTAGTTGTATTATCAAATGACCTCAATATATTTTTCATAAATTATGTAATTATTCATCTACAAGAGTATTAAGAAATTATTACATGAAGGTTATATAAAGATACAGAGCATTTACAACATGTCTTAAAAGGCACTTGTCATTGTAGACATAAAGAAGAGCCAAAATTTATTATACTGAGAGGAAATATGAGTCAAATAAAAGCTAACCAATGCTTTTACTATGTTCTTTTATTGAAAATACTTTTCTATGAATCATAGCTCTTCACTTGTGAAAGGAGTAGAAGCAAGTTCATTTATAACATTTACAACTCTAATTGGAATCTCAATACCATTATGTTCACATGTTCCTCAATAGAATACCCTTACATTGTTCTACATTAAAGACATTTCAAAATCAATCTCAACCTGAGTTTTCCAGCTAAAAATAATTCCAATATTCCAATTCATTTCTCCTAAATGTTCCAGTTCTGAGAAAATATTCCTTATTAAATGGCTTCTGAGTTTTTGAGTGTTTGCGACTTGCAATTACAGAAAACTCACAATAATCAATATTTATTCTTCAATGGAATAAAAAATAATATTGAGAATTAAAGGGGCATGTAAATTATGAAAATCTACATTTTGAGGTCTGTGTAAAGTATGGTGTTTTATGATCCTGAATTATACCTTCTGGACATTGCTTTAGCTATAAACTGGGCCTCCAGAAACCTACTGGTTTGTTGTAAACCAGTAAAGTGATAACATGAACAACTGAAACAAATATCTACACTAGTATATCTGAGTATGATTTCCAGATAGTGGGAATATACAGATCTATCTCTCTTAAACATTAAAAAGACTCAGAGAAGATTGCAATTACCTAATTACACAATGAATACTAGTAATTATATTAAAAATCCAGTCTCATACTCCAAAATATCTCTGTGCTATTTTTATTCTTCAAAACAGCTCTGTGCTGTGAAATTTTGAATATCTTCAGAAAATCAAAAGAAGGTACTGAAACTCCAGTACCTTTCTGTGTCACTTTGTTCAGTACCTCACCAATCTCATCATGAAAAATATTTTTCTTATGTAAAAGTACAAAATTGTCATCTTGCTTCTGTTGTGGTTGTGATTATTTATTTAACTGTACTTGTCTGAAAAGCCTGGTCACAGTTCTTCCTTAGGTCCTAAGTACTGGAGGAAAACAATTAGCTGTTATTACAGACTTTTTTCCCAGGCTAAAGAAATCCCTGTCAAGAATCAAGTAGCCCAAAACTGAACAAGGTGTACTGGGTGTAGCATAAAGAAACCCAAGCAAAAGGGAATATTCAAGGCACTTAACCTCCAGCTACTGTCTTTCTAATACAGCTTAACTGCTGTTAGCATTCCTCCACCCCAAAGGAGCATGGCTGATTCACTTAGGAGATGATATTCTACATTTTACACCTTCATCCACAAAAAGTCCCACCTGCAGCAGTCTGTGGGATAAAGGGAGCAGAGGAGAGCACTTACACAAGGTGGAGTTACTAAGCTCAAAAGTTAGTGCATGCTTAAATGCCTCTTAGAATGGGACTATATTTAAACATTGGTGCATGTGTCTTCCTGAGCAGGCATCCCCAAGCAATAATAGTCGAGGAAGGTTCAATTAAATATTAACCTACCTGACCCTTCATTCAAAAGAATTGAGCATATTTCCATGTGTTACACTGGGAAAAAGTTCTGAGAGTACTCTTCTGTTCTCAGGTCTATCTGAGTAACTATGGAGCCAAGTGGCACTGCCACCAACTGGAGCCCTAGCCTGCATTTGCTGCTTAATCCTAATTGCTTACCTAAATGCAATCCCTAAATGCAGAAAGAAGCCCAGCGTCATCATTTCCCCACATGACACTTAATACATTTCAGAGCAATTCCTGCAGAATTTGCAGCCATAGTATATAACTCTCTCTTAGATTTTTCAGTTAGGATTCAGTAGAGATTTTAATTTGTTTTATAATTCTGTTGAATTATTTAAAAAAATAAATTACATCAGAAAAATTACTTGAATCAAAATTATGTTATTTATTTTATGATTTTTTCAGAGTGTGCAATGTTCCACTTTTATTAGTCAATTGATTATTGACTAATGTGATCAATTACTCCAGTCCTTGTTGAGTCACAGGATAATGTTTTTCGTTCTTGGGCTTTAAATTTTAATATGCAATGCTGACCTTTTTGCTTAGTTGCTCTTTCTTAAAGCACATTTTGTGGAAAAAATTTACAGACTTCCTTTCATGCCAGCTACAAATAATGAGATTTTTCCTTTTATAATTTTTGTAATAGTGCAGCACACTCACCTCCCACTGGGCAGTTTATACAAATTACTACAAACATAACGGTAAATGTTATTTTAACACTTGTTTTGGACTCCAACATAGAAATATATTACATTTTTTATTAGCTCATTTACCACCTACTAAGTTATGTTATTAGCTAATTCATTGAACATGATATGTGTTGGGTAGATTTGGTTACCACTTTAAAGGGACGCTTCTCTGGGTCTGGTTGGTCTGTGCTTTCCTGAATCCACAGAATTTACTATGTCTGTGTGTTCATAAGTGAAAAATAAACCTGAGAGATGCAGGAAGGCATAAAATGAAAGGGTAGGATCTGCCTCTGTCTCACACACCATACCTTATTATAATAAGTAATTGATTTCTCATTGCCATTGTTCAATAGTTCTGATTCACAGCCCATTAAGGTTAATAAAGGAAAAAGACTCATGAGTGAAACCTGAACTTCATTTAAGTACTTGTTAACATTGACAGTGACTCTGTAGCATTGGGAATTTGGTAAATGTCAAAGTAGCAGAATCTCAGACAAATTCCTTTGATCTTGAATTTTGGTGGGATACGTAATCCGAAATTCCCAAGTTCTGTTGAAAATCCTCACCATAAATGAGATCTTAACGAAGACTTTTAATAGCCTAGTCCTACTGAGCATTATTAAAGCCTTGTGTTTTTATAAGCCTGCTACAGTTCAGGTTGTCAGCAAAAAATGAGTCATGCATGTTACAGCTAATGCATACAGATTTTAGGGATTGTCACCTTTGCAAGATGGTTCTGTCTTAATAAGAGCTCATTCTATTAATGAGATATATTATATGTCATGTGAAAAGAATTTGGGGTGGGTTTTTTTTTCTGTATCTTAGATAAAGATTTTTTTTTCTTATAATTTGACATAGCTTTTCTCATAATATATAGCAAATATGTTTTTAATAGCATTGTAGTCCACAAATACATCAGACACTTCATGGCTCTAACCAGACTTAAGAAACCTCCTGAGGATCTTAATGCTATTAAAAATGTTCAGCAAAAAGCCATGGTGACTGGAGTGAGACTAGAAAATGAGGTGCATTAGTTAGGGTAGGAAAGAACAAAAAACATCTCAGAGAGAGAAGTTGCAATAGCCACCATCCAGCAGAAGGATTCTGCAGTTTTACAGCAAGAGGTAAAGAAAATCCCATGCCATAAAGGGGAGTCAGCTTAATGAATGACACCTGGTCAAAAATAACAGAAAAAAACCCTAAGTAAAAGTCAAAAAACATTCGAAGCAGAAGGCTGAGGAGCCAAACTTTGACAAAGTATCTAGAAAGAAGGGAATTTGTTGATAAAGTGGAGAGATTGAAGATATGGCAAGTAAAAAGCATTGATGACCTCATATAAAAAAAGGGAGATCATACCTCTGAATGCATGAAGTGTCTCTTACAGTAGGCAAAACTGAAGAATGAAGAAATAAAAGAATGGGAATCACACTTAGATCAGAGATGGAAGGGAAGAAAAAAAAATAGGTAATAATGGACTGAGAAGCAATAGGAGAAATCCAGCAACATTCTGACCCCCCACCTTGCGCCCCAACCCTGTGGTAATGAGACATAAAACATCAAAACTGAGAAAAGCAAAGAATTCCTATCTATGATTTTGTCTCTCATGTCTGAGCTTTGTCCCATATGGAGGATTGAAGCTAGGCTTAAGAACTCCAGATAAACTCCTGTGTGACACAGTAGCATCCTTTTCTCTTACAGACAATTAGTACTTCTTTAGCATTTTCTACTCTCCTATGAATTTAGCAAAGGGTTGGAGGAAAGCAGAGGAAATCTCCTGTGGAGATTGTTTTTCTCAAATAACAATGCTAATCAATACTTACAGAAAATAAGGAAAACAGAAAAACAATATTCAAGAAGGTAACTCAGCCCTAGAGTTCACCCACCTGTATTTGAAGGGTGGCCAGTTGTAGTCCATGGAACAAAATCTGCTTCCAAAGCTGTCTTATAGTATGGTTGACAGCCTCCAGCTTCTCAGAATAATGCTTTTGTCATGACTATCCTGCACATTAAAATCCAAAAAACCAACATAACCGAGGAATACACTCAGGAGTTTTATCTGCAAGCTGAACTCTTGTATTTCCAGTACTGCCCCAAGAGGCTAAAGGTTTGCCAGCTATGTTACTCAAAAATTCTCATAAGAGAGTTTTTGACCCTTCAGTATAGGCTATGGAGAAACCCAAGTTCTTAATGGTAGATGTTCAATGAACTCACTTGGAGCTATAAAAGAGGGCTGGGCTAACCTTTCCTTAATTATCAGCTTATATTTAATATCAGTTGTAGTAATAGCCATTATATAGGATCAACCTGATGTTTACTCAGCTGTTTTTTTCATCTAACAATATTCCACACTTAGCACTGACTATTTTTTGACAGAACTGGGTCAGGGATAGGAACTGAGGGAGCCAATGGGTATACTTCAAAGCTTTCTTCATGCAAAAGAATTAATTTCTGCATTTTGCTAGACTTTACCCATTTGTTTTGTGGAACGCAGCAGAATGTGTTAGTGTGACCCATTATGCTATCAGTGCCAGGAAAGCTCTACTTTTCTGTCTGGCCTCTCTTGCCATGCAATCAAGGCCAATTGCCTTTTTGCCTCATAGCTTTTCCTACAGAGATGAAAGTGAAGCCTTACTGACACACACAGGATGGCAGTGTGATCACTGAAACAGCTTCAATCTATTGGTACAGGCATGATTAAGCTTCTCTCTTGTCATTTCCCTTAATGTATGCCAATTTGGCCTTGTCAGTCATTTTATCGAGTTTGACAGGAGCTTTCATCCAAAGAACATCTCCAAGAACAATCAAAAAGTGCTATGAGTGGGGCTGGACTGGAAGTACATTGCCTGTACTGAGCGCTCCTTTTGTTCTATTAAAAAAACCCTGAGCATTCTCCACTACTGAATGGTAAAATCAGTTTTAAATTTTAGAAGTGATCAGCATGTCCAGTCTAGAGTAAAAATAAAAATGGTAATTAAAAAAACCCAGCAATATCAGAGTTAGTCTCTTAGTCTTAAAAAGAAACATAGATTTCCTTTAACTTCCAGGTGAAAAAGAAAATTATTGGGGTTTTTTGGCCAACAAGTTGATCAGAAGTGTGCATCTTGCTTCTCCAACAGGCAGTCCCTGATCATTCTCTGCAGTGCAGCACTATATGTCTGTGAAGTATTTTTTCCATATTGTTGACTGATCCTCAGCGCATTCTGCTGGATGTCACTTTGATAAAGATATAACTTGATTGCTGTACCATCAGGCAAATCTGTCTTTAGGCCTGTCCCTTCATTCCTTTTCATCAAAGCTTTATGTGCAGAGGGGAAAGTAAAAGTAGGAAAAGCCACCAAAAAGACAGTTAAGAATGAGAGTTCTTTTTGGGTCAGTTTTTCTGATGTTTAATATTGCATAGTCAATCTGCAGAAACTGGTATTTTTGCTGTTCTTTTTCAAGGGGCTTAAGACTATACAATTTATATTCCCATTCATCCAAATGTTTTCCATCCATGAAGGAAACTTTTGAGAGTCCAGGTTATTAAGCATCAGGGAATCCTAGCTTAGATCCCTTCTAGATGGAAAATGCCTTTAATGCTCTTTTTTTAAAATTAATTTTTATTTTAATTCCAATAGGATTAACAAAGGTCGTGAAAACATGTTAGGACTTCTTCCTATTGGGAATATCATACTGCCATAAATATTCTCTTCCTTTTTTCTGTATTAAAAAAATGAGAAGTTATTGAAAGGATAAGTATCATAAGCATCTTTGTCTCCTAATGCTTTCTTGGTACACAGGCTGAAGACTTGAAGAGGCCTTCAGTTGTGTGGACCTGTTGCACTGCACAAGGCAACTGAAGATATATTTCAGGGTTAATGACTTCCTCTGCTTGAAAGAGAAAGAAAAACAACTCATGGATCAGAAAGTGATCCCTTCAAGGAACAAAACAGGTTGGATAGTAGATATGTTTTCTGTTTCTTTTTACATTTTCCAGGGTGAATCTTAAGCAGCTCTGAATCTAGCCTTTACAAGACACCCCTGGGATTCTGAATGAAATACAGAGGGCCATAAAGAGATAGCTGAGATGAAGAATTAGTCATAACTGAGTCTATTGTGGAGGACTAGCAAGAAGAGAAAGCAGTTGAAGAAAAATGAATATTTTGCTTGCAAGATCTGAAACGTTTACTCCTAATAGCATAGATTTACTTAGTTTGCTAATCCCTGTGACATTCTTGGTAATAAATAAGGCTGAAAATGCTGATGACATGTCCTCCCTTTTGTGTTTATGGATATGCAGGCATATCATGCTTACTATGCTTGCAAAGCAACTAAAATGCTGAAAAGCACAGGAGAGATCCATCCTATTTTTAACTCGTAGATGAAGATAATATAACAAGCTTGATTTGGAAAGGAGCCTGAAATTTTGAATCTTTTGATCAGTGTCAGACATATGGCTCTTGCTGAGAAGATAACTTTGAGTATCTGAAACTTTTCATTATCTTTAATTAAGACTATAGTAATACAATTTCTTGGCTGTTTTTTTATAAACTGACAAGCCAGTCCAACATCCTAGAGCACAAATACTGATGTGCCTTCCAAAACTGAATGGCAGATGCTGTACTTGACTTTGTTTCTCATTCTTAAAAGTAGGCTTTTCCAGCTGCGCCTTCTAGTAGGAAAACCTGAACAACATTATTTTGGCTGGTACTATCTGTCAGTTATAGATAAACTGTGCTATTTTCTCCTTCCTTATTTTTTGCAATTCTCCTACACCTTTAACAACTAGATGAAACATATTTAAATAGATTCAAGTATTTGTGATTCTTTTCTAAAGCTGACATGGTCAATGTTAAACAAAGTATTATTTACAATGAAAACAGAATACTTAGGAGAAAAAAAGGATTGCAAAACAGGTAATGTACACATTGCTTTGCCATTCCCAGTGGTTACCTAAGCAAGAATAGATAAGGTTTTTCTTGCCAATGTTGTAAGGCATCTACAAAATAGATGATTTAAGCACAATACTATCACTGGAAAGTAAGATAAGAAAGCACCTGCACTGGTTTAACAAAGAGCCAGCTGGGGTCCAAAGGATTACAGCCGTACACAAACAGAAATCAGACACTCTTGTAGAATCCCCCCAGCAGAGTTCATAAACATGTGGCTACTGCATGAAGCCAGGATTAAACCATACTCTGCCCCCAAGCCATCACATCGGTGAGGTAGCACACAGTTCTGTGCATTACACCTTGCAAATACCTGCACCAATGGCTCACTTCTTTGGAGGGTGTCCTCCCTTTCAAATTCACTAGAGTTCCTTTGATGGTCCATGGGGCTGTTTTTTATTTATTTATTTGACTTGTCTCTTGCCAGATCTCCAGCACCCACTGATGGATTTTCCATAAACTAAATCTGTTCTTGCAGGTAACAGGCATTCCACAGATAGCACCCATTACATTGCTACAAGGTGGCTCCAGGTCTTGTCACCACCTACTGCTGCAGCTCTCTATCTCACCTGCAACAGATAACCTCAGGTGACTCACAATATTTTCCATAACTCAGAAACAGAGCTGGGTGCCCATAGATGGAAATGGACCATGGAAGAGCCTTATCTGAGGGTTTCTGGCATCTGCCAACATTCCACATAGCAAAGTCTTTTTTTTTTTTTCTCTGAGACACCATCATTAATGAAAAAAACTGCAAATCCTGTTTCTGTCTTCAAAGAAATATCAGGAGACAAGTCTACAAATTAAAAGTGTCTCCTACTGAAGTAGCTTCACTGCTAGCACAGTTTAAACTAGGCTATGGCTGTTAGAGAAGGCAATGTGGATATATAGTTATTCTGTTATCTACATACTCTTACAGAACCTAGTAGCTATTTCACTGAAAATATTAAAGGGATTATTAAAAAAATTAGTTACAGTAAGTTTTTAGGCAAACAAGGGGTCTTGAGAGGATGAGAGGAAAGACAGTGTATTAGATTTTGATCAAATGTGCAAAGCTTTGGTTCTGTAATGGGTATGCAATACAGCAGATATTGTGTGTAGCACACATTCAAGAGAGATTAATAGTCATATTAACCTTTTTAAAAATGATGACACAGATATATCCCTTTGTGATTGGTGTGACAAAGCAATAAAAGCATAGTAAAATAATAGTAAAATTCATGTCTTCTGACCATCAAATAAACAAGAAAAATAATCAGAGATTTACAGCATGAACATGTATGTATAATATTTGACATTTCATCTAAGCAATGGAGAAGCACAATTAGAGGGATGATAATAAGGTGTTTTAAAAACTCCTTGAAAAATGTTCCAAACTAATTTCAGCATCAGAAACATTGGTGCCATTACCTTTAATAAAATGCATAGACACATCCAAATCAATCTCTTGGAAGGTACTAAATTAAGAACCATTTTTCAACATGTTAGCCTTTTATGTTTGGCAGTATTTACAAAAAGTCAAAGTAAACTATAATGCGAAAGGAACTGACCAGAAATAAAAATAAAAAAAGCTATGTTCATGAATATTTTTGCAATTGTCATAGATGTCAATGCTTAGCTGTAGTGTTGATTCCATGATCTTTAAAAACTGGCCTCTTTTTTACGTAAATATTACTGTTATGGCCAGCTTGAACATACTATTTTCTTTTTGATGTAAGGAATCTTGAAAAAACAGAAAATTCGTCAAATATTGCTCATAGATCTCTTTCTTTGAAAAAGTCATGCCAGCACAATATCTAAAACTCATAAAAATCACCTTACGAATATCACTGTCAAAACCAAATGCTTAGAAAAGATGAAATCAGAAATGGCACTTCAGCTGCATGTACATTGCTACCTACCATGAATAATGTCTCTGTCAGACAGACTCCAAAACAATCTGGTCAGGAGAGCAGCCGTGTGGTCTGTGCACCTTTACCTGTTTCACCCATGTTCTTACTTGGATTCATTTCCACTGGACTGGACTTTCAATCAGGGGAACTCAAACTTATAAATAAATCTCTTCATAGCTGAATTCTTATGGACTGCATAGAACAGACCAACTTTGAAACCAAAGGTCTGAAAGGCCACAAGAATGCAAGCTGTGTGCTGTGCCTGGGAAACGTTTCACTGAAATTTTGATGACTGAAAGTCAAATGTCTGGTTGAGGGTGGTTGTCTTGGCTCTTCTGTAGAAAATAAAAGACACAGTAACCTAGAAAATGTGATTCCCCACTTTGTGAGTGTTGACTCAGCATTTTGCACCAAGTCCCATCCTGACTGTCAATGAACAGTATTGCATGTGAAGGGCAGTCACCGATTTTGGGAATTAAAGTAACAAAAATTGTTTATTTATAAAAGTAGCTGTAGTGGCTTGACCCTTGCTGAATGCCAAGCACCCACCAAGCCTCTCTACGACTCTCCTCTGCAAATGGACAGGGGATAGAAAATATAACAAAAGGTTCATGAGTTGAGATAAGGACCATGAGAAATCACCCACCTAATACCATCACTGTTAAAACAGACTCAGTTTGGGAATATGTTGGAACCCTGATAATTAAATTTGTTACTAACAAAATCAGAGCAGGATAATAAGAAGCAATATAAGACCTCAAAAACACCTTTCACTCACCCCTCTCTCCTTCCCAGCTCTTAAAGGCAAAATGAAAACCAGATCACCAAAACCAATGTTTACATAGCAATGTATGTGGATTGGAAAAAAACTGATTTTTCTTTGTAACTTTATAACTGTTGTTACACCAAATATTAAAACAATGAGTAAAATATTTTTACCACTAATTCTTGCAGAATTACACACTAAGTAGCAGTCTATGTGTAAAAGATAGGTACTGAAATGCAGTGCCAATCTGTTGCAATTAAATCTCACAAAAAGGACCTCACAGGAGGTGATGAAACCAAGAAACAGACTAAGTACCTGTACAGAACTGCATGAGATATGCCCAACAAAAGGGCTGTTTTCCACAGTGCTTGCTCCTGTTTTGTGTTCTACAAAACCTCTTTGAAAACTTCCAAAAGCTTTAACATATTTTTTTACACATTTTAAAAAATAGTCTAAAGTGTCTTCTTTCTTAGGTCCCTTTGGGGTAAAAACAAACAGTGCTGTAAAAAGCAATATGCTATTAAAACATAAAAACTTTTAGAAACTCCATCATAAACTTGCCGTATCACATGAGTGTATCCAAGTCAACACTTTATAGCATCAGGGACTACCTATGGTTCCTTTCTGCTGATGGTGTTGTCACTAAAATGTGCATTAGTATTGATCAGTTATTCTACCATGATCTTCTTGCAGCTAAGTCAGCAGGAAGATAGACTGGAGTGAAATGTACCTTTTCTGAGAACATCACAGATAAAAAGGAAATAATTGCTCATGTGAAATATTGCATTTAAACCACTGTAAATATTTCCTAGCTCTTGGAAATAATTAATATATATCTATTTGTATATATATATTCCTTGTAGAGCTAGCAAATAGCAATTTGGTAACTATCAAAAATATTATGCACATCATGTGCTGGAAAAATTAAAGAGTACCATATTTTGTGCATTCATTTTAAGTTAGCTGATTACTTTTTAATTTTTTATTAAAATTGAATTTTATTTTTAAATTTTAAATTTAAATTTTTCCAAATTAAACAATATCAAAAATTTTAGATCTCTTCCATCAGATAATGTCTGTTCCTAATTAATTTCATCTGGATGTTTAACATGCAATAACCACTTATTCTCTTAGCAATTATTCAGATGGTTGAAATGCTAAAAAAATTTCCTTAGAAGTATGGGAAGTAAGGAAGAAAATAATATGGTAACATGATAAGAGTAGGGTCAACAAAAATCCTAAGAAATTTAGGAAAGGCTTGCTAGGGGAAGGGATGAAAAACCCAAATGCAGGATGGTTTTGCCTCAAGCAGAATCCTTGGCAGGTATGTCATGCATGCAGGAAATGAGGAATCTGACAAAACCAGCACTGTCCTGAAAACAGCACAGGGTGTTACAGCATAATTTTAGTACACATGGGCTTCAGAAGAGGATGCTTCTTGGAGCATCCAGCTGACTATCTTCTGTCACAGCTGAATGATAACTTGATATCATTCTTTGAACAAAGGCACTGTATTAAAAATTTCCATGAAATCTCCACAGTAGCTAACTTCCCACTAACACTTTTTTAACTGATATTGATATTTCAAAGCCTTTTGAAAGAGTTTATGACTACCTGAAGCAAACACCTGCTGTCTAATCCCATAATTTACATTACAGGTAGCACTTAATTATCTGAAACACATCAGGGAAAGAATATAGCTACTGTATAAAATATTAACTAAAGATTTCTTCTCACACCAAGCAAAATTTACCAGAGAAGAAAAGTCTTTCTGTTCCTCTGTCCCAAGTCCTGGGAGTTTGTACATTTCACTTTGCAGACGGAGGAGTCACAGAAGGATGGGACTTGTAATATGGCAGAGGAACATTTTGTCTCAAAAAGAACACGGAAAAAGTAACAACAACAATAGACACACTCACATAATCCCCTGTCAAATGTGTACGTTTAAGTAGTGGGTTGGGCCTGGCTGGACACCAGACATTCACCAAAACTTCTCAATCACTTGCCTCTGCAACAGAGGGGAGGGGAGGCGAGGGGAGGCGAGAAGAGAAGACAGAGGGTTGGTGAGTTAAGAACAGAGACTTCATTGCCCAAATACCTTCACAGGCAGAACAGACTCAAATTGAGGATATACATGGAACTTGTTAGTAACAAAATGAGAGCAGGATAATGAAAAGTAAAATATATCTTAAAAACACCTTCCCCCCAGTCCTCCCTCCTTCCTGGGCTCTACTTCCTTCCCCCCCAGCAGGAAAGGAGTCAGCCAATAGAGGTTGTGGTCAGTTCATTCCATATAGGATCCCCTTCTCCAGTGTGGTGTGCCTCGTACAAGAGACAGTTCTCCAAGAATTTCTCCAATGTGAGGCCATCCCATGGGCAAAGTTCTTGACAAACTGCTCCAGTGTGGGTCGCTCTTCCATGGGGTGCAGTCCTTCAGGCATAGCCTGCTCTACAGTGGGTTCCCCACAGGGTCACAAATCCTACCAGGAAACCTGCTCCAGCATAGACTCCTTTCTCCATAGGTCTGCAGGTCCCTGCCAGGAGCCTGCTCCAGCATGAGCCTCCCACAGGATCACAGCCTCCTCTCAGGCATCCACCTGCTCTGGCACAGGGCTCCTCCATGTGCTGCAGGTGGGTATCTGGATCCCTGTGTTCTTCCATGGGCTGCAGGGGCACAGCTGCTTCACCATGGTCTTCACCAAAGGCTGCAGAGGAATCTCAACTCTGGTGCCTGGAGCACCTCCTGCCTCTCCTTCTCCACTGATCTTGGTGTCTGCACAGTTGCTCCTCTCATGTATTTTCACTCCACTTGTCTTTGGCCACAATTATATCTGTGCAATAACTTTTTTGGGTTTTATCCTTGTTAAACATCTTATCACAGAGGGGTTATCATCATTTCTAATTGGCCCAGCCTTCACCAGTGGTGCATGAGTCCTGGGGCTGGCTGGCACTGGCTCTGTTGGACATGGAGGAAGCTTCTGGAGGAAGCTTCTGGCAGCTTCTCACAGGAACTGTTGCCTGGAATCAAGAGACAAAATCTTTCCAAGCAATATAAAGAGTAAGAAGATAAAAACAACTCTTTAATTAAGGCTTTCTGCTGTGCACAATTATGGCTATATGCACACATAGCTATACTGTGATAGAGAACAGGAAGAATACTTGAAGCTAGGCAACTATATATTAAAAATCTACTAAATTACGAATGTGAAAAAGGTGAAAAATCTTTAGGCATCAAAACCACCTCTGCAGCCCCCCTGCTACCAAAACCTGGTCAAGCAACCCCCATGCAACTTCCTTCAGCAATTATTATATCTGATAGTTACATGATTACTGATTAATATTGTATCTTATATGGTTACTGATCAATAAGATTGCTTGGCTCTCTCAAGTAAGATCCCTAAAGTATAAAAAAAAGTGCTGGAAACATTCAGCCTGCTTTAACCCCTCTGGGCACTGTCCAAATTCAATGATGTTATAGAATGGTTTGGCTTGGAAATGACATTCAAGGTCATCGAGTTCCAACCCCTTGGCCAAGGACACCTTCCACCACACCAGGCTGTTCAGAGCCCCATGCAGCCTGGCCTTGAACACTTTCAGAGATGGGTTAACCACAGCTTCTCTCAACAATCTGTTCCCGTGCCTCACCATTCTCACAGTAAAAAATTTCCTATTATCTAATCTAAACTTACTGTTTTTCAGTTTGAAGTCATTCCCCTTTGTCCAGTCACTACACACCTTTGTGAATAGTCTCTTTCCATTTTTCTTGTAGGTTCCTTTCAGGTACTGGAAGGCTGAAATTAGATCACATCACAGCCATCTCTTCTCCAGGTTGAACTATCCCAATTCTCTCAGCCTTTCTCCATGCTCCAGTAGGCTGATCATCTTGGGGGCCTCCTCTGCACTCATTCCAACAGTTCAATGTCTTTCCTTTGCTGGGGCCCCAGAGCTGGATGCAGTTTTCCAGGTGCAGCCTCACCAGAGTGGGGCAGAGGGGCAGAATCCCTTCTCTCACCCTGCTGGCCAAGCTACTTTGGATGCAGCCCAGGATACCACTGTGTTTCTGGAATACAAGTGTACATCGCCGGCTTGTGTCCAACCTCCCATCCACCCAAGTGCTTCTCATCATGGCTGTTCTTCATCTGTATCAAGGCCTCTCAATTGCCAATGTGAGAATGTTCATGGGTATCACAGATTTTTCTGCAAAACTTACAGCTGGTGGAGAGATCAAAAGTTCTAGTGAATGAATTGACTTTTATTGATCTGCACTATTAGTCTTATTTAAAAATACATAAAAGCAGCTGTTTGATCAGTCCTCTATCTTGAGCCAATGACTCAATTTGGAGTAATCTGTAGTAAAAATGAATGGAACTTCATGAGATTAAAAGAATTATAGGAAAAACTACAGAATGCTAAGAGAAAGGTGCAAATAATGGACTTGGGACCAAAGGAAAAGCATTTGAAGAGAGATTTTCAGATTGCAAACTTGCTGTATACAAATACCTAAGTTAAAGGAATCTTTTAAGACATAGTACAAGATTTGTCATGAATTGCTGAGAATGAATGTTTCTGCAAATCTCCAAG
The DNA here is from genome assembly GCA_013399915.1 of Illadopsis cleaveri. Lineage (NCBI taxonomy): Eukaryota > Metazoa > Chordata > Aves > Passeriformes > Timaliidae > Illadopsis > Illadopsis cleaveri. The sequence goes on along the minus strand of VXBB01020345.1, from coordinate 126,462 downwards.
AAAGAAGAAAAACATTAGAAAAGCCAGTGAGCTTAAAGATCTGTGAGGCTATTGGAAATTTCTGGCACATCTCCTGGTGTATTTGTATCATAGACAGAGTTTGTTCCCTGGTGTGTGCACAATGAACCTTATCTCCCTGCTCTCTCCACGGTTTCCTAATCCTCTCGTCTCATCCATAAGCTGGAACAGAAGGCATAGAGAGAAGATAATGCTATTATGAACATTTTAAGCTGCCATTCTTTTTTCCCACTGGGTATCCCGAAAAAACTGCCCTCTTTTCCTCTACATATTGTCATTTTATAGCTTCACTTTCCACTGCCAGGTATTTGGGGATGCTTATGTCTTTGCTGTCCCTGGAGCATACAGCCAACATGTGAATAGTTCATCAACTATTTTGATAAATATTTAGAAATATGATGAATGGACAGACTATATCACCAAAAAAGTTTAGAGAAAGAGCTAGGAGTTGTGGGAACAGGTATAGAAGTAAGAATTTGCTAAGAACCTAGAGAAGTTGGGAAGGTGAATGGATAGGGTCTTTGAAGCAAGTTGGGAAGGAGGACAAAGAAAGAGAACTCAACTGTCAAGTAGTTGCAGGGTCAGACATATTTTTATGAGCCAGTTCTACATAAACAGTCCAAATAATCCTGAATAACATATACAGTCTTCAGTTTCAACAAAGACCTTAAATAATTATTGAGGGTTTTCTTCACAGAAAGCCAAAAAACACAATGTAAGAGAAATGGAGCTGACATTTACCACTGACATATTTAGTTGGTTCTATATTAATTTTTTGTTAACTGTTATGCGCATGAATGCACCTTTATATTTTTGAATAATGTTTCTTTTAAATAATTACCATCTATTTAATGAATTTTCCCATTCATTTCTTCTTTTTTTTTTATATTAAGTCAGGTGTTTATAGATTAGTTGGGTTTTTTACTAAGTGTACTGCTCCCTCCCTGTCTGTAAAGTGAGATGAGAGCTTGATGTTTATGTGGTTAAACACGATTTGTGCTTCCTGCCTTTGAGGCACAGCCATAGATCATGCTGTGTTATTTATCTTGCTTACTCCAGCTTTTTGTGATGAATTATTAAAATATGCCTGGAAGCATGGAGCCATTTGGAAGAAGGGTCTTACTGGAGAGTAGAACAGATAAAAGCACTGAGATAAAACAAGCAACCCTGTCACCAGCAGACACAAGCAATATTGCAGAGAAGAAAGAGACCATTTTATCGGTCAAATTCTGCTTACAGCCACACTAGTGAAACCTCATCTAGCTCAGCGAATACAGCTGGCTGCTTGAATTCATCAACTGCTTAGAAAACAGTATAGTGACTATCCAAAGGCAAAACTGCTACATGAAGCATGGAAATCTGGTTTACACTATTAGTAGACCTGCAGCAAGACTGCAAGATGACTGTAACAAGAGACTAGTCCAGGAAAAAAAGTCCTTCTGCCTCTGAAGTCTTCATAGAGTTTCTTTTACATCTCAAGAGATGTAAAGTACTACAGGATTTTTCTCCCAGGAGAAGTACGTGAATGGTCCTGTTGTTGTGTTGGGTAAAAGTATGCCTGGGTTTTGAAATAATCAGAAAAGAATTTCTGGGTTAAATATTGTTACCTCTAAATTTTTAATTCTTCATTTTATTTCACTAACTACAATGAATTTTGAAAAACTTAATACATCAAACTTTTGCAATCAATGTGTCTCAGATTTTTAGACAAATCTCCGGCAAAAATGCTCAAATATTTTTAAGAAAAAGAAATAAAAAAAAAAATCATGTTTTATACCCTATTAAACTCTTAGAGCAAATTCACAAAGAAGCCCTAAAGCCTGCAGCAGAACATGAAACTTGAAAGAGGACTGACAAGAGATAAGGATCTGCCTTTTCTCATATTTCCTAAAGCTCTTCCTCTATGATACAGCTATTAAAATGAAGCTTGCATATGCTGAAGTAACATGGGGCAGAATTTAGCAGTGAATTCTGCAAAGATTTGCCATCCCTGACTGTATTCCTGTGCTGTGCACAACCATTGCATTCACTACATTCACGGTACTCCAAAAGGGAATTACGTACTGTGTTCTCTTAAGGGAAGTGAGATGCTTTTTCTCTCCCAGATTCTCCAAGTCATTTCTGGACTCCAGCTGCCAGGATGATGCCTATCCATAATTAAAACATGCCTGGAGAGAAAGAACAGAGGCAGAGCCTAGCGTATGAAGAAGCAAAGACAATCGCACATCATCAGCCTGAGACAAGCTAGTGTAGAATCAAGAAGTAGAAGACAGCTTAGGAAAAAAAAAATGAAGCAAGAAAATAGAACCAACAATGGTAGGGGAAAGAACTGAGGAAATTACTTGGAATTGTTGGTTTGTTGGTTTTTTTCCCCGGTGATAGTTGACCATTACTGTATTTCACATGAAAAGGAACTCTGAATAGGTCTGAGAAGGACATGGGTATTTTTCCTGATTGAGCAATCAGGTGAGTTGGACAGGAAGATATCACTGCCAAGATACAAGATTTTCCATGAAGTTGAAATTAGAGTCCATTCGGTTCAGATTCCCTTGGGATTAGGCAATACCTCAGCAGGGTTTCCAGGACCACAGTTTTGGATTTAACTGTTTAAATGCTGTTCAAATGGCTGTTTCAATATCTGCAAACTTCAGCCTAGCCCAACAAACCTTTTCCATTCAACTTCTCCACAGATCGGATAAAATTAAGAAAGCCATGAAATTCTGAGTGCGAGTCTGTATGTCACATAGAAATGCAGGAAGAATAACAAGGACAGAATTCTCTCAAGAGAAAAGTTTAGAAAGCCTTCAAAGCCCAACAATACCAAAAAAAAATAGCTCCTTTTCAATAACTGAATGTGAATGTGAAAAGAGTCTTTGGTGGTACTACCTTAAAACTCATGTGAACTGCACCTTGATGTGCTACAACACATGCAGTGTGTTACACTGATTTCCAGCTCAGTGAATCATACATATTTCTCTTCCATCAAAGGTAACAGGAAAACTGGACAAGTAATTCTGTACAAACGGTGTTAATGCCTTACTACACAACCTAACATACTACAGATTTTAGATACAATGAGGTACCCACATTAAAATATTTAATCACCTTGTGAATTCCTAGAAGTTTTTAAAGTGTCTCTTTGTAACACCAGTTTATGAGGTGTGCAGCTGGAGCTTGTTTGGAATGCAGAAATAAAGAGAAAACTGACAGGTAAATTAAACACATGCAGGTGCTAAACAAAGAGACAATAACATACTGTGGCTTTCAGAATCTATGGGGGAACTCAGAGGTTCTCTTGCTAAACTAATATGCTGTAAGAGAAGTGCCCTGGAAACCAATAAATGCATTGCAAAATTTTACAGTAAATTAGAAGCAAGTCAGTTAGCATAGACATTTAGTTTAATTAGCTAAATTCTACAGTTTGTAAATATAGACAAAAAAACCTAGGCATAGTGAGGTTCACTACAAAAATATGAATAATGAAACCTTATCAAGTAGATTCCCAATTTAATATATTGCATGCAAAGCTTCAGGTGTATGCAGATATGTAAGTAATGCTGCTTCTATGCAGCTAAGCTTCAAACATTTAAATACTTCTTGCTACAATGTGTTTGCTGCAATTATTATATTCCTAAAAAATGTGCCTTGAATTTCAGTCTAAAACATATTAACATTCTAAAGAGGTTGCAAACAGATCACATCTCAGAACAGGTATTAGTAATAGTGCCCAACACCCTGTATGCACTGCAGTGTTTTTAGCAATAGTATTTTTCAGTAAGCTTATGTGAAATTGTACAAATGAAAACCTTCATCATTTTGATGATGGAGTTCGAGGGATCACCTTTACTAAGCTGGAAAATCATCAATAAGATAAAGAAATTCATCTGTCAGCAGAATATCTACTTATTCAAAAAAAGTGCATCCATCCTTCATTTATTCAAGTTTGATACCACCCTTTTGTCTGAATGAAATAGAGACAGAAGAAATGGGGTGAAGCAAAAGAAATTAGCAGATAAGAGGAGCAGGGAAAAAGAAAAAAGATCCATGTGGATTGGACAGAAAATTTAACATAAACTTTGCCGACAGGCCTTCTCTCCAAGGAGGACAACCAGAGATACAAGATACGATGCGTGTAAGCAGGATCTCATGAGGAAATGAGGCCAGGGTTCCCAGCTGATGAGAGAAACTATTACAATTTTGTCTCAAATATCCAGTTTAAACTTCATTTCTATTTCTTTCACAGTGGTGTTCTTACAGACATTTGTATCTATGTTGTCTATGCTGGGAAATGTAAATGGACATTTTTTTGTTGCATCTTTCCTTAGCTCAAATCCTACAGATAATTTCAAGATGATTATTTTTATTGTCCCAAACATATTGAGAGACTAAAAATAGCAGTCCTAGAGCCCAGTGTCACAGTTTTCTGACATAAAGGTCCAGCATATCAAAGAAGACTAAGATTTTTTCTTTTATATAGAAAGTCTATTGGATTTTATCTTTTATCAAAGGGAGCAGGAAAGAAGTGGGGTCAGTGACTGTCATGAAAGTTTTCTGACATACAGTTAAATGTTTGAACCCTGAAGGCTCAAAGAAAGTTTTGTAAAGTACTTGTTTAAAACAACCCTTTTCTGAATCTTTTATGTGTTTACATTTACTGAGAGATAACCTGGAGCTCTTGATTTGTTGTCTTTTTCAAGGTAAGGAGAGATTTCAACTTTTCAGGATTTTTTTTTTTCCACTGTTTTGTGACAGGTAGAAGTGCATTCAAACAAGCAACATTAATTCAGTCACTTTCTGCCAAAGATTGGTTTGATGACATATACATGACTGAGTGAATAATTAGTTGTTTATATTTTTCTGTTAAACATTACAAGACATGAATTGAGCAAAGCTGTAAAGTTAGTCTCTCTTGCCTGCTATTAAAATGTTTTTGTTTGAAAGAATAAGTTCTCTCATCACTATCTATATACTTCTATATAACTTGGAAAGAAGTTATACAGAAAATAATTCTTTTTAATTAATAATTGCATAATTTTATATTTCATTGGCCACTTTATTGTCCTTTTACACTCTATTATTTGTACAAATGATGCAATTGGAAGAGGGTTTGGGAGATTTTTTTGAGTTTTTGTCTTCTGCATTGTTTCAGATAAAATCCAAATTATGGATATATTCATCACCTAATAAGATCCTGACTTTGCTGGCAGCAGAAATCTTCATTCTGGAAATCTATAACCATTGCTTTAGTATTATTCCCTCTGGATGTTTTTTCCTTTCAGTATACTTGCAGTTAGTGTTATAACATAAAATTATACCAAAAAGAGTCATCAGACTCCTTTTTTCCTTCTTTTCCTTCAAAGGATAGATTGCATCTAAGAAAATATCTTCACATTTCTAAGTTTCATGTGCATGTCTGTATTTTCATTTTCTATTTTGAAAAAAAAACCCCATAACTCTACTGTAAACTACAGAAAACATGAGAAAGTTTTGGGCATATATTCCCAGACATACTGGGGATATATATTTCACAGAAAGGCCATGGTCCTTTCAAAAGGAAATAAAAAAGTAATAAGCAGATTGAGCTAAACACTTTAATGAAGAAGTATTAAAGAATACAGTTGTCCTACAAACCAGTAAATTTTACTTACTATACAAGTTGTGTGTAATTATATTTCTTTCAGACGAGTATATCAGAAAAAATAAGATTTCCTCTGCAAGTAATTGAACTGTTTTTCATAACACCAGTTACATTGAAAGACCAATTTTTAAATTTTTTTTTTAATTTTTTTTAAATGAGGAGTAGCATTAAGTCCTATAGAGTCTTCATTTGACGGTTTCTGCAACCTTACTGGAATGTTATGGTTTCTATCAAAGCAGAACAAGGATTGGTAGCATTTCCATTGGCTTTTCCAGGAAACTTATCAACTTCTCAAGAAAATGCAGCCTCCATTAATTTATTTCCTGACAGGACCACTGGTAACTTTGTGCTGGAGTTTTGCTTAGCCCTGATGGGATATTTCATTGCTGAGTTTGCTGATGCAGCAGCAGTCAACAGTTAAATGTTATTAAGAACTTAATTGATGTAAATAGATACAGGCTCAGAGTAAGGACTTGACCAGAAAGAAGGGTCTCCAGCCTACCTACCCTCTCCAAAACAACCACTTTTTTCTGTATTTTTCCTGTAACTGCATTACTCTTCCCCAGAGCCCAAATAAGGGTTCAGTTATGCTACCATTCCTCTAAAGATGCAGTTCACAAGACTATTTTTCATTCAGTTTCATATTCACTGGGAAGCAACCAGCTTTAAACATAGGGGGATTGAACCTGAGCCTATTCAAAGAAATAGACACACTAAATTATATTTGCTAAAGCAAATAGGTATAGAGCAGAGTATGTTATAGTTAAGTTTGTATTGCAATCCAGCATCATTGCTCAAACTGCTAATTTTTATTGGACAAGAACAGGAAAAAGCAATCTGACAGTGGGCTGAGCAAAAACCTTGTATTTCTTGGAAAGACAGGACCAAATATTACACAGTATTTGAATATTTGTTACTGTTAGGGTTGAAATACAGGTATTCAAGTTTCTAAATAAATTCCCTACCTACTGATAGCACTCAATACTCATTTCCTTGAGTAAAGAAACCTGAATAAGCATCTAAAAATGTTTTGCCAGAAAAATATGGAAAAAATTTTCTGTGCAAATATGTACATTATGTAGATTTCTCCAAACAAGCAGCTGAGCAAAAGAGTGAGCCAAGATTTATACAGTGGCATTTAAAACTTTTTTATAAATAAATCCTTGTCCAATGGAGATTTTTGACTGAAGATTTACTGATGCTAAGCCATGTGCTGAAGTTTACAGCCATATAAATGGTCTCCATTCATTTCAATAGGGAACCCTTGCTCCTCACACGAAACTGTCCAAAAAAGACAAAGAGCAAGAGGCAAATCATATCTGTAACATATGGTTGAGCTTCCAGACAGTTTCATATGCTGGCTGATAGTTTGTAACTCCTGCCTTGCTCAGCTTAAAAAAGATGTGGTCGGAGAACTGCTGACATAGTGCATTAAAAGGAATAAAAGTATAATATGTCACTACCAAAAAAGCCCTCACAGTATTCTGGGTACTTTTCTGAGGGCATGATCCAGTACATAGCCCAATCTGTATGAAAAGATTCAAATGGCATGTGGAAACCAAAATAAATAATTTTAAAAACAATTCACTGAAGTTATAAATTAAATCCACATCTTAAAGAAGAATGATGTGTGGTTCAGATTTCCAACTTTTAATGCAATCCATCCATCAAAGCTTAAGAAATGGTTTCCCTGCTTGATCACAGCAGAATTCTTTGTTTCTTTTTCATCACTGCTGGGGTTTTTTTCCCATTCCATTAAGAAAGCTTAATTCCAGCTTGGGCCATTTGATTTTTTTTCTTAGTATCTTTAAACCTCCGTTGTAATGGAATCAACAGAAGTACTATCTAATCATATTGTTCTGCTATTTATGAAGGTTTATAAATCTCCCTGCAAGTAAATTAGTGTCATATCAAACTGCTGAGCCTGAATTTTGCTGGCAGAGACAGATATAGGGCACTTTCCTTTAGCAGGGAACAGCAAATCCTGTTTTAAAAATAATTCCTTTCTCTTCCCTTCTAATCTAGTGTATTCAGGAGTAGGACTCTTATGTGGGTCAGCTACAACTAAGATGAAGCCCTCTAAGCTGCTTTTTCACAAAGTATATGTCAACTATTCATTTTAACATATTCATTACTGCTAATTTTAACCAAAACTTCACAAATGTGATGCCCATCTACAAGAAATGTTGGAAGAAGAAGGTAAGAAAGTATAGTCCTGTCAAACTGACGTCCGTGCAGGGGAAGCAGATCATCTTGATGCCATCTGTCAGTATGCTCAGGAGAACCAGGAGATCAGGCCTGGACAGCAGGGGTTCATGGAAGGCAGGTCCTGCTTGATCAACCTGACCTTTCTGTGACAAGGTCACGCACTGAGTGGATGAGGAAAGGTTGTGGATGTTTTCTACCTGGGCTTTGGTAAAACCTTTGAAGCTGTTTCTCACAGCATTCCCCTGGAAGTAGTTGAGTCACCATCTGGTTTAGTGGTGGACTTGGCAGTGCTTGGTTAATGGTGGGAATCAATGTTCCTTAAGGTCTTTTCCAACCTAAACAATTCTGTGATCTAGGATTCTATGAGCTACTCTTAAATAACTCTTTAAACTTGCTATTTGCACATAAATATTAAGTATTTGCTGGCCAAACTCCTCCAAACTAAATCCTAGAACTATTTTTTATTGTGATAGGCAGACAATTAATTCTAAAATTATGTATTCTCAGATGTGCAATACACAGTCACTCCCAAGCTACTTTCACATGTTAAAAATTCACTTGGCTGTTGTAGGAAAATAACAAGCTTCAATGGACTGGTTTTGCAATGAAATAGAATGTTTAGATTTAGGTTGGGTTTCAGTTCGAGTCTTTACCTTTGCTTTGTTTTTTAAATGTCTGGTAATGTTCTGGTATTTTTGAGTTGTCTGGCTTTATATCAAGTTATGAAAACTCTACAGTCACTTCTGAAAATACTTTGCCAGCCTTCACATTGTTTGTATTTCTAATGTTTTGTCATTGTGCTGTTGTAATAGGCAGCCCTGCTTTATGTGGTTTTATAAATACCTTGAAATGGCTGCTGTTTTACAGGATATTTGAGAATTTTTCAGAGTACTCAGGTCCCCTGACATTAAAGTTTCTAATGAAACTTGGGCATTCTTTCNAGGGGGAAAACTACTTCAACAATTGGATTCAACAGTTCATGAAGATGGTGATAGATTACTTTGTGTACATCTCATACTACAACCCAGGACACAACATATGATCAAGACTGAGTAGTTAGAACAAGAATATTTATGACTACTTCAAAAGAGGAGCTAGAGAAGAAATATCATTTTAGGAGACTAGATTGGCAGGGTTGAACAAAAGTAATTAAACTCCTTCTGGTCAAGAGGGAAAGACTAGAAAGACTACCATTTCTATTGATAAACTATATAGTTCAAGCCGAGATCTGAATAAGTTACAGATAAATTTGCCTGAGGTGTTAAGTTCTGTTGGCAAGGTTTACTAACAAATAAACTTCTTCTTTTGCCCCAAAAATTATATTTGCACAAAAATTATTTGGTGTACTATGCTGATAATCACAATAATAGTCCAGAGATTTTCTTTCTAGTCATTCCTGCTGGTAATAAATATTCTTCTAGCACTTGTCTTTAGGGATGCTGTATATTTCATATGCTTCTTTGTTACTCAAAAGATATTCCAGATCATTTTCTTTCACTTCTCATCATAAAGCCCTTTACTAACACAGTACTGCATATGTATTTTCCAATTTTTCAACTGATTATTTCATATTCCACATATTAACACTGAGGGACATGTATCATATGGATAGAAATAAATTAGTTTATGCGTATTAATCTTAGATTTTTCCATAGCTGATCTCGGGGGTTTTTACCTCAGTTAAAGCCATTTCTTTAAATACAGCACCCTGGTAATAATTTCCTTCATTCTGAGCTTACCTAGGCAATCACAGGATAGAATTAATGAAAATAATGCCATAGACTTAAGCAGAATTAGGGCCAGGAATTATATATTTGAAATGAAGCAAAAAATATCTCACCACACTACTAATTATACCCTGGGGAAGACTGCATCTGAAATCTATAAGCAATGAATTCCACTTTATATTCCAGCCATTAAAGTTATATATATTAATAAAAAATAAAAAAGTTCAAATCTTTCTACAAAAACTTCAGCATTTCAATTACTTCTTCTCTAAGTGTGTTTATGTGAAAGATGTACAATACTTTTGTTATTGTTCTGTTTGATGTTGGTATGTTACTCCCCTCCAAAATCCCTGAGGGAGATTTCAAGTTTTGAGGTAACAAACTTCACCACACTGTGCCTGCCACCCACCTCAGTTGGTGGGAAGTAATTTTATATGCTATATTTACTTTAATGATTATGAATTCTTAATAATATGAAAATCTATTCTATTTGGGAGATAAAGCAATTACATGCAAACCCAGTGCATTAAATGTTTATAAATATTTTATAAAGCAAAACCATTCCTTCAGTGTACAGGTCCTAAAACAATTTTTTTAAAAACACACACCATCTGTTTTTCCTGCCTGTAGTGCCAGGGAATGGTCCTGCTTAATCCCTTCAGTTTTGTTAGTCCTGAAGACAAAGACATATTTGCAAAAATGACTGAAGAATTTTTATCTCAAGAAGTTTTCTCTTGAAAACTATTGGATCTGTAATGACCTGGGTATTTTTGAGGCATTATACCCAAGGGCTACCCTATACAACAAGGCTACCAAATCCAAAGAAAAGAATACTACTAAATTATATTAAAGAAACTACAGATTTTCATATAATTGAGGAAAACAGACACAGTAGAACCAGCCCTCCCATTCAGAAATTCAAAATGGCTCGACTGATAACCAGGAAAACTAACAGTAGAAGCTTCCGTGTTGCCTGACCATCCAAAACACCACAGTTTCTGATACTGAGAAATGGATTTTTTGTTAAGTGCAGTTGCAGAAGAGCTGATAATCTATAACTATGAAATATTATAACTGAAGAAGGAAAAATGAGGAGTACAGCTAATATGACAGATTATTGATAAAGATAACAAAACAGGGCACATAGAAACAAAGGTGAAGTTGACCCAAGCTATTGGAAATGATGTGTTATGAGCATGACTAATATAAAATGGGAGAGGGCCAGCAATTGAAAGAATAATACTAAAGTTCAGTAATGACCCTCATGAAGTCTCCTCCTTCAGGACAGAAGAGTAACTACAACATACTGATACAAAAGTGTGGAAAATTAAAGCTGGGGAAATTAAATTTCTGTCCACTAGTTAGGCTCTCCTCAGATTGAAGGGTGGACCAGAGAATGGTGAGAGAAGAAGGTGAAGGTGAGCAGGCATTGCCTTTTTCTACCAGTTCTGTAAGCCTCAGGAGCAGGACAGTCAGGCCACTTGCTAGAGTACTATTCAGGCTATTGGAGAAGGATAAAGGTGGGAAATCACAG
>VXBB01020345.1:102924-114807 GCA_013399915.1 Illadopsis cleaveri | reverse complement strand
TTGCATTCTTCCCCAAGCTGTGTGCCAATAGAAGGGTCACTGGATTTGTAAACTATATAGAAATGTATATAAGCAGCCATTTCAAACGAAATAAAGGAAGAACGTAGTAATAACCATAGTGGTCGGACCTGTGTTGCTTCTGTCCAACCCTCTCTTACTTTTCGGGCTACCCTGGTGAGAGTGTCATAAACTGAGCTTTCATCTTCCAGCAACTATTTGATTGATTAATTATTCAGTGAATTCCATAATTGTACTAGAATGTTCAGATATTTCAGAAAATGCACACAGTCAGAATAGCTCTTTCTTTGTGTCTACTTGCTCAACTTAGGTGAGAATGGAAAAGCATTACTCTTTGATTCTATACTGAGTCCTTGTCTCATGTTTCTGGATGGGTTGTGTGCTATCAGTTACCCAGGTATCAGTGCTGCCAGTCAGTGACAGAAGTTGTCACAAACCGAAGTGCCTTTTGCTAGAACGTGTCAGTCATCTCAAGTAAGATGGTTGTGGAAGCCAGGAGACCATGCAGTGCAGGCTCACATAATGTGCTAGGACAGCATTGCTGCTTCTGATACCCAGACTTGCTACACGACCCAGCTTTTCCTCAAAAGGTTTTACCCAGAAGAACGGTCACAGTGCAAACTAAACAAAAACAATTTCACAACAATTTCCTTCAGAAAAAAAACCAAAAAACCAAAGCAAACAAACAAAAACAAACAAAAAACCCAACAACCCCCTCCCCCAAAAAGCACCAAACAAACAAAACAAAACAACAACAAAAAACAAACAAACAAAAAACCCCACCCAAATGGTGACCAAGAAATTATCTCTGTTTGCCAGTTTCAAAAGGTTTTTTTTCCATGGGTAATGTATATTACATTTTGCTTACTTATGCGGACATGTCATAAAAAGCACAGCTGCTAATTTGCAATACGTACTGACATAATGGAAAATGGCAAATGTTCACCATCTTTCCAAATTCAAGTTGTGTCACTTAATAGTTTTGAAACTGAGGTATAACAAACAATTAAGAGATTATGGCAATAAAACTTTATAACCTGGCTTCAATGAGAAAAACCAAACAGATAAAAGACTGAGCATAAGGGCCTAGGGTATTTTACATTTTTGATTGCTGTTTACTATAATGAAAACAGGAAAAATGGAGCAACATTTCAATTCATTGCATTTCAGAAGGTTTTAGCACCACAGAACTATAAAAGCAGTACTTTATCTTGAACTTTACTCACATTGACACAAACCTGAGTTCATATGCTACCTTATTCTTCACTTTCCCTTTTAATCTTCTATTACAAAAACTGCATTCAATAAGTGTAAACAAATTACTGTCCTTTCAGGTTGGTTTTATTGTATCCTATCAAATCTTTATTATTTATTTGCTTGTGGAAGTTTGATTTTACAATATTTCTTTCAACTGCAACTATAGAAATGATTTCTGAAATTTGATTTTCTCTGACTTCCTTTTAAAAAGTAATACTTAATTTTAATATTTTAATATTTTTCATTTTGTTCACCTAATTTTCAAACTCTTATGAACTTGATCTTCATTTCTTAAAAATAATCCCAGCACATTCAATATGCAATTTATTCAGTAGAAAAGTATGCTCTGTCTTTTTCAATCTGATGAATGAATTGAAAGTAAAAGAATATTCCTAAACTAGTTCTGTATTTAACCTCTTGAGTACATACAGTCACACCTTTCTGAAAGCAGATATTGTGAGCAAAACTAGGGGCATACTAACTCACAATAAATTCTTCTCTTTGTTAAAAAATTACATTAAACTATTCTATGTTAAAGGCCTACATTAAACTGTTCAAGAAATGTAGTTTAAATGTCTTTCTCTTGCAGATGAAACAGACTTCACATCATTTTTGCATAAGGTTATGGGGAGTTCAGCAGCTGCAAGGGGCTGTGGGTGTTAGGTTGTCACAGTTCTTCAAAGCCCCACTGATCAGAGCCTCTGAAGTAATTTATCCATGCCCTGCTGATTCCAGGAGCAACCAGCTCAATATGCATCCCTCTTCCATGTTCATATGTCAGGGTCTACAAGAGTGTCTCTAAATCAGAGTAATCCACCCTTGTCTCTGCTTAGGGCATCTGACAACAGTTTAGATAATGTCTTTTATCTTAAACTCATTTTATTCTCTTGCTGCATAGAAAAGACTCTGGTCACTCTCCTACTCACTAATGAAAGGTGTGTTTGGGGGTTGGGGATTTTGTCTTCCACAACTATGTAAATGCTGCTCTGTTATACTGAAAGTCACTGCTCTCACATAACAAGGTTTTTCAATAAGGTATAAAATTCTTCTCTCTCCCACTAAAAACTCCTTGCTGTTCCTAAATGCTCTTTCTCTAAAGTTTCTGTTCCTGTATAGCTTATTATTGCAGCCCAAATGCAGCAGCAATCTACTAGGTGAACAGGTGAGTGCTAATTGATCCCTGCAATTTTTTTTTTAGGCAAATCGCAAACGATAAAAATGAAACAAAACCAAAGGGAAACAGAGACATGGTAGGGAAGATACATGCAAATTCAAATGTTACTGATTTAATATTTATATGCAATTGTAATTAATTTAATAGCCCAGCAGCAACAATTACAACATACACCTGTCAATCAGGTTTTACACAAAAACAATGCACATTCATTATTCCAAAGATGACAAATGGATCAGGTTGGATTGTGACCTCATTTTACTTTATTTAGCTCTGGAGCAAAACACCATTATCTCAGGAACATTCAACAATTTCTGTGGCCACAATCCAAATGTAAAGTCTGACCTACTGTGATCAAGTCTGTGTACCTCAACCTTCAGCATATGCTCAGAACTCCAGTGATGTCTTTCAGACCCATAATGCACATGTGACCTGGAAATGTACTGCAGGTGTTGTCACTCATACTTTGAATAAAGTGGAAAAATACCAAGTTGTTACTAGACTTTTTTAATGTTCAGGTAAAAAATATTTCAATGCTTCCCAATTCTGTCAAAATGTTTCAGGAAGAAACTACTGCTGAGACTGACAAATGCATTGATGCTGTCACACATACTGGAAAAGAAATTTGTAAAAGTTTCCTGTCCTTCAGTAGTTTGTAGGTGAAGACACTTAATCTTGAAAATTTAAAGTACTGTATTTGATGGAGTGAACAGAATAGATATAGAACTGTCTCCTGAGAGTCTCCTACCTTCGCAATTTAAAGCACAGTTATAATCTCGCAGAGCACTCCACTTTGGCTCAAATCATCTCTTATCTTACAGCATTTCTAAGTTTAACTGACTAACAATAACCTTACAGAGTTTAAGTGACCATACTCATCACTTCTTTCAACAGTAAAATGCCCAGCCAAAACTCAACTGTCAGTGCAATTTCACTGACTTCCAGGCATGCATTTGATATGCTGTAAAATGCCAGAATGGAGCTAAGTTCTCTCACAATTTTTAAAGGTTTAGCTTTTAATATCATTACTAAAATTTTCTTACCTTTTTCCTCATTAGTCATATAATGTGCCGAAGATCTCAAAGCACAGTTATTTTATGAAAACCTTTGTATAGGAGGCAAACATCACATCAATATCATAAAGCAAAAGTTGCCCTCAGGCTCAAGATCTCCCTTGCTGCAGTTCTGGAAGAAGGTGCTCCTGATTCATACCTTTTGCAGTGCCAGCAGGTGAGATAAAGCAATGAAGAGACAAGGCTCGTCCTGCCAAGAAGATGGCCAGATGTTGTCACAGATATGGGATATCACGGATTGTTTTATCCATTGTTAAACCTGGCAGTCAAGCAAAAAATAAAAGCCAGTTCAATCACTCATATGATCCCAACTGCATGATCCTGCTGTGCACGTAAGTGCAAAACTGGCACAAAACAAAGGAAAAAGAGCTCATAAAACAGATGGGCAGGTTTATTTGCACTTAGACTGATCACTTTAAGCTTCTCCATACACAACAAATCTTGCTTTTAACTCAGTCCACTTCTAATATTCCTTGCATCTTTGCATTATACCTATTTAATCTGAAATACCCCCTTAATAGTACTTTATAGCATGGTTTTAGCATTGCTTGTGATGCTCCAAGACTTTCCTTGACAATGGCTGCTGTTGTTCCCTTGGTATAAGAAATTATAGCTTTATTTGTGTGCTCAACATACATTTCTACTATTTAAATATAGAGCAGTAGTAAACAGTAGAACATATCTGAACAGCAAGCATTGGCTATAAAGGGCAGACATTTGCAAGCTGCTAGCAGAAGCAAAAAAAAAAATTGAAGAGATGCAAGTCCAGCAGAATACATGTAAAGGACAGACAGAGCTGTTGTCAAACAACTTGCAGTACTGAAAACACACAGAAAATAACTTAACGTAATGCTCTGAATTCAGCCACTCATGTTTCTGTCATCAGTCTACTGACAATATATACAAATGCTTATTGACCAGTTATCACAGGAAAAAAAAAAGTGGACGAAGTTGTTCTTGACAAAAAAGGTGGAGAAAAGTTTCATGAGACACCATGAGCCCCAGTAGACAGCTGGCAAATTAATGCATAACCATAAATTCATACAATCCCTTATAAAAAAGAATTAAGAAATTTCCACATTTGAAATGCAATAGACAAGTAATTTTCAGTACTTTAATACATATAATGAAATACTATCGTAAAAGTAATTTATAGATACTTCTCTTCAGCTTTTGGCTTGCTCCTTTTCTGATGGATCTGGATCTAAAGCCCATAGTTTCTAGCTCTAACAGTGATGTAAGCCATAACTGCAAGAGAAGAATCTAGGGACATTTCACAGAAACCTTAAAAGAAAGGCTAAAAGGTTTGCAAAACAAATTTAGCTGAAAAAAAAGATCAGAATCTCACCTAAGGAATTAAATTGGTATCTTCAGAATGTGTTAGAGTAAAATGCCATTGATTCTAATTGTGTGGCACTATCTTTGATTTGCAGATTAATTACTTCTCTTCCTTAGCTGGAGCTATGTATTTGCACACCCAGACTTTTGCTGGAAGTGAGAGTACTGAAAAATGACCTGCGTGACATTTGCAGTAGGGAACTCATTTATTACATCAGGGTCCTGGAGAGAAAACCTCATATTCTGAGGTGATGAATAATGTATTTTATTTTATTTAATTTAATCATCTTACAGAAACAAGTAACAAAAAAATATTAACTCCAGACATGAGAGACTGAAGGTAGTGGGGTGAAAAACACACAGCATAGACTGAAGAGAATTATGTGTAATGAATACAATGAAAGATAAAAGGAAAGTATAAAGCTGAATACGTGGCATTACAAACATTTATAGAGTTTGAATTTTGACAAAGTGGACTGTAGAATATGCACATGGCTTTATTTTTATTAATTTTTAGACAGTGATATCACTATAAAATAACTGTCTTGAAAGCATTGAAATATGATTTTGAAAGTTGCAAGGCTCAACATGAAACATTTGAACTCCAACATAATTTCTCCCCATGATGATATTAGTCTTTTAAAGGAAGAGGAAAGCTTCTTCTTTTGTAAAACAATCAATTATAGTACTCTAGACTATCTTGTTCTGCATCATACCCTGCTAGGATGAACAGGGAATGTTCTAGTCAATCACATGTAACTTGAAACCTAGAGGAAATGTCTGTCTTTATGAAACAAAGGATTAGTGAAGCCATAAGGACACCAAGAAACACAAATGTGAGGGGAGAAATGCAATTCTCAGTAGACATAAACAACTCTTGACTCAGAACTTGAAGTTGAGCTTGCAGTCCTTTCAATGAATAACATATATTTGATATGTACATTAGATTGTCAGCTTTTTCACTAGAAACTTTCTTTCCTGGACATTTTTTCTTGTTTTGAGGAATCTATATGGATAGATTATGATGAATAGGATGAGATACCATGAACAAAGGCTCCAGTTAGATGTTCTAATTTGATTAATACTTGTATCACTCAATCAAAGTTCAAGGAATTTTAAAGCTATTAAAGAAGACAAATGGATTTCTCAGGAGTCGGAAATGCTAAAAGCAAGATTTAATAGTGTAAAATTTTCTGCCTATTTTTCTGATGATAAAATCCCACTGAGCCCTTAAACTTTCAGCTGGCTTCTTTCTTCAAAAATACTTTTCTTTCTATTTAGATCAGCTAGAAAATAGACATATATTTTTTCAGTCTTCCACTCATTAATTTCCTAAATGTTTTCACATCCCAATTTGCAATGAATGCTTATATTTCATACATCTTCCAATTCAGAAGTTACCACATCTTTCTTTCTCTTAACTAGCTTTAAATGCAAATCAACATTGATACATTAGAGTAGCTAAGACTCCCTAGATAGAAATGCAGGCAAGGATTCTACTTCAGGCCCCCAGTATGGCATTGGAGGGCCAACCCTGTCCTGGGGGGCATCAGGCACAGCATCACCAGCCAGGCAAGGGTGGGATTGTCCTGCTCTGCTCTGCTCTGGGGCAGCCTCACCTCGAGTCCGGTGTGCAGTTTTGGGTGCCACAACATAAGGCATTACACTATTAGAGCATGTCCAGAGGAAGACAACCAAGATGGTGATGGTGAAGAGCCTTGAGGGAAAGCCATATGATGAGTGACTGAGGTCATTTGGTCCGTTCAGCCTGGAGAAGAGATTGAGGGGAGACCTCACTGTACTTACAACTGAGAGTCTACAGAAGGCAGAGGGGCAGGCAGGGATCACCTCTCTGGTGACCAGTGACAGGACCCAAGGGAATGGCCTGATGCTGTGTCAGGGGAGGTTTAGGTTGGATATCAGGAAAAGGTTCTTCACTCAGAGTGTGGCTGGGCACTGGAACAGGCTTCCCAAGAAAGTGGTCACAGTACCAAGCCTGGTGGAGTTGAAGGAGTGTTTGGACAATGCTCTCAGGCACATGCTGTGACTCTTCAGGATGGTGCTGTGCAGGGTTGGGAGCTGGGCATGAGGATCCTTGTGGATGCCTTGCAACTCAGCTTATTCTGTGATTCTGTAATTAACAGTGCCAGTAATACCTATAAGCCACATCCTCTTTAAGTAAGATTTAATAATTATAAAGATCTGTTAATCTTATATTTGCATTTTACCCAAATAAATACCAAGTTTTGCTAAAAAATAAAGAAAATATCTTCTTTTTCCATGTTATTGAGCCCGTAGAACAGTTTATTAATCTCTCTGATTTTACTAGATGCTATCCTTCTTGTTATCATCTTTCTATCACCTATCTGGCTTTCATTCTTTATCCAACAACATTATAACCAATTTTTTATACCTTTTTATTTGAAAAGGAGTTTCTACTTTATTCCCACCATTAATTCTCTCACATACTCTCATATGCACACACATCTATGTATATGAAGACGTGAATCACATGTGAAGAAAGTTAGTAGTATGAGATGCATCCCATACATTTTTAGGGTCCCTCATAGACAACTCCTACGGAACACAGAGATAAGCTGCAGGAGAATTCATAGTCTTCCTTTGAAATCTGTAAGAAACAATAAGCTACTCATTAGAAAGTTCCAAAATATAACCATCATCAAAGTACACAGAGTGATTCAGAAACTAAAGAACAGGGAATGAACGAAGCCCCAACAATCAAATACTGCCCCAAAAAGATCCACAAAGTTTCTCACTCGCTAGAAAATCAAGCATCAAATTTTAGACACAAACCAGCAATTTACTTCAATAAAGAAGTGGGAGAGACAGAGCATCACAAGCATCCCAGGTTTCTCACACTCTTCTTATTTTCTATTACATTTTAAAGGACTTCTCTCAAGGCATCTTGTTTTTATTAGTAGTATTTCATTGCATTCCCAAGCGCATAACAATTCAGGCTGGCTTCATAACATGTTTCTTACAGTTTCTTCTTTCTTTCTTGAGCATTTGAAATATAAGCATAGCTAAAATTGTAAATCCCTTTCTTTACCATACTCTGGCAGTGCCTCAACAAGAGAAATGGAGGAAAGTTGTCTGGGTATCATGAGAGAAAGGAACTACAGTACTTCAGCTGGATATGAGGGCTGTGGCAAGGTGTGACAGTGTTGGCAAAGGTGTGCAGAGTGTGTGACAGCTCTTCCATCAGAGCTAAGGAACAGGAAAGGACACTATTGGAATTATGGGAATTGAATAGCACATCCGTAGTGCAGAAAAATAAATATGCAGTTAAAGAAGAAAAGGAAGTTCATTAGATAGGAAAATCAAATCTACCAAAGGAAGCAGAAAAAATAAGAAGGAGAGGCATCACAATATAAAAAGAGTCAACAAAGAGAGGAATATGTACATCAAAAAAAATTTCCATCAATTGAGTTTTACTTCTACAGCGACCATTAGAAGCTTTGATCCAGACAAATCAGAAAACATACCTTTTGGATGAGATCCTCCCAGTGTGTCATTATTTGCTAGACATGAAAATTGAGGAATCAAA
Organism: Illadopsis cleaveri; assembly: GCA_013399915.1. NCBI lineage: Eukaryota > Metazoa > Chordata > Aves > Passeriformes > Timaliidae > Illadopsis > Illadopsis cleaveri. Next base: position 106,379 of record VXBB01020345.1, on the reverse strand, counting down.
TTATGTTATTTACAGACTCATCCTGCTGTTGCTTTTCTTAATATTTGTTTTGATAGCATATTTGAAGTATGTCAAAGGAATGAAAACTTGAGATTTTTTAAATAGCTAGAAACTTTATTCACTTGCAAATCAAATACTGAAAAAAAAAGCTTCTATCTGAAAAACAAAATACTATGACTGATAAACTGGTATCAGGAGTTCAGCAGGAAAATTAGTCTTTCTAAATGTGAAGGCCTCCTTCTGTCGCACCTTGGATAGAAAGAAAAAAAATTCAGACAGAAGATATTAGAGGAGTTACTTACCCATCCATGACAGTGATGTGTTAAGTTGATTTTAGCATTTGTCAAAAGAATGAAAATAGGATGGCACCATTCTCTAAAGCTGATGATCTGAAAACTACTACTGGATCTCCCTGGCTGATCACCCAAGACATAAATATACTCTAAAAAATAATTTATCAAATATAAGTAGACCATAAGGGAAAGACTGCAATGACTTACACCAGAGATTGTAAAAAGAAATATGTGCTCATGTTGCTGTGCTTTATGCATTACTAAAAGGATTAATCTACTACAGGATTTACATTAAACCAATACCTTATAATAAGAATAAAACAGAGCAGAACACTCCCCATGTTTCTGTTGTCCACAGAGTAATTTTTGCAGCAAACCGATAATTATGTACTAGGGATTTTTCCCCTTAGCTCTACCTGCTTTAAAAAATTACATGTTGCTTTACTTATATTATTACTCAATTATAATTGCATATGTAGTAATGTCAGCTGGTACCTAAGATGATCTTTCTACTAAGATGGAATCCACATTAAACCACTTTTGCTAATAGTGTGCAACACTATGGCAAAAGAATAAGACCCAAAAGACTCCTGGCACACCACTCTATCTCTAGGTTTCTGTATCCTGTGAACAACTACAAGGTGTTCTTTGGTAAATCATATTTTCACAGAAAGACTGTCGACAAATAAGAGCTTATTTTTGCTTAAGCCCTTGTCTGTGGTAATAAACTGTGGAAACTTGCCACTTTTAAAAGTTCTGCTGGCAAAATATGGAAGAGAGAGGCTCTAAACCTCTTCCTAGTCGGTGTTGTCTTTAGATTAAAGTACATATTTTCCCGTTTCCATCAGTCAAAGTGACAAGCAGTGAAAATAAAAGCAGACTTTACATTGCTAAGATGCCATTCCATAGTTGCTCATGCTCAGATAATGTATTCCAGAGAGAAAGACTAAGATTAGAGAGAGATTTATATTTCTCTCCTGACTGCCCCCCAGGAGTAGATATAGTAGACAAAAGATGATGAAATTCTATCAATTACAGGAAACTACATAAGCCAACCTTACTCATACAAAAAAAAATGTATTTTCAAGGAATTATAACTTTTCTTTCTAACATGAACTGAGATGAATAGCTATAATAATACTCTGGACCTTGCTGAGATAGATTGTGTAACTTTTCTCATTTGAATTTTATCTAGCACATAAATATTGATCATTTTAATATGTGAGTCGATTACAATGCCTCTTAATAACTGTATTTCTATATTCTGGATTATGCTGCACAGTCTCTTATCTGTTGTATATAGCTATGAAATATTTCATAACCTTTCCTTCAGAATACTTCAGGTTAGACAGGCTTCTCAAAGCTTATCTCTGATTCAAGGTTTGTCAAGGGGAATTGAGCTATTTTTTAGTGTATTTCTGAAAATTTCTACCAAACACTCTGTTTCCCAAGTCGTAAGTTACTGGAAGAAACATCAGTTGAAATGTGACAGCAGAGCTGAAATGTAAAGTTCTTTCACTAAACTGCTTCTTAAGGACCAGCCTGTAGAGAAGTTGAAAATAAAATGTATGAAGCTTTTGTGAAAAAAATGGAATTGGCCCTATTGATCATCCCCAGTGATTTAGAGCTGTTTATTTGGATTCACCTCGGTCACGTACCAATATTCTCTGCTATTTTTATGCTACCTATTTTAATAAATGTTAGTAGAAACATATGAGCAAGTTGCCCCGTAAACACAGCAGTGCCTTCACACAGATAAAAGATAAGCTTTTTAGTCCAAACAGGTTGAGTTAGCTGAGATGAAATAATACAAAAAGTAAATGAAAAGGTTATAGATGGGATTCTATCTTCTATTAAAAGACTCCAGGAAACTGTTTCTGTCCCAGAATAAAATGAATTACTTGAACTGCGGGCTGAACTGAACCACCAAAAAGGCCAGTTCACTCATCCTTATCTAAAGAGTCTTGTTTTGCAAGCGTTTGAACCTCTGGCGAGCAGCCCGATGCAGTACTAATCAAAAGGTGCATGGTTTCCTTAGATGTGAAAGATGGAGTTTTTCTGAAACTCTCTGATACTCATTTCAGCCTCAAACTGCCAGTAATAGATTGCCACTAGCCAGTAAAAAGTTCACTATAAAGAATTATTTGCCCTTTCTGTCCTTGGTGACAGTTACTGTGTTATCTACAGTAGGCAATTTTCTCACGTGTTCTTCAGAAGGTCATTCAAAACTCTCTTACTTGGCAAGATGATGGAAATCTAAAAATATTATGATCTCCAGGCATTTAGCTTTACTTAAATTTCCCAGTGTTCAAAATGAGATTAAAGTCAACAAGAAAGGTGAAATTCAAACAATCCGGTGCTTATAATTCACATGATATAACCAGAGCCCAATTTTGCAATTTTGACAGGAGTTTGAACAGTCATCATTAATAGAAGTACCAAGGATACAATACATACAGTCCAATAAATTCCTAGACTATACATGCCTTTTAGATATATATAATTTTCTAAATGCATATAATTTGTACTTTCTAGCTTAATTTTTCAGTAACCAAAAAAGCAAATATCCTGGGAACTTGAGTATCCATATTTCATCTCTAAAAAGATGCCCTCATTATGTACAAATCCTACTGCTTCTGAAGCATACACAATAACCTTGGAAAAATTACATACGGAAAAAAAACCCCAACAAACTTCCAGAAATATTTATAGAAAAAGGCCTCAAGCTGTGCAAGGTTTTATCAAAGGTTTGATGAGATTTTTGGGTTTGGTGTTTGGGTTTTTTAAGACCATGATTACAATATATGTATGGTACAGAAATGTCAACAGCTGTACCATTCATATTCATTCATGACTTCTTTTAAATAACTATTTCAAATTATGCCTTAATAAATCAGTTAATGTATTTCCCTATTTGCACAGAAATGGACAGAAATGGCTTACATCCCGTTTCCTTCTGAGCACACATGATTGTTGAGGGCAACAGCTTTATACACAAGTTCTAAACTTACAACTTTACTACCTCTCATAGGGCTAGGATAAAAAAAAACACTGTAAGAGAACGGATTCTTACAAAGATTTGCTTCAGGTAATGAGGACTAAAAGAAAATGAGAAGGAAGGATTTGCATTTTCCCACTCATCTGCCTCTTTTTTCTTTCTTT
>VXBB01020345.1:1146-94889 GCA_013399915.1 Illadopsis cleaveri | reverse complement strand
GAGCTCCAGGCACAGCTGATGATTGGCACAGCAGAGCCTGTGGGAAGCTTGCGTGGCTTCAACCTTCTCCCTGCCTTGCTCCATTGTCCATCCCTTTTCCCTCCACTGTTCCTCCCTTTTGACAGCTCCATCTCTTCAGCCCTCAAAAAAATTAAGTGTTTTTCAAGCTTTAATCAACTGCATTTCTCACCATTCTCTTGAGACACACAAGGAATAAATAAAGAATTAAGAAGCGTAATTACAAGGATGATCATAACCACAAATAGAAGCAACATACACGTTATGTATGACCTTTTGTTTCAAAAGAAGACACAATGAACTGAAGCACTGTTTCAGGCAAACAATTGTGTTCAGTTTTGGCTTTAATTTTTTAAAAAATCTTTGGATTAGTTTCTTTATTTGATGGAAGTTACTCAATGCGTGAAAAAATCCTCAGTTCAGCATCCCAGAGTGTAGTGGTTTGAAAGCAAACCAAGTGAGAGGCTCCAAGTCAGAAAAAATACAATTTAATAAGAAGAAGGAAAAAAGTAAATAAAATAAGATAAATGCAATAATACAAAAACAAAACCCCCACCCACTGACAGAGCCAGAATACAACCCGAACAGGGTTATGGAAGCGCTCCAAATGAGGTGGTCTTCGTGAGGCAGCAATCCCGAAGAAAAGGTCTGGTAGCTCTGGTCCTCTGGGAATCCAGTGTCAGTACTGTCCCAAATGCCTGATTATATCCAGGTGAGAATACTTGGCTCCTCCCCCTGGGTGGAGCATCTCACAATGGGATGATGAGTCATATAGGGAGGGTCTTTGATGGCCCATTAACGAGAGATAGCTTATCTATGAGTCATGGGCAAGGCATTGATGGGCCATTAACAGAAGACACATTAACAGAAAAGGGAGGGGGGCAGGGCCTAGGGGAAAGACTACTCCAACAATTGAATTCAACAGTTCATGAAGATAGTGATAGAATACTTTGTGTACATCCCATACTACAACCCAGGACACAGAGGTATTCTTAGAAACTCTGATGTCCTTAATTCTGATATTATTTATATCAATGCAGGTTACAAACATAACACCTTGAGGTAGTGAAATCATACTAAGGAATAGCGTAATTAGGCTCCACAGAATTCACTGAAAGTATGTAAAGATTCAGTCTGTCGTGTAAGTACTGTTTTTACGATTTGTCATAATGAGATGGACCAACCTGCTCCTACATTTGGTGTATCTTAATGTGAGAAATGACTGGCTTTATAGAAAGACCCAAGGAAAACACAAGGCGCACAGAGCAGAAATGCTTTCACCAGAAAGACAACTTCTAGAACAATAAAAAGTAGTTCTGCTGTTGTTGGTTGGGAAGGTTCAAGGAAACCAAAAAGCATCCTATCAAACTCCAGTCACAAACAGTTTGTCTCCTCAAACTGAAACCAAAATAATCAAATGCATATATATGCAATAATCAAATGCAAATATATTCTATAACTGTAGTTATTTTTGAATAATTTTAAACTTTTCTGCTTTAAAAAGAACCCAAAAAAGCCAAAACATAAAACCTCTTACTTACCTTTAGTAAGCAGAAGCAATACTTGCTAATTAAAGCCATAATTAATTGCTTTGGAAAATCTATTTTGCTGCTACAAAACCAAGAACACCTTTTCTCAGAGTTATTAATAGGTAATGTCAACTGGAAATCAAGGAAAGACACATGTCAGTGGTAGAGGCTGTACTAACTAAACAGGCCCCAAAACACCAAATAAGGGAACAGTATGACTCACCTTATCATGTAACTCCATATGCTGTAAGAATTAATTTTTTATTGGATTCTTTGATGAGACACCTATTGAAATAACTAACTTACGAGTATCTTCAAAGATGATGCCTCCTATCCCGGTCAAAATATATTTAAAATATTTTATTATGGATCAATGGAGCAACAATCTCCCACTAGCTCTTTTAGTTGTAACTTCACATACTTTGAAAGTACGAAAAAAGGATTTAAATTTATCATTGCTCATTAAACCTGCAAAAGGTTGTGTTAATTGGATGTCACCCTAATTCACTTGCATGTTTCCTGACAATAAAGATCATATGATTTAAGTTCAACTGATTCTAAAGTCTTTATTTACTGACTTCACTGAAGTTCATAGCCTGAAGTTGAATCAAGAGTGGTAAGAACTACCCTTTAGAAAAGAAAAGGATCAAAGAAACACAATTACTCTAAATTAGGAGGGGAAAAAAAAGGTGTAGAACACATGCTAGTAACTTTAGTATTTTTAAAACCATAATTCAGTATCATCACAAATAAAAATCATGCAATATTTAGTAAATCTCACTGCTAGAAAAAAGCAAAAATCACTCTGGAAGCTAAAGTTCTTTTTGACAAATTGAAAACACCATTTTGCAGTAGTGAAGTACATGCAAACTCAAGCCTTCCTAAAGCATTACAGTTTAACTCAACCACACATAAGGGAACTAAAAGACTGATATTTTGATAAACATACTGAAAGTGACTATCATATGGCCTAATAATTAGTGAAAAAAAGAAGATGCATATATAAATATACATACAAGACAAAATTTAAAGTAATTAGCAAATTTCTTCAGAGCCATGGATAATGAGAGATATTACCAGAAAAGCATTATCAGTGTAGAATTATTTGGGGGACACAGCAGTGCAATATAAGGTTTGGGGAAAAAAAACCAAAACAACAAACAAACAAACAAAAAAAACCCATTAGGTGTGAAAAGGATTGCTTAAAGCAAGCTTAAAACATGAAGAAAAGATAATAATAGGGGGAAATATATGCCATGCTTCTAGAGATTTTACTGAAATGATCTTAAAAATTGAATCTCTCTCCAGCACAAAGCAAACTGTCAAAAATCACACCACAAAAATGAGTCATGGTTTAAAGCTACCCTAACTTCTAAGTGGGCTAGCACTGCAGTTGACAAGATTCACTCTCTCTCTTTCTCTGCCCTTGGCAGGAAGCAAAACTTCAGAATTCACTTGCATATATATGGCAAACCGTGGACTTCATGTTGCTCATCTCCTGAGCATCAGTAATGCTGAAGACTTAGGATTATGTTATCGAAAAGGAATCATTCAATCAATGTTTTGTTTCACATTCAAATTGACTTAATCTGTAATATTAGATATACTATGTCTGAAATAAGCAGTAAAATGGACAATAATCCTTTGACTACCCGAATTTCTGTAAGAGAAATACAAGCTTTCCTTTCCACTCACGTCCTCCGTCAAGAATATTTTTTTTTGTTGCTTTATAGAATAAATCCAACACAATCCAATTAATAAATTTATAATTGCTCTATTTTGTATCTGGTCACTAAAACAAGAAAGAAAAAACATCAGAATAAACACAAAATGTTGCATGATCCAACTCAGTCTGGGTTACATTATGAAAACAGCAGAATTTTGCTGTCTCCAGACCTTAGTTGTTTTTTTTTTGTATTTCAGCATAGTCCTTTATGGACTTGGTTTTCATTCTTAAAAGAAAACCAAATATGTGGACACTCAGTGATTAAAACAGACCAGGAAATAATATCACAATTTAAGGCACCGTAAATGAAAATAATGTGTTCTTAGCAAATAAGGGCCATTTAGAAAGCATTCTTTATGATACTTGCCACAGGCCTCTTGGTACTAAAGGCAACAATTGTGCACACTTCTGATATAAAGAAGACATTTTGCACTATTTTGTTCACGCACGCACATCCAGCCCTGCTCCAGGAAGCATGAGCTGGTGGGAGGTGGGAGGCAGGGACTTAGCAGGTGGAGCAGGATTTTGGCTCCACCTATGCTAGACCCTCTCTTCCACTCACACCTTTCCTGTCACAACAGTCAGAACATTTGAGACAAAACATGCTTAGATCTGGTCCTCTGCAGTCTAATTATGTTACTGACAATGTTCATTACAAAATAAATTATTGATCTGACATGTTAGAAGCTTTACAAAGCAAACCAAACTATTTCTAATTCACTTTTTAAAGAAAATAATTGGAAATATTAGTGAGATGTTCATTCTAGCAGCCCTGTGTTACAGAGATCACGCAAAACTCTTCTTAGATTAAGACACATCAGAATCTTGACCAGAACATCCTAGAACGTTTATCTGAAAAAGAGTGTGACCAATGAAAGAACAGTTTCCAATGTGAGGTGGATATTGAAAGATTATCCTGTACACATTACACTACAAAACAAGTCCATCAGAGGCAGCTGGGATATGATGCAAATGCATTGTAATTGTCTGCGGGTGAGTGACAGATGGCTGAATTGAGTGGAGGGATAGAAATAGTGTATTCTATTTGGGGGTGAAGGGAATACAATAAAAGTAGAAGTGTAATTTTTTGCAGCTGCAAATGGTTTTTGACAGCAATTTTCTTCCGATCACTTTCAAATAACACATGACTAGGACAGTAAATATCATTAAAATAATTGACTAGTCATCAGGAATAATAAATTAATAGAATAATTTATTATTCACTCCCATCTCTTCCTAATGTAGACATCTAAAATATGTGGCTAGAGACGGCACTCTGAACGCTAACTTGTCAGATGTGATACTGAAATCCATTCTTTAGTGTGTGGCTTAGACAAGGGTTTTCAGACAAGAAATAGTACTGGAAAGAGCAGCAACTGGAATAATTCCGTGGTATTTCTCAATCATTTGCCAGTGAATTTCATCAACACACTGTTGCTAAAACAAACTTTTGAATTACTAATTTAAATCAGATGTTAACTTGAAGTACTGCAAGCATAATATGAAAGAATGTAGAGCTTTACAGATAGCTTGTGTATGAAAAATGTTATGTATTAATTACCTGTAGAAAAAGGCTTAGATCTAATATTTGTCCTTCCAAGGACATTTAATACACAGCTGCTGACCTCTCAAAGAACTCCTTAGTCCATTTAAAACAATTTAATAGAGTAATAATTTTATACAGGAACAAATCTGTATTCACAGGGCAGTGGCTGTGACTGAAGTACCAGTGCAGCCCAGCAGTGGTACTTCTCCCTCCTGTCACAGTGGCTTCTGCATACAGATGTGCACAGGATGATCTTTGGTAGAAGTCTATAAACCTGTCCAGCCCAAGGGACCCTTAAATCCAGGCTGTTGCCGTTTTCTGTGGAGTGAATAAAGTGAATGTCTGCTTGAGAAAAAATGCTGCAGGACAGTAGCATGACTCTGAGGTTGACCACAGACCCCCTCACAGCCTTTTCTCTCTTCTGCAGCAACTTCTTCAATACCAGTTGCCCACCTCTGGTGCTCAACAACAAAAGCACCAGCTACAGGCTTTTGTGCTTTTCCCATGCTGAAATTAAAACTTCATCTGACCAGATAATTAAGATTACCTTAAAGAGATCAACTTGTCCACAGCCCAATGAAAAAAATAAATTTGCATAATAATATCCAAATATGTTTATAAACAAAATCTGGCTAGATACAGTACTGATCAGCTATGTTATAAATCCTCAATAACAACAGTAAGATCAGTATGGCTTTTGAGGCTGCTAAATAATCATTAGCATGCATCACAATGAACTTCAAGCATGCAGGGGTTCAAATCCTAGTCTTCATTCACACTTTACACAGATCATTGCGAAAACCGGTCACTGAATTCAAAGGATGGATGATTTAATAAAGGAAATTTAAAAGTTTTTAGGGACCTCTGCATTTTATTCTAACTTGTCAAAGGTTTTTTTCTTTTGTGCAAGAAGAATAAAATATTGGCAGTGTCACTTTCTCATTATCTTTTTTTAAGCTTTAACTTTCTTTATTTAATTAGTTACCTAAAATGGAACTAAAATTTAAAAAGATATAAGCAAAGCCAAAGAACAAGGAAGGCACTATGCCTACTTTGTAAATCTATCCAAATTTCAAAATGCATACTTTGAGTACCTTGCTCTCCAGTGGAATCTTGCCTGCCCATATTCTGAATATAAAGTGGAAATTTAATCCCACATTTAAGTTATTAAATGTATGTTTAATTAGTCTAGGATCAGGTGGACATTGTTGAGCTTTACCATGGCAAGAGTTTTGCTTCCATTGTGAAAAACAGTGTTTGTAGTTTTCATTACAGAGGAACACCAACCTGCAGACATGAAATTCTCCTTATACATACATCTCAGAAGAAGCAATGAATTTTTTCAAATAAATGAAACACTATACTCATTCTGTCTTATTTAAGAATATGTTTTTTCTACATGGCTCAATGAGTTATATTCCCAATATTGAGATGCAAACACAAGAAAAATCTTCAATATTTGGAATGGATTTTTTTTAAATGATCAAGCGATAATAATGAGTGAAACAAGCAAAAACACAGTCTTAAGTAATTTTATCCAGTTAGTTGTCAAATATACCATAATGCTGCTCTCTGTTTTTTCACCTGAAGAAATAAAAAACCAACCCCAAACCAGAAAAATACTTTTTTGTGTCCGTTTGTACTTAGGAAGCATGAACAGAGGTCTGAAATAATTGTAACTTTTTTTAATATCATTAACAAGTGATTGAAGAGCAAAACAGACTTTGTTAGCCGTTATGGTTGTCACTGTTCCCATAGTATTTTTTTTTTTAATGTTACTTCTGTATGTATAAATAAATACACAGCACAGTTCCTTTTGGACATTAAAGTGAGTGAACATTAACTAAAAATTCTGAAAGGTGTACTAAAATTATCTAGTGACTGTTCAATGTTTCACTATTACTTTTAATACAAAGGCTAAATCAAATCACTTTGAGCATATTCCTCTGATTAAAAGCCAGTATCACCATGAAATTAGTTTTTGTCATGCAAGTAAATCAGGTCAGTTATTTTTACATTCTCATGCCTTACTGCTAATTTGAAATCTTCAGTGTTTTAGAGATTTTGTTAAAGTACTTTTAGTAAATGTCAGTTAATGGGATTATAATGAGAATTTGAGAAAATAGTAATTTTTCTTAAGAAAAAGAGAATAATAATCAAAGACTAACTTATTAAGATTTGAAAGCTTTGCCTGTTTGCAAATTCAAAACACAGAAAACTACAAAGCAAAAACATGATCTGTTTCTTATCTTGATAAATTCATCTTAGAACACTAAGTATGCAATACCTAAATAATAATTAAAATATCAATTGGATTGAAAATAAAAAGTATTAAGATTGGGACAGATATTGCTATAATTATCAGCAAAGTTTACTGTTAAATAAATCTGTGACTGTAGATACAAAATAAATATAAAATTCATCATAAGACCAATTTTATCTGAATAACAAAGCCAGTTTAGGAGCTGGCATCACAGACTGAGATTCTTGATACATACCACCTTTATTTCACAATCAGCATAGACAAAAGAAAGATACATGACTAATCAAGTGGATGTTCTCAAATCCTCTCCTGTATAGAAAATATATTTTAATTAAGGCATTCCTATGAGCACAAGATACGTTCTTTGCAAGATTGTTGTGGTTTTAGATACTTGTTTGATATTATATCTGGCCATCACAGACATTTTCCTAATCTTCATAAACCTCAGAATCTCTGTGAATCACGAGATAATCAGGGCTCAAGTCATTTACCATACACAGGCATGAAATGGCATCTGAAATGCATCCAGATACCTTAGACAAACACCCCTGTCACTTCCTGAAGTCAACAGCTCTCCTACAGGTCCTATGTCACACTTAGCAGCTACATCCAGATGTCCTAGGAGATCTCAGATGACACCTCTGAGTTGGCAAGAAAAATACAACACATTACTGCATTCAAGAAGCATGAAGCCTTCCTGCACCATAAATCTGCACCATCAGATATAAATGCTGCCAACACGCTGCCCAGCACATTTGAGGGGATTCTCAGTTCCTCAGAATAAGACCAGGTCTCAGAGAATAAACAAGTATACTAATTCATAGAATTTCTTGTTAAAATTTTTAATCATATTCATACAACAAATATGACTCTGTCCTCAGCTGCTGTCTTGACTTTTTTTACATCCATGACAGACAGGGCGTCCAGTGATATGGAAGAATGCACTCAAGGAAGGTAAATGTTCCCATAGTACCAAGGAGCAGAGGATGATCTCCTCAGCCTTCTCTTTTGTCAGCAAGCATATGAGCCACCAACTAACTGAACAAGGTACCAGATGCTGTATCAGCAGTCTTAGGAAGAAATGAACATGAGCATCCAGGACCTCAGAGAAAGTCTTGCTGCTTTTTGTGCTAAACAGCCACCAATTCAAATAAACATCAAAGTTCTGTTCATTAATTCCAGATTTTTCAATACTTCAGGTATCACATTAAACTAGGCTTCATGTAATAATGTCGAAGAGTTATTCATAGCCTGTTTTCTAAAAAAAACCCAAAAGCCAGTAGCAAACACATACAATGGGCTACTTATCTTCTGTGACAAAAGTTCTTTTGTCCTCACTGGCACTTTGTGAAACGCACTCAGAGTGCAGCAGCTTAAGACTGCACATTAAGACTTTTAGATGAAAAGTCTTTGATCTCCTCATTAAATTAAGTTCTGAGGTAATACAAGACAGATAAAAGCATACAGTGAACTTCATATTACATCTGTTTAACATGTAGACATTCAATGTTTTGAATTAGAATTCTCTCTTGCTGAAGAAAAGGACCATGATGTCTCAGCAGGAATTCCAGCTGGTCATCCCAAGGGTATTGGTTGTGTATGAATGTCCAAAGTGAACTCTAAGCCTAATTAATTTTGAAAACTCATTTTTCATTGAATTTACAAGGCAGGACCACAGACAAAATAAATAGGTACATTCAGTGTATACATCAAAGCCCCTGACACTTCAAATGCCTTGTTTTCACTATTTATAATGCATTAGTAGCACAGGACCCTACAGTGAGCATTACAGTTGGGTGTGCATCATGTGTATTAGTGACATTCAAAGTTCCCATGCCCCTGAGTTTTTGCTAATTTAGTTCTAAGTTTTCTTGTCTTCTGTGTGAGCCCACACAACTCAGTTTCTCGTGTGCAATCCAGAGATTGCCAATGCATATACCCTGGAAGATCTAACAATATAACCCAAAGAATATATGAGAATGGATCCTTCAACCAAACCTGAGATGGCTTTGGAGGAGTCTACCATAGACAATATTTCACCTGAATAGTGGATTTAGCTGCCTTTAAAGAACAGTGTAGACAGAAACTATCAATGAGAACAGAGGACAGCAACTGCATGGGAGAGTAACCCCTAAATTAAGCAGAAACAAGGTCAAATCAAAAAGTAAGCCAAAGCAAGACAAGGTCATGAATCAGATCATTGGAGATCTACAAATGCAGCCAAATGGCCTGACTTTTACCTATCTAGGTCATGCCACTTCTGAGTCAATGAACAGATAAACCAATTATAGATATTTTTCGGAATTTTGAATCATTAATTAAGGGATCCAGAATACAAAATCCATTTTCCTCAAGTGGAAAGGTCCCATAAGAAGTGCCCTACAGTTTCCTCACAATTAGGTCATTAAAATATGCTGTGGCTCAAGACTCTGCCATTCTTTCCCCTAGTAATTTAGAAGGGGAACACCTTTCAGAAAAAAGCACCCAGCTTCAGAAATACTACCCCTATTTAAAACAAATGAAATTTTATTCTCTAAATGAAGCATTTTTTCACAGTTGCTACCTGAATCCTCCTGTCTCATGATTTATCACCTACTGCCTTTGTATTTGTCATATTATTCTTTGTTACTAAAATACAAATGACCATAATCTCAGCATGAATAAGTCTAAGACCCAGAGTTTTTCAGCCCTTAGAAATGACAGATTTATTAATCAATATTTTGCTCACTAATATATATCCTTTATTCACTACTTTTTCAAAACAAATATTGTAGGTTTCAATAGTTCTTGCAAAGATTTATTAGTTTATCTTTCATTGGCTGTTTCTAATATGATTAGTTTTTGTGTGGATGAGGATTAAACAGCAAATAAATTTGTCTGAATATCTTTAAAGAGTCAATCATCTCTGTCAAAGCATACAGCAGCTTACATTATTTATATGTTAGTGGTCAGGGTCACACTGCAAACACATTCTTAAGTCCTCACTCTCTAAAAGAAAAAAAAATTGAAGCGTTAAATAATTCAGATATTATTGAAGAGAAATTGGAAGTATTGTTGGGCAAATATCAAAGTAATCTAAGGCTGGTATGTGTAGAAGACATACTGTGCAATGACATGAGCACAGTTATTATTTTCGGAGCACTTCTGCTTGCACCGCAAAGTTTAATAGACCACTGACTGTGAAATGAGATGTCTTCCCCTTACATTTTTCTTCCTTCCACCTCTTTGTAACTCTGAACCTTCCTCTTTTGAATAAAATTTCTTAATTATTATTTGGCTTTACTTGCCTCCCAAATGCAATTAAACAAACTTAATACAAATTCACAGATAGATACACATTCCAATGATGGAAAACAATGGACAAATTTGGTGAGAACAAATTGCTCAAGAACCCTCTACTTAACAGGCAGTGCATGCTTACTTGTAAAACAGCATGGTATAGTCCAAAAGACAGTATTTCAAGTCTGAAAAAAAGGCCAGGAGGGAGGACAGCAACACTGTAATATAAAATCTTTTGTTCTCATAAAAGATTATTCTTGATGGTTTTTAATGACATCTTTATTAGCTGCAAATTTAAATTTTCTTGGGGGAGGTATAGGAGGAACTAAGAAAACAAAGCAAGTAATTGTTTTATTATTTCACTCTCAGCATTATGCTGAGCCTGAGCTCAAGATGAGACACTCTCCTCTCCTCTTCTATGGCTTGTCACTTGGAGTGTTCATTTGTTACTTTGCCTTCACCACAACCTTAATTGCAGTGTCTTTGACTTCACTGGTGCAAAGAAAGTCACAGGTCAGGATATACAACTTAACAATTTTACTTTCCAGTTCTGCATGATAGAACAGAGTGTGATAGAAGTGACCTTAAAGACAATCTAGTTCCAATCCTCCTGCCATGGACAGGGACACCTGCCAGTAGATCAGGTTTTTCAAAGCCCCATCCAACATAACCTTGAGCACTTCTAAGGATGTAGCATCCGTAACTGGTGATTTCAGTGCCTCACTACCCTCAGAGTAAAGAATTTCTTCCTATTATCTAACCTAAACCTACTCTTTCAGTTTACAACCATTGTCCCTTATCCTGTCACTGCAAGCCCTTGTAAGAAGTCATCTCCAGCTCTCTGGCAGGCCCTCTTTAGGTACTGGAAGGCTGCTCTAAGATCTCCCTGCAGCCTGCTCTTCTCCAGGCTGAAAAACCCCAACTTTCCCAGCCTGTCCTCATACAGGAGTTGCTCCAGGCCCCTGATTATCTTTGTGGACATCTTCCAGAGCCAATCAAGCAGCACTATCTCTTTAATGTGCTTTCTTATATCTTCATGTTCTGCTTCCCTGAATGATGTGATCACCAGTTTCAAGACAAAAGTCATTTGGAAGCCAATTTAGCTATTGGCTGAGGCCAATATAAGGCCTAATGTTTAGGTTCTTCACCATTCAGTGATATTCACAAGCCAAAGGAAAGCATGTGATCTTCTCACTGCATAGAAGAGTGTAGGTACTATTAAATAAGTGTCACAAAACAGAATGATGAATGACTTTCTGCTTAAGTGTCCACCAGAACTGATGAAATCCAGAACCCTTAGAAAAACCAACCAACGAAAAAGCGAACAAACAACCCTCCCAAATCAAAACACATGCATTTTCAGTATAACTCTTTCTTCTCTAGATACATCTGAGGACTGACACCCAGAAACTATATTGTGTCTACATTAATCAAATAAAGGAATTTTTGTAAAAATTGGAGGAACTGTGACAAATCCTATCCTTGTCATACTTTTATTCTCTATACACATTGACAGATTTTTTTTCTGAAGTAGGTGGGATAACAAGATTCAAACTCCTATTTTTCTGGATAAAAACCAAAAATTACTCTAAATCTTGAATTAAAGGGGAACCTGGACTCAAACACTTCTTGGTTCTTCTGTTGAAGGTGTTGCCTATGCAAACATAAACCACGGGTACTCAACAACCCTGCACAGCAGGCCAAAGAGATAAGCATGCCTTCCCTTTTGAGGCAGTCCAGCTTTTCAGCTTTCCAGGCTGTAACTCCACAGATTAGCACAAGACAACCTTCAACGTGTAAAGTAGAATAGCAACCTCTTATATCCCCTGAAAGTTTCCTCAAGACACTAACAGAAAGGCCAGCTGGTGATGTTACATGTTTTGAGTTCAATAAACTGTACACTTGAGGAAATTACTGCACTAAAATGGATGGTTCTCTGCTCCTAGTGCTGACCATATCAAAAAGGAAAATGCTAGTAGTCCTGTCTCATCAATTTTGTAATAAAATTGCTTGCTTTGGTAACCTTTAGCCTTACAAAGAGCTTCAAAAATCTCTCTCCCATGTTTTCCCTTCAATAACAAATCTGACAATAATAAATGGGCCCTGTATGCTGTCCAGAGTCTTTTAAATCACAGTTCTAAATAAAACAAAAGGTTGGGCTAAGGAAATAAATTAAAGAATGAAGTGAGTCTCATTTTAGAATTAAGTAACCATAGGTAGAAGTCCTTTTCTTAAGTGGAAGTCTCTAGCACACTATAGGAGACTAATATAATCATAAATACTTACACCATTTCTTGGGAAGCCTTAATAACTCCTTTGTTTGCAGCAGCTCTTTGAAAATTATGCAGTATAAAAGAGAATAATAATGAGCCTGTTACTCCATATTTATTTCTAACCTTCAAGTATAGAGGCTTGGTGCTGTATTCAGGTGAGTTAGGTTTATAAAGCTGTGCTAATGCATGGTCTCACAGTTCTAAGAATATGACCCTGAGCTTTTCCACTACACATTTTTCTGAACAACCACATATTTCCTTTTCCATACCTGGCTCCCAACCTTTACATTGATTCATTATTTCAGTTTGGGGACATCTAATTCCAGATACTTTGAGTCTCAAAATTTTTGGCTACTGTGGGGGGAAGACAAACTCATGTTTTACTCTTAGAGTTATAACACAATTGCACCTGGCCAGCATCTATCTGTCTCCAGTAAGTACTTCAAGCCTAACAGAAGCACATCTTTCCATTAGTCTATTTAAGTCAAGCTGAAAATGAAGAGTTTTAACCACTTGTGAAAGCATAATTTCATGTAATTCCAGACATCTCACCAGCCTGAGTTGTTTCCAGCCACTTGTATCCTGTATTGGATTCCAGTAAATGAAAAACAAACATAAAACCTTAAAAAACTTTCCTCCTCCTCTGCTATACCCTTCTTTTTCCTGTGAGAAAAGGCGAAATTCACATCTTTGAGAATTTAATGTGTGAACACAGACATTCACAAATCAGGTTTAATTTGTACGACCTGTGAGTTTCAGCATCAGTTGGTCAGTCAGCCTAACCCTGAGACTTTTACCCTCCTCTCTTCATCCTCTCTATTCCCACATTACTGAGTGACTACTTTCCTTTACAAGAGCATTAATGCACACATTACTGGGCAGATTTTTGCCACCTTATATTCTGTCCAGAACTTATTCCCAAATAAGTCCTCTGTCAGCTTTAGAACTAGCAACAATTAGAGTTCTCACTATTCATTCTCTAAAACTTTCAATCTATTTTATCAATATGAAAGTCTATCATCTTTGCAAAGACAATGAAAGTTCATCAAAAAACTTCTAAATAATGCACCACAGCATGCAAAGAAGATCCACATTCCCTTTGCATGGTAAGAAGTTTTGGCATTGCAGTAAGACAAACCAAGTAAAAGCTTTCATAAAATTAATCAGTATTTAACATGATGGAAAACCATGTCAATAAATCTGTACTCTAAAACAGTAGAATCATTTAAGAGTAAAATTCATAACATTAATTTTACACCAAGAAGCAAATCAACTCAGTTTAGACCTACAGAAAAGTAGAAGAAATGTTAAGGTTGCATTTTAATGAAGTACAGCTATCCTTATGCTCTATAGGAATTTACAATAATACTGCACATAGTAAAGGTTGCAACAATCATTCGTAAATTATGAAGTATTTCATATCAAAACTGTATGCATTAGAAGTCTAATATCCTTTCTCTTCCCTGGCCATAATGATGTTTTCATTGCATCACCATTTCCTAGATTTATTTTTCATTTTAATAAGGAACATGTCACTTTCTCTGTAGCAGAGGTACTGGAACAATGAGAACAAACATTTCTGCCAACCCTTACACAAATGAGGTGTATTACAATTAACTTTTCGTGTAAGAACCCCTGTGACTATGGAAAGAGCATTCTGGGAATAGAACAAGGATCAAAAGTTTGATAATTTGCTAAAATTAATAAGATCATAGGAAAGAATCGATTTACGATCCGATCAAGTCGGGGATGAAATGCAGATTGTTTCTGGAATGCTTCTCATTGTCTTGCTGAAAAGGAAAGTAATAGCTCAGGAAAGTAGCCCATATTCTAGATACAGGGTGAACACTATCCTATATGAATCAAACATAAACCTGGGAGAAATTGCTACACAGTTTAGGATTTTGTCTGAGAAGTAACTGGCATTTTAACATATGTTCTTTGAAAACTGATTTAAAAAAGAAAAATAAAACCAGCTTGCATGTCTTCTAAAAGGAAAAAAAAAAGCTATAAATACCTTCCTTTGTGATTATTGCTGCTCTGCTGTTTAAAAAGTGAAATGAAGTCTTTTTAATCAAGTCACTTGTTTCATATACATCCACAGATGCAAAGGATCATTAGGCACCCCCAAATGATGAGGATGTCTAGATCATGTTAGAAGGATCATGGATGTGACACATTTGTTATGTCCTTGATATTATTTCCTGCAGAATGACTAATCCAAGAGTTTGCACATCAATGTTTTAATTTTCCATCTGTGAATGCAACCAACCTGTATCATCAATTGCACATCAATTGTTCAGGATACATGCCAAGAGGAGGCCACAAAAAGATATGAATTACTTTTTGCTCTGATTTGCACTTATGCCATCTAACAGTGATGCCTTGCACTTCAGAGATTTTAACACCTTTAATTTACTCATTCAGTTACAGTAACTCGTTTAGTAACATTAAGCACTATGCAGGAGAATTAATGTGTTAATATTTCATGAAAACATGTGGCTAATTAGGAATTTATTGCTTTAGGGTTGGGGTATTTTTGGTTTCATCTCTGTGTGCAGGCTGTGAGCAATGGTTTCTGGGAACTACACTCACTGCCATGTAGCATGGGCAGAGCAATACTGGATACTGTGATGATCTTGATGTTTATATAAAGCAGCTAGACCAAGTGGTGATGTGACTGTCTTCTAACGTACCAACATACATAGATTACAACATTTAAGCATGATAAAGGGTATGAGGTAAATAAAGTTGCCACTCTTACATACAACTGACTACATTTGCATTCACTAAACTGCTCCCTGATGCTTACATGTCATAGGATAAGCCTAGAGAGCCCCAAACTCTGGTTACAGAAGTCACTTGCCACACCCATCCTACAAAAATTACTGGCTGTGCATGTCAGTGATGCTGGGCAGAAACAGAAACTTTTCCCTTTGCTGTGCAAACACAGCTCAGTCACTTTGTAAAATAATAAGTGAGCAGAAATGCTTCAGCAAAGAGCAGCTACGAGCTGCAGTGAGGTCCATAAACCAGGAACACCCAAGCATGTTCTAAGACTCTGTTACCACACAGCATCACAGTCCTTTACAGAGACTGCTGAAATCACTTGATTATGCTACCTCTCTAAAACAAACTTGTTGACTTACAAAGTTGACTTAGTAGTCCTTTGATTTTTCTTTGCAGTTTGTTTTCACTTGCTTATTCAGGCACGGTGAAAATATGAGATGTCCATTAAAGCCATCATAAACAACATTTTTAGCCTGACCCCATTAATGAGCTCTTCATTTATGCAAAGGATTGCTAGGTGGTAGTGGTTTATCAGGAAGAATAAAAAAGTGATTGCTTTAAAGGTTCTACAATCCAGCACAAAGAAATTCCAAAGTTAGACACTTTAAAAACCCAAAACTTAAACAAAGTGCATTTCTGTGTTTATCCATGTCTATGCATTTGTTTGTATTTGTATGCAGTGGTAGTAGTAGGAAATACTCTCAAGCACTGAAATATACATATCTAGCATGCATAAATTAATGTTATAGAGCTTTTGTGTAGATGCCAGGAATGATACAAGCAGGAAAAATAACATTTATATGTTTTATTTGATTAGTATTGGCATACAAACATCACATTAACATTTGTTTCCTTTATGAAACACAAGACTTAAGTGGAAATATAACATAATATATTTACACCCAAGGAAAGTAAACGTGCAAGTTAGCACTAAAATAACAGTTACAATAAAAATTATACGAAAATACCTTTTACTTTGAAATATTATCTGCAGTAAGAATAATTTTAGGAAAAATATGCAAAAAAAAGGAAAACATGCTTCCTGATGAAAACCATCACTTTACTCCCATCTGTTTATGCAAGATGTCAAAGAAGTTATTATACTTGAAAGAGGAATATAATTATTATATTTTAATTATTCTATTATTTTTTCCTACTCTGTGTACCATGATGACATTTAGATAAATATTAGATTATTTTAAGCATGACTAATATTTCATACAAAATTTTTATTTAATGCAATGCAGAACACAAAATGTAACACTTCCTCCAAGTATCTTCTGAAAACGACCATAATATCACATTAATATTCACAGTTCTGACGTTCAGTATTCAATCATTTATGTCCCTGCTTTCTTTTTCAAAAGCAAGACATAGGCTCTTGCTATCTTGCCATAGCACATTGGAATCAGAGCAACCTCCCTTCACTCACATGCCACCACTTCACACGACCACTGCAGTTTGTTTACTGACACTTCTCTCCTATACACTGGGCATCCTGTCGACCTGGCTACTCACCTTTCCAAAGGCTGCAAAACCTCACACATCAGACTAAGAAAAACCTGGCATACACTGCATTTGCAGGTCTTCAGATAATTCAGTTTGTCTTGCATGTAGTACTTTTTGCATGCAAGTTTAGCCTTATCAAGAGAGCTCAAGAAGTTTAGTGGAAAATTCCTTCTCTTCTTTGACATATGAAAGAATAAATAAAAATGTTTAATACTTTTAAAAAGTGTAGTCTATATACTAAAACCCAGCAGGATTTTAGCAACCTATTTTATACCTTTATGTTGTTGTTAATGAGAATTAGCATGGAGAAAAAAAAGAGAGGCTCATATTTTTAGCTAATTAGCATCTGATAGATAACACAATAGGAATTCAGTTTGTGGCCCTAAATTGTAGCAAAGAAAATGCTTTTGACATCAACATCCCTGAAATAAGCCTCAAGGCAAAGTTAATTTTTAAGCATAGTTAAATCAGATGCTAATATATAAAACAGTGCATGCCAGACATTGTTTTTATTCTTTTAATCAAGCTACTGCCCTGACAAAAAGCCTGATTGGTAAACAAGGTTTGTGGTTTAGAAATTCTAATTTTAAAAAGTGTACTTCTTGTTAGTGTATTTTAAATTCCTTTCAGTTCTGCTGGCTGAATACATACAGGACCCAGTATCAAAAAATTCTTACTACAGGTTAGACAATTCATTTTTCCCAGAAAAACTGAGGAATTATAAGAAACAGAGTACAGACCTATATTAATCAGTTAAATTAGGCACACTAAAAGTAATGACATATCAGATGCTTTTATACACATATTTATTCTAAAATAATGCCCCCAACTAAGGTGAAGGCAGGGGGGAGGAAGGAAAGAGGAGGATGAAAACCCCAAAACTTCAAGCATTTCCATTTCAAGAGAGTAATTCATTTAGAGGAGACTATAAACATTCCAAAATTCATTACACACAGGCTAGATACACTAAGGGAAAAACCCCATGCAAAACTATCCAAAATATCTGGCTCAGATACAAACTGATGTATAATTAGATCTCAATGATAGTGGACCTATTTTCTCTGGGATCAGAGGCAGTGTTTTCATTAGAAATTCAATACTTTGTGTTTTCTATTTTAAAAACGGTCCAATCAAGTCTGTGTTGGGTTTGCATGTCCAAACTTTGGTAGCAGAGGAGCTATAGGGCTGCCTTCTGTGAGAAGCTACCTGAAGCTTCCTCCATGTCCAGCAGAACCAATCTCTGACAGCTCCAAAGACAGATGTGTACTGACCAAGGCCAGGCCAATCAGAGATGGTGTTAAGGCCTCTGTGATAGCAGATTGGCCTTCTCCTGGGCTGCTGATGGATTTCTGCCTCCCCATGGTCCTGCAGGGGCTGCAGGGGCACAGCTGCTTCACCATTATATTCACCATAGGACAGAGGAATCTCAACTCTGGTGCTTTGTGCACCACCTCCTCGCCTCCTTCTCCACTGACTTTGGTATCTGCAGAATTTTTTCTCTCACATTTTGTCACCTCACTCTTCTCTCTGGCTGCAATTACATCTTACTTTGTTTTCCTTCTTAAATTACTTTGTTTTCCTTCTTAAATCTGTTACCACAGAGGAGTTACTTTCAATTCCTGACTGGCTCAGCCTTGGTCAGCAGTGAGTCTGCCCTGGAGCCAGCTGACATTGGCTCTGCTGGACATGGAGGAAGCTTCTGGCAACTTCTCACAGAAGCCACAGCTGTAGCCTCCTGCTACCTAAACCCAACCATAAAAACCAATATAACATGTAAGAGTAAAACCTAAACAAGATAAAGGTTTGGATATGCCATTAAAAGGTTTCCAAGAAGTATAGGCTTAAGAAACATCTGCTAGCCCAGCTAACCAATTTTCCATTTGCTACTGTGTCTCCCTTCCTTTTAGGGTAAATCAGTAAACTATCTTCAGCTAGGATACTATTCCTGCGAAAGAGAAATCTTACAACATTAAACATCTATAACAAAACTAAAACACTAAGTCTATGTCATACCTGAAAAAGCAATTTTCAAGAACTCCCAGCTTGTTTTTTCAACATGCAGAAACAATTTTCATCCATTCTTGTTCCTAACCATGTTTTCAAGAGATACACAACCTATCCACAGCTCAGTTTTACTGTTATGATAGAGAATCACACAGTGTCATTTTATACGAGGAGTTGAGATCATGAGTTTTCACTTAAATGTTTAATTAGAAGCCCCATCACTGTCAGGGAAGAGTGTTGGCTTAAGAGAGTTATTTACTGAGTAAGAGAAATCTAGAAACAAACACTTTGTTCATTTGAGTAGGACTCTTTAGAGCAGTCTTTTATTTTCAATAACATAAAAGAGTGTGCTCAATGAGTAATTCATTTTCACAGCTCTAGATTTATAGCTATCTCAGTTTATTATCCTGTTAATGAGTACACTACAGCAATGGTCAATGTTTTATTTGAATTGGGCAGCCCTTCTCAGTGAGATATACAAGCCAATAATATCACCTGTACTTCATACAGCTGGTCTCTCAAAGGAGAAGTCATTCTCAGAAAAAGTTCAGGAATATTTCCTTAGCAGCTTATTGTCAAGGTATAGTAATAAGACTTGATAAGTACATTTAAAACAAAACTATGGATATTGTGGTCACAGATATAATCCCCAATACAGTGTGTCTATCAACATTCTGTGTCACATTCTGACTTAGAAGCTAACAGCGTTTTGGCACGTTTCAGTATTCTTTATTTGAAAAAATCATATAACTAAATATAGCTTCTAAATTGTTATGGAAAAAACAAACATTCTGGGATAGGACAAGCAAGAAAGATGAAAGCTTAGTCAGGAATACACACTGCATCTTATAGACACAGCAAACATAAACAGGCTGCTATATTCTGCAAATTCCATTAAATTCATGTGCTTTTAATTGCTAAACAAAATAAAAGCATCTAAGAATATATGCTGGTAAGGTTCATGCAGGCTACAGATAAAACATTTTGCCTCAACCATTGCAGTGCTAACTGGTGGCTACAGATCTCCTGCTGGTCATCTATGAAAACAGTGAGGAGAATATTAGAGAATATAAGCAGCCTGACATGTACGTAGACTACTGAAACAATTAAATAATCCTGCTTTCCTTTAAAGTTGGGACTGTTCTGAGAAACTCTACTGCTTAGGTGTATGACATTCACTCATGACAACAATGTTCATACAGAACAAATGTGTATGAAATACACATTTAGTTTACCAGAGGCCTGACTGAACCAAATCTGTCTCACCTGGACTGTCCTCAACACTGGGCACTAAAAAGCTCAAGAATGTGATCGTGGAATCCAAGAGAAGTAGTTCTTGACCAACATACAGAAAAGAAGCCCACTCTTGTTGAATTTTCTCTTGCCGTTTTCCAGTATTTCAATATTTTGTGGTCAAAGGTTTGCCTCGAAGACTTTTGAAATGGCAAGTTTCACTTCCATTAATCTCTTTCAAAAAATGGTGTGTTAATAGTTTCATTAAATTACATTAATCATATGTACAGTGAATGCAGACATCAAAACACTTAACAGAAAATTACCTAAGAAAGATTTTTGCTTGCCTTTTTCAACATTGGAATGTGTTTCCTTAAAGACATATTTTCATTTTACAGACCATACTGGATATAGCAGTAAACATCTATATACTGCCCTTAAGTCCATTCCTTCCTTGCCAATTCCATCAAGCTGTTCAAGGAAATATGCAATGTAAGCAAGATATATTAAGTTATTAAGTTTCATCTTGCCAGGCAAAGCCCTTTCTCACAGGTATAGATGTGTATGTTGAAAGGAAGAAAGAAGATTGTCTTGGAACTATTCCTTATCTCCTGCAGCCAGAGCTACAGTTAAGATGATTTTGAAAGTATTAAAAAAAAAAGGATGAGAGTCTAAAATTAACTTTGTGGATTACTGTAGGTCTAATTTTTTTTCTCTTTACTGAGGTGTTCTGTGAAATGCAACAGCACAAAATTCCTCATGTTCGCACATCATGATAAACCACAGAAGAGGTTTTCTTGAAATAATTCTTTGAGGGGACAAAACTGAGGTTGGCTAATGCTTGAGCACCTGCTTCTTCTGTTGCAGTCAACAACTGCAGGTGTCAGTGTAGTCCTAGCAACAGCAGCTGCTGACTTCTCCATAAGAAGCCACAAATGAAGCAAAGCAGAACAGGCCAAAGCCAAAAACTGACTATAGGTTTAATTCTACCTTTACATGCCTCTAGTACTAGTAGAAGTTCTCAAACAGACATGTAAGTACAAAAGTATCAGTAGTCCTGACCAGCAAGAGTGCAGCACACTGATCAAGGTAGAGTGGCTCTTCCCCTCTGCTCAGCACTCACGAGGACACAGAGGAGATGGGAGACAGATCCTTCTCAATAAGAATGGTGGTAGGATAAGGGGCAATGGTCACAGGCTGAAGCACATATTAGGTTTCCCAGACAGGTTATGCAATCTCCATCTTTGGAGATACCCAAAACTAGAAAACAGGGCTCTGAGAAGCATGATCTGATAGGACCTGGGTTGGACTAGATCTGCAGTAGAGGCTCCTCCAGCCTAAACTTTGATTCGGTGTAATTTGCTAGCAAAAAGCATGAAGACACACCAATGGTGAAGCAAATTGTTGCCTAGAAAAGGGAAACCCAAGATAGAGCAAAGATGGTTGATTGGGAACACACAGACATTATCAAAGATTGTGTTGGGCAAGACATCAATGTGAAAGTAGGAGAGAGAAAGGCAGTTACCACCAAAGCAAGAATGGTGTTAACACACTGTTCAAAGAGAGTATTTATTGAATAGAAGTATAGATAAGCTCTTGTAGAGGCCAATATGGAGAAAATAAAGTAGACAACAACAGTGCAAAAACACGGTTCAAAACTATCTGGTTTTGCACTTCTGTAGTGATGCCGAAATAAGAATGCTTGTTGTTTATAACCATCCTGTGACCAAGTGTGAGTTTGACATTTTACTGGTAAAAAAATATTTGTTAGCATCTTTCCTTTAAACTTCTTATTTACCACACAATGATTCATTTTGGAATTGAAACTGATTTTTCAATTTGGGGCCAAAATGAGACATTTTAAAATTCAGATGTAGGGTTACATGATTTGTTTCCCTACTTTTGTCCATCTGTACATCTTCATCACTTATTCAGCATCTTCAAATAAAAATAGTAACTTCAGTCAAGCAAAAATTTTTAAAGGGAAAACAAAAACAAGAATGAAGAAAAGATCATTGAAAATTGAAAAAATAAAGGTTTCTAAAGCATTTTTTTCTTCATCCAAAATTCTTAAAAGTTTTAATTCTTAACATTTTCATAAGCCTTTTATAACTCAGTTTCCTAAGCAGCTTTTTACTGTGATGTTGTGAGTTGGTCTGTTTATCCCTCCTGCACAATGTTTTGAATCTATTGGCAAATTTCAGCCATATTTGAAGTAAAGGACTCAGGGTTAGATTCCTGGGACAGTTTTCCACAGCACAGGTCTCCATGGCCACATGAAGCTGTGGAGCCTTGGCTTCTGAGAAGCTGAAGGCTGCAGTGTGTTCTGCTGAGTGGCAGCCAAAAGGTGGGAGCCAGTTTGGGTGCCAACACACTCACATAAAGTAATGAAAACCCACTGATTTATGGCCTGCCAGCAACAGAAGCTGGGGAACAAGATCTTGGACTAGCCCTACATTCAAAAGTGAAATTTTACTTCTTGAACAGCCATTTATGAGCCCAAGTATCGAAAACATCTGCAATTTGAACAGCAGCACCTTAGCTCTTTTGTACAAAGAGAAATTATTTTTAGGAATCTGTCTGTCTCCCAAACTCTGGAAGGAAAAATTACCAAATATAGTCCATTCATAACTGGAATGTCTGCTGTCTGTACATAATATGTAATATTCAATCTTATAATTCCTTAAATTATGTGCCTCAAATATTCTCTTTCCATGGACACATCAAACTGTGATTATAACTATGCAGCCGAATTGAAAATGTACTTCCTTTACAACTTACTGTAGATTTTAAACAGTATTATCAGAAAACTTAAGTCTGCCTGGACTTCAATTAGACCATATCTACCTCTGCAAATGTTATTATTATGATGTGTAAGGTTATGCAATCAAGTAAATTATAATTACATTGGAGAATAATAGCACATGGCAATTTCAATACCAATAGTATTTCAAAACCATCCATAATACATTTCTAGACATAATCCAACTGATTTCCTGTCTTTGAAAAAGGATTTTCTTCTTTTCTGAAGGTGAAAAGGCTATTTCCATTTTTTAGGTTCAAAACTGAGTTATACTGTATATTTAATGTAATTTTTTTTCTTAGTATAATTAAAACTATAACTATCTTCCAATAAATGTATTAACAATGCAAAATGAAGGATTTACTAATGTCTTAATCTCCAATAATGTTTTTTCAGCCACTTTTTTTTCTCCTTCCAAGTCATCTGTCAGGAAAATATATTCAATTACATTTTAAAATGCCCCTAGGGCTGGCATAAGTACTGAGGATCCTATTGACAAAAGCAGAACCTTTCTGTACATCTGCTTATTTTAAGGTTTTGTTTATTAAATTACTCCACTCCTACAACATTAATGACTTGTTAATTATGGTCTTCTTTTGGCTTCCACTCCACTCCCAACTTTCTGAATTCAAGCCACTGACAGCTATCCCTTGGCCTGCATGAAGAGCTCTCCATATAGAGGATCAGGTGAAAAAAAAATCAGTGACAATGACTTTGTGTTGGTTTTGGCTGGGGCAGAGTTAATTTTCCTCACAGAAGCTGGTATGGGACTGTGTTTTGGATTTGTGCTGGAAGCAGCGTGGATAACACAGTGATGTTTTCATTATTGCTGAGCAGTGCACAGAGTCAAGGCCTTTTCTGCTCTTCACCCCACCCAGCCAGGGAGAAGGCTGGAAGTGCACAAGGAGTTGGGAGAGGACACTGCAGGGACAGCTGACCTGCACTGACCAAAGGGATATTCCATACCATATGGTGTCAGGCTCAACATATAAAGCTGTGGGAAGAGAAAGGGGAAATGTTTAGAATGATGGTGTTTGTCCTCAGAAGTCAGCATTACACATGATGGAGCCCGGCTTTCCTGGGAAACCTGCCTGTCCATGGGAAGTGGAGAATGAAACCCTTGCTTGGCTTTGTTTCCATGCACAGCTTTTGCTTTACCTATTAAATTGTCTTTAAGTTAACCTGTGAGTTTTCTCACTTTTACTCTCCCAATTCTCTTGCCCATCCCACTGAGGGTGTGAGCAAATGGCACTATAGGATTTGGCTTCTGCCTGGGGTTAGATCACATCAGACTTCCAGAGAGTTTCAGAGGTATATGTCCATTCATCTTGGTGATTTCTCCATTCAGTATTAGTGAGACAAGCACTTTAACATCATGTTATGCTTTGTGATTTGTTACAAACATTCTAGTTTTTGCAGCACTAGGCTTGGCATGGCCTACTAAAATCCTTGAATAACTTTTCCACAGGAAAAAAGTCTGAAACAATCTACTAATCTCACACAAGAAGTTCAATAAAGAAAAAGCAAGTATGAATAACTCTGATTTTCTGAAGGCTCATGTTACCCAGGCATGATTTATATATTGGAAACAAACAGCATAAGCAGTACTGTCTACATGGAGAAGTAATCCTTTTACAGAGAACAAGCTGAAATTTTTACCAACTATCCCACATAACTTCAATCTCATAGTTGTTCTAGGAAAACATAATTGGTTTTACTTCATTGAATTCACTAGTTCTGCTAATACTGACTTTTTAATGATTTGTTTTGTTAATAACTTAAAGAAATCTTTACTGTTTGTGAGTCCTCTTTAAAGCTACCAACCATGATACACAGCCATTTCTACTGGCAAATGACTGATTCTCAAAACAAATTTACAAAATTTTACATGAGTTTTTTATCTACTTACATGATTTATGTTTTATGATTTGTTTTGCAGCCTATAAACTGCTGTAATAAAAATGAACAAGACCATTAGGATCATTGGACTATACAACAGAGCAGTTTTATGATGTATTCATGTGCTAATCTCAAAAAGGTCTCAAAATAACAACAAAGAAAAATATCTACATTCCCCTTTATGAAATATCAGTGGAATTTAAAAACTTTTATCCAGCAATTTCTAAAAGTCTGTGCTGACTTTACAATGACCAAAGAATATTTAGAATAAAAGTGCCACAAATGAAACTCCAAAGTGCCTTTGGATATCTACCCAGCTTTCTAGCTTGGTGTTTCTGTGATGCACTGAATGATTCAAAATGCTACAAGGAGCTGGGAATGCTAAGGAAATTCTCTCCTATTCTAAAGATTTCTGATTCTTTTAAAAATTATGACATAGAAACCTTTCAGTCTTCTAAGGCAACTGGCAGAATGCTGAAAGTTACTACAGAAATCAAATTTTCTTGGTAGGGAATCTTATTCTGAGCTCTTGACTCTGTTTTGCTAGTCTGTACAGTTTCACATTTACTTTGTTATATGCAGATCAAGCACTCTTTTTTCTCTCCCTCCCAGATATGTGCCATACAACTACAGCTTATGACCAACATCATCTCTATTCTGGTGAGATACAGAGACTGAAATCATCAACGAGGTCTGTCCTGTGTTAGTCACTCTGGAACCATGGAGAAACACCTTATAAGCAATAGAGTTGGTCAAACTCTGTTATGGAATAATTTATTACTGAATTTTTACAGCTCTTCTGAAAGTCAGGAGAGGTACTGAAACATCAGAGTAATAGAAAGTTTTCACTTATGCCTTGCCTCAACATTTATATGACACACTCATACATTTCCACAAAATTGTATAGGAGTTGTGAATTGCTGTTGATCACAGGTGTCTCTTCTACAGGAGAAACCCACAATGTGCTGCTCTCCTGATGTATCCCACAGGCACCAAAGAGCAGACCACAGTGAAATGTGGAAGCAATTCTCCAATAAATATGACCTTAGGAAACAATGGGGCATTTCTCTGTGATGACAAAAAACCCAGTTTCTCAGGAAGTCTTAGAGCTATTTTGTTTTTTACCTAGTTCCACACAAAATCTTATTGCTTCTACATCTAACAGCATAACATTTATTCTTTTTCTTTCAGAAAAGGACATCTCCAAGCTCTTCATTATTTGTTTAAAAATATTTTGAAAGCAGTAAGGCTTATGAGCAAATGTGTGCTCTGGGATAGTGCTTTATTTTAATAAATGAAAGGAGGAGGTCTTCTTTGTATGAGTGTCAGTGATAGTGAATGCAGGGAGCAACATATTGTCACTTCAAATTACTGTAATCCAAAGGTATTTACAGACTTCAATCTGAGTGCCTTCACACACTAAGCACTTCAAAATTGCAAGATTTTCTGCAGTATTAATAGTATTCCCCAGGGCCTTCCTAATTGTGTACTTCAAAGGTAAAAGTTTCTCTTAATTTGCAACACACTTTTGAGTACTAGATTAAAAAAAAGGTCCAGTTCATGTCTATTTACAACCTACTCCAACTGATCCTTCTCATTTCTAACAGCTACTATAATAGACTGTGTGTTACATCATGCCCTAACCTCTATTATTTTCAGCTGTAGAGGTAGGCATTGTCATCAGTATTTTACTTTTTATTTTAACTGCATGATTTGACTGAGTTTCTTAGTCTGTACCCTTCATTTTACCTCTGAAAACAAAAGGTATAAAAGGGATTTTAGGAAGGGATTAAAGTATTTAGTCTTCCAGAGAGCATTCAAGGTAATTTATCACTTTAACTCATGTGAAACTCAAACATCTATAAATCTCTCACCATGTCCCAAAGCACAAATAGTGACAGGAGACAAAATTAAAAATCGCCCAGACTACCACAAACATTTTATCTCAAACTATATGTGATGCAATGTCAAATACCTCATCTACTACGTTATCCACATCAGCAACTAAATTAACCAAAGTGACACTAAAATCCAAAGACTTTTCCACACAGAATCTGACACACCAGCCAGTGCCAGCACTACAAACACAATTTTCTTCAATACTATTGAGATGTATCTTTGTCTTTTTTTGGACAAAATATGAATTTTTTACTGTCTAGATAACAGGATTGATTAGAAACCTCAGGTTCTAGTTTACTGGTTTGGAAGTTCTTATCTTGTGTGCCTGTTATCTTTTTCAGGTTATCTATTTTCTTTGAAATTCCTTTTAGAAGTTTTTGTGCAATTATTCTTGCAGGAGCTAAGCTGCATCACAGTTTTTTAATATAAAAGACTACACTGAAATTAATTTTGTACATTGAGTGGTGGGTATTCATCACAAGTCTTTGCTTAACAATAGTATTTCCTCTTCTGACAAGGAATTTGTTTTTTTCATGATTATTCAACAATAGCTAATGGAAGAAAAACTGGTGGAGAAATTCCAAAAAGTGGCTCCTTAGCTGAAATCAGAGCACTTATTAAAACTGGATTATGTTGCAATTCAAAGTAGGTAAAAAGTTCTGGCCTTTAACTGTCAAATCCTTCTTTGTTCAACATCACCAGTTTGTATAGTAGCATAACAAAAAGCCTAAATTTTAACATAAAACATTGATTTTTTTAAAGAAGATACATTTTGATTATTCTAACTTTAAAAAAAAAATCTACATTTTCCTAGCAAAAAAACATTTAAAATGTTAGGACTTTTTCATTGGGGAGGCAGGAGGGGCTAGAGAGGAACAAACCAAAACACACTTCAGTGTCTTCACGTCTTTTCAAAATTTTTCTTCTCTTCTCTCCCTGTGTTTAGCCTGTTCTGCAGATACTGTGGTAAAAAAAATTACATTGGGACACAATTTAAACAGTGTCTTACAAAGTGACTGAAAGGAAAAGAAATCCAGTGGAAATGTCAGATAGCTCAAGGAAATCAAGTAACACAAGAAACTATTTTTGAAAGCAAGAGCTATAGTGAGGTTAATTGTGCAAGACTAAAGCATCACACATCACTGTAGCTTAGCTTTTATTGTTTCTGGGCAGAACTACCTTAGTTTCTGGGAGGTATCTCAGCTCTAGTCTCTCTCTAAATGCTTCTCCCTTTCCCAAAGAAACAGAATTTTCAGTTCAGACACCAGCACCTTCTGCCTCAATTTGATCCATAAATGCTTCAGGAAAAACTTGATGAAACAGACCACACTTTCTGAATAATCCTGGTCACATTAACAAATCCACAAGGGAAATGACAGTACACAGTCTAGAATCAAACATGGCTCCTGGATTTGAGGAGATACATACATATCATACATAATGGTTCAAATGGCTTGTAAAAATCTTTCTTTTTTAAAGTTGTTGAAAGAGGAAAAAAAAAGATTTGTAACATTGACATAACATCAGTTTTCAACATATGTTGAAAATTGTATTTCCAACTTAATCAATCATGAATCAGCTCCTTTGACAAACACAAGGAATTTCTTCAGTCAAGGTTATCTCTACTCCTTTATTCCTTCCCATTCTTAAAGCTTTGGATGAAACTCAAGCCACACATTTCAAATTTCCATATTAAAAAGCTGGGATATGCACTGACAAGTAATACACACATACAACTGTAGAATTTACAGACTGGAAAACACGCAAGACACAGGACTTGTACTGGAAAAATACTGACTACACAACTTCTTGAGTTCTCTTCCAGTCCTATTTTTCTGTTATTAAATATGGTCATGCAGAACACACATAATTTTCTCACTGCTTTCTCATGAAAACTCATTGTGGCTTTTGTTTGAGGCTGTAGCTGCTGAAAGTGTTCAAGGAACAGATGTGCAAATTCTTAGTTGTGTGCAGGATTGGTTTGCTCCAGATATGAGCTGCAGCAATGAGCTCCAGACTTGGGTATATACCCCTGCCAGAGGGCTGGAAGTGTTCCCTGGGGATCTCAAGGCAGGACAACATTGCATGCAAACAGGTACTAATCCTGGCATCTTACATTTCTTTAAAAAAAAAAAAAAAAAAAGTAGAGATGAAAGGAATTCTAAGAGATTACACAGCCCATTTCTGCATTCCAAGATGAATAAGAGACACTCAAACATTTTTTACTCTAATGTTTTTGGGGGTTGTTTCTTCTTTGTCATCAATTATCCATTCATCTCAATAATCAAGGTTTCTTGGAGGAAAACCTCCTACATCCTAGCACAGGACATACCTTAGCTCTGCAGGTTCGAGATCATTAATCACATATTCCTTCAGGAGAAAAGACAGGGATATTGTCTGTGCACATGGTTCCACTCTGCTCTTGGGTGAAGCACATAGATTGCAGCCTGTACACAGGAGTATAAAGAAAGCTGAAAGATCAAAGACAGATGTGAAGCTTTACAAGCCCTAAATGACTAGAATTTTTTTTTTTCTGAGAGTCTTTAGATTCACCAAAAGCAAATAAAGTAGCAACCTTAATCCTATTGTCTATATTGTTGTAAATCATAGATGATTAAGCTTTAATATACCACTGTGTATTTATTATAATATGTGAGGTGCTCAAGAGAGCAGTAGATACCCCACCAGCTTTCTCTGGCACTTGAATATGTGAAGCACAAAAAGGCTGTCATAAAATAAACAGGGAGCCTTCCAGAGGCATTCTGAGACTTCTGAATAGCAGCCATGTAATAAGGGTTTTAATTTCTTCTAAAGTTTCAGTCTTAAAGAGACAGAGTGCAGTGGAAATCAGGCAAGACATCTTTGAAGACTATTTCAAAATTATCCTGAAGACCTAATAGCAAGAGATTTACAGGAAAATAAAAAGTCAAAATTTTAACTACAGAACGTGTATTTTCAGAGTGGAGAGCTGCCAAGGTATTTGTGACTCAATTCACCATGTCAGCTGATAATAGCTCAGATGAGCCTAGGTACACACCTGTTTAAATGCAGGCAGAATCACAGCTTTAAATTCTAAAAATGCAACTAAATATCAGGAAAACTTAATTCATTTTTATTATAATTAACTTGACATTGTTTCCAACATGAAAAGAAAAATGCCAGTCTTGCAGTAAAGGCAGCAGTCTCAGCCACTGGGGTTTTATTGTTAAAGAGAATACAGGCTTCCCATGAGATTTCTGATTGAAATTCATAAACATGATCAACAAGCTGTAACACTCACTCCTTAAATTCATATATATACACTTTCTTTATAACCTCTTCTGTTTAATGTCTAAGAAAAGCCAGGTTGAAGTTAGGCAGGTCATACAGCAGGACACTACCAATTCTACAGCCTCATGCATCTCACCAAATCCTCAAGTTTTGTTGCCTATCATCCCTCATCTTAGGCTTAGATTCTAAATTGTTTGACAGGAGATCACTGTTTTGTCTTTCTAGTATAGTGTGTGAAAGGGTGAAATTCTTGCTGATCATAGAATGTTCTGTATGCCAAGAAATGGCAAAAAATGAAAGCAATGTGATTTACTGTGGAAATCTCTGTCAAGTAATTTTCACCATATAATTCTTACTCAGTAGCACAATACTCTTTGGCTTCTGAGCAGTAGGATGTGTTTTATATTTTATTTTAAATATACTATACAAATTTCATGATTTGTTATTTAATGTTTGTGTATATCTTGAACAGCAAAACCCAATGAAAAGCCTAAGTATTATTTTCAGTGTTTTATCATGATACTTTGTTTTATCATTCTATATTCTGGAAAGATTTGCATACTGAAAAGACACTAAATTTGGCTTTTTCTATATAATATTTGTGCTTAGTGGGATGTAGCTAAATCCATGAGTGCAAATATTAATATTTTCTAAAAAAATTCAGATAAGAAACAAGTCAGAAGAGGAAAGTATCTGGGGACACCATTCATATGCAACCCTCAGAAAAAGTCTATGAACCAAAGAGCAGTTTGGGGCAGTAAAGCTGGGTGAACTTTGGTCAGTCTGCTGAGAAAACTGCTGAGATGACCAAAAGGAAGTGAAAAAAGAAAAGCAATGTGAATTAGGAAGCCTAAAAACACAGGGAAAAAAAAGTAAGCGTGGATGTGGGGATAGTTAGCAGTATGAGAACTCAAGAGGAAAAATACTAACATTAAAAGGTTTAAAATGCTAAAAAATAATGAAGCAGCAGAAGATGGCAACTCAGCATGATCAAGGTTCAAGCTCAATCTAAAAGCAAAGATTATTGATCTCTCCTCACCTGAGCAGCAAGTGCAATCTCATCAGATTGGTGAGTATATAATGCTCATCTGGTAATATTAATCCTTATCTACAAGCTCACTAGTCCTTGCTATTACAGTGTGCTTACCCATAAATAAATGTTCTGCACTCTTCAGTTGTTTAAATCCTGTCTTTTATGTTCACAGTAAAAAGAACAAAAGGAATAAAAGCTGTCAAAGTGAATCAGATAAAATGGGTTAGAAATTTAATTATATTTTTAAAAAAGACCAAAAAAGGGAAAAGACCTCCATAGAAAAAGGGGGAGGGCAGGAAAGTGAGTTATGGTTGCAGTACCACAAGCCTGGTAAGTTCTAAGGCATTTTCATATACAATATGCTACCAGGAGCCTTTATATCCACAATGAATAGATTATTATGAAATATGCCATCTCCTAGAGTTGCTGCGCTCATTTCATATAGAATCCATGCACACAAAATTTCACTTGCAAAAATTATATGAACACAAGATTGACATATCAATAGGCAAGAAGAAATAGTGTTTTTGTATTAGAAAATAATCACAGTGTTGCAATCAAACTCAAAGGGTGGCCTGGATGGTACTGAGTGGAGGCTTCCTAATCAGCTTCCGCAGTAATGCCTATATTGCCTTCCACTTGCCTAAGCTGCAACTTATCAAGACAAGTGCTATGCATCAGCAGTATGCATTCTGTAAGCTGCCTTTGCCCCCAGGCTCAAGAGAATACAACACTGCAGAGGACAGTCCCTTTATTGTGCTGCCCCTACCAGCACAGTGTAAATTGGACTCCTTGACTGACAGCCTGTGCCATGTTCCCACCACAAGACTCTCCAAACACATCCCCTTAAGAGGGGGCTGCAGCTCATCATTATAATATGTCTGTGCTAAATTTGTTTGCAGGAGCTTTGTACCTGCTGCTGGTCAGTGATCAGAAACCCTTCATTAGAGAAGAACTCAAGTCTGCTTCTTTCTCTGAGCTGAAGCCAAGGGCAACAAAAGTCTCACAAAACCTTCTGGCATTGGAAGGCACTTTGTGCACTCCAGCAAAGGGATATCCATCCTTTAGTACATTTCACAGGAGACAAGAAAAGTGAGAATTATCTTCTGTCTTCCTACCTTCTGCTCAGTGTCACCTGTGAAATCTGCAACTCAGGCAGATAATGTTTAAAATCCTCTTCTAGTTCATAAGAAGACATCCTCCACTCCCTAGATTTTGGTATTTCATTGAGCCTAGAATGGAAAAATGCATCTGTTACAGAAACAGGCAAAGTCATGCAGCACATCTTCCATCCCTGCACATTTATGTCAAAGATGATGCTATTCACTCCCCAGCTGGCTGTCAAAAGGTGTTCACCT
This sequence comes from Illadopsis cleaveri, assembly GCA_013399915.1. NCBI lineage: Eukaryota > Metazoa > Chordata > Aves > Passeriformes > Timaliidae > Illadopsis > Illadopsis cleaveri. Next base: position 62,457 of record VXBB01020345.1, on the reverse strand, counting down.
TCCAATCCATTTCCCACTGAAGGCATCTATTCAAAATTATCATGGTATTCATGCCAACAGCTTCAAGCTTACTGTCCTTGCTGATAGCCTTGCAAGAGGAGAATTTTCACCACAGGTAATGTGTCTGCTCCTGCCATTGCTGGCCTCCAGACTTCACTGATTTTCAAGCAGGTGCTGACTCTCTGCATGGGGGTAGGAAAGATGTGCATGTTTAGCTGGCTACCTCCACTGGAGTGAATTTCACACTCTCACCTGGAGACCAGAATCTTGACAGACAAATATCACATTTTGGTCCTACACACTCGTCTGTCAAAACTGAGGTGGTGCCTAGTTCTTCCCTGTTCTTCAGCTGAAGAAGTATAGTCTGGAGTAACTGTGTGGTTCAGCTTCAGCACAATTTGTGGTCTGTGGGGGTAGAGTGGAAGTCTGACATGATCTTCTCCCACCCACCATAGTTTGAAGCTCTTTTGTGACCCAATTTATTCAAGTTATAACTCATGGGAAGTACTCAACAATCTGATACTAAATAATTTGTCTTCTTGGACCTTAGGCTTTTACCTAATCTATGCCAGATGAATGAACCCACCCTGGACACACAACTTTTCCAACAGATAAGTGTTTTAAAATGAATCTGCTAAATACAAGGAAGAACAAGATAGTCTCATACAAGCTTCTACATAATCTCTCTAAATTCTAGATAACATATGGGTTCAGAAACCATGCATTTTTCCTCTCCTGACACACAAATATATACATTTCCTTACTCAGAGAGCTAAAAGCAAATATTTCACCTAACCAAGACAACCGTTTGCATACCTAAGTAATGTACATTATAGGCAGTGGATTTAAAACTGACCACACATAAATATCTAGTATTTACAAATTACTCCCATTTCAATACTGGCACTTCTAAGCAGTTTCCATGCTTTAAAATATCTGGATTAATACAGAGGAATGAAATAACATTTGGGCTTAAAATTCACATTGGCCCATTCTCACCATCTGTGTAAATGTTTGCATTCCCAGAATCTCACACACATGCAAACAAATTCAGAATTAAAGCACCACAAAATGCTTTCTGTGGAGTTGCTTAAATTGCTGTAGATTTTCTGAAAAGAGTCCAATATACACATAAGTACTAGGGAAATATGGACTTACACATACACGGGTAAAACCCGTCTCAATATGCATAGAGGAAAAAAAAAATTATCTCTGATGTACAGATGCCATCTATAATTAATATCTTTTAAATTATACCACCTTCCTCAGAAGCATTAATTATGAACCAAAACATGTAATTACAAAAATAAGTTGGCACTAATCTATAAGAGCAAACGTGTTTCAAAATTCATACCAGCTACAAAATTTTGCTTTTTATAAATAATAAAACTAAGTTTAATAATTCCAACTCTCACACATTTTGATATACTGTGTAGGTCTTAGTTTGCAAAGATACATTGTGAAGTACATTATGTATCCACGATGTATGTCTGATCTGTTAACAATAAAATACAATCATAAATGGGGCCAAACAGGGAAAACTAGATAACAAAGAGCAATTACTTTTTATGTTTCCCACATCTGGAAATGAAAAAAAAGAACTTGCAATCACCTTACCTCTAAATATGAAGGAATCAGTAGCATCATTTTCCCCTACTTGCAGTAAACTACCCAGGGTGTTACGAAAAAATCAAAATAATGTTGATAGTCAAAGAAGGGAAGTTTTCCAAGGCTACACTAGTCATCCAAGTAGTCTCTGTCATTAGATATGGCAAAAAGATTAAATTAGGAATATCACTTTTGTAGGTTTGAACTCTGTGACTTTAAGATTCTAACTTTAAAAAAAAACATATCTCCCCCAGTTATGTCTGCATCAGTTATTAGTTCTGTACCACGATAAAGGTGCTTTCAAACTCTTTGCATTATTAATTATTTTTTTTTCTGTAGATGACAGTGCTGTTCCAGAGAGAAATTTCTAGGAGGTACCTAAGTGTTTTCCTGAGTAAAAAGGAACTGTTACAGATGTTTGTGTTTTATAAATAAAAGAAATGAAGACAGACAACTTTTAAATACACTTGTGGGGATAGGTTCATAACTGTCCCTAACCTGAATGCTCAAAACAAGGAGGAAAAACTCACAATATGCCCCTGAATTTTCAAACTGGTAAACCACAAGTTGCTGTTTCATATAGACAGAATTGGAAAATATATTTTTTAAAATATATTAATATTCTAGATATTCTGACCAACTGTGATTTACTCTTTAGATGTAAAGTACTACAATGTAGTAACTGAGGGAGGAAGCAGATGAATATTATACATTATGTGCCTTCTGAAAACTGGGATCTGTTACTATTCATTACCACTCTATGCAACAGCTGTCCTGTTTCCACTTGTAGGCAGAGAATCACAGAATCACAAGGTTGGAAGAGACTTCCAAGATCGTAGAGTTCGATCCAGCCCTAACACCGCAACCAAACCATGGCCCCAAGTGCCATATCCAGTCTTTTTTAAACACATCCAGGGATGGTGACTCCACCACCTCTCCACGCAGACCATTCCAATACTTTATCACCCTTTCTGTAAAAAAAATTTTCCTAATATCCAACCCATATAAAAACAGATGCCTCATATGACAGAAATGTCTGGAAATATGGATGGCTGTCTTTTGCTGCCACTGCTCCATGGTCCAGCATGGGGAGGCTGGGCAACACTTGTTCACACAGAAAAGCAGAAACTTTCCCTTCCACATCCTTCGTCTGGGAGGGAAATAACAGCAGAGAAGTCTGGTCCCAGTCCTTCCATGGAAGAAACATGCCAAAACCTGGCTCATCCTTCACCCCAGGCAGAGACATTCAGTTTCCTGCGTGGCAGCCTTGCCTAGAGCCATCCTCAAGAAGGCAGATCTCTTCAGTGGGCTGTTTTCTGACCTCAGTGAGTTTGGGACAGACAATGGGACTGTTGAAGCTGAGTGTTAAGAAGGGAAATAGCATATCTAAACTATATGAAAGATAACTCCAAATCAAACTTTTAGCTCGTACAAGAAAGGCATAATTATGTTTAGTGGGGCTCTATCAATTTACATCACCCCAGCTGAAGGTTCTTTGTATATCCAATAAAGATAAACAGAGTAATTTCCAAAGCTTTCCATGTTTGTTCAGATGCTTTCAACCTTCCAGGGTAATTTTCAAACTGATGCAATGCTTATCTCTTAATTAGTAGTAAAATGTATTTTAATAGTTTCCATTCAGTCAGGTTTTTAAATTAGTAAAACAGTAGGCAGGATCTTGTTAAGCAGAAGGATAAGAAGGTTTAATGCACTTTTTTTATCAGACCCTACTTTCCAGTCCACAAGATAAACCTGAATCTTTTGACAAAGCCAAACTTCTCACAGTGAAACTGATGGAGTTTAAAAGTCCCTCCACAGATGGGTCTCTCCCATCTGCCATCAGCCTGCTCTCCAATGGGATGTGCCATCTCTCTTTATTTGCAAGCCTGAAGGCATTTTGACTGTTATAGTACTTGGTAAATCTTTAAAAAAGCAGCTGGGACTCCAGAAATAGAACACATTAATTCCTGACACATTTACACATGCAAAGGCTCTAAGTGTAAGAGTCAAATACTTCTGACAGTCCATCTCCCCTGACTCACAGCCTTAGCCAGATCATGTTTTATTGGGAAATAAAAGAGCATATTACTGGAGAAGAAGAGATATAACATGAAGTAAACTTGTTGCTTGAAAACTATCCAGTGACATTTATTTTGCCGTTTCATGTAAGAAAAGTGAGAGGAATTATGGAGGGAAAAAACCCTTTCAGCAGGAAGGAGGAGTTCTATCTTGACATGGTTGGGAAGTAAAAGCAACTCTGTCCAAGATTTCTGTTTCACTTGGCTCTGAGGATAGTGATATGGGGGAGTCCAGAGAGAAAAATAACTGACACACTCTCTGGCTTGCTTGTCCGTATGTTACAAGATTTCAGACATTTAATAATCTGTCCCTCAAACTCACAGTATTAGATGGAGGAAAACACAAAGACAACATTTATTATACTAGAACCAGCAGCAGTTTTCAAGGCATTGCAGCAGTAACAAGAAGGCTGGAAGTAGGCAAAAAGTTGTGAGGGGACACAGTGAGGCTAGCTGACCTGAAGTGGTGAAAGGGATGTTCCATACAATGAAATGTCATGCTCAGCAGTAGAACTGGGGTAGTGGGAGGAGAAAGGGAAAGGCAAGCTGGCTTTCAAAAGCAGCCATCACTCAGGGATTGGCTGGCTATCACTCTGCTTGTGCAGAGTGGTAAATGATTGCTTTTGCATCACTTGTTGGGTTTTCCCCCCTTTTTCCTTCACTTTAACTGTCCTTATCTCAGCTCCTGAGTTTTATGAGTTTTGCTCTTCCTAGCCTTTCCCCTGTCCTGCTGGGGTAGGTGTGCATGGGGTAGATGAGCAGGCAGCTGTGTGGTTGCTGGCCAGGGTCAACCCACCACACATTACCTTCTAAAAAAGTTGCCCTTGCTTCAAGAATGAGATTCTGTTTAGGAAAATACATTCATGCTCTTTCTTACAAAGACCTCGCTAAAGTATTTATTCCAATATTTTCACCTCTATACCTTTCATTGCACAGAAGACAAATACATTAACACTAATTATGGGACACAATTTTTAACTTGCAATTTGATTGTACTTCCTTTTCAAAATAATTTCAGACCTATACCAATTATTATAAGATCAATTTCTTCCTCTAAACAGGGTTAAATAGCTGACTCCCATTTAAATCTTGGGAAAAAATTGCTGGAGTCTCAAAAACAGTACCTTAAGGAGAATATGTCACCATACTGGCAAAGGCAGAAAACAGCACTAGCTACTGCCTAGTATTCCACAGACCTCAGCTCCATTAAATAATGTAGCAAAGAAAATCTCATTTTTTATATGAAATTACTTGTTCTCTTATAGGATTATTTTTTACTATTAGAAGTGAACATTGCATCTGAAATTCACATGTATTCATATGGTTACACAGATCATTTCTTATTGATCAAATAAAGCTAATTAAGAACACAATTTACTCTGTGTAGAGTTTCACAGCCATCATTCTTAGCATAAGTATCTATCATGATCTAGAATCTCACTGGTATTTGTTAAACATAATGTTTGCGTAACAGTAAATGTAAAATTTTGTTTCAATTTGCTGCAAATTAAAGTGGAGGATTTGTAATAACTTAATGTTCTTGCTTTGCCCCAAGCTTTTCCTTCTTCTCTTTCCAAATTAGCAAAATTTCTGCCCAAAAGCTACCTGCTCTTGCAAGTTCCCTGACTTCGATCTGTAAGAATTTTCCAGACTATGGATTGAAAAATGAGATAAAGATTACACTGCAAAATAATTGAGCAGAAAAAGCCCAACTATCCCAGAATAAACTGTTTTCCTGTGCTTCAGCCACTTATTCTCATGCAGAAGACTGAGTTCATTGGATTTTCACCACCATCCAATTTACTCAACGGAAGCTGTCCAAGCCAGTTCTCACTTATGATCCAGTTTTATAAATTCACTCCCATTTTTTCCCTCATTCCCATAAGGAGGTCAACGGCTTTTTTGCAACACCTGTCACCTTCCCCACACTAACCAAGATAAACACAAAAGAGCTCATTGCTTATGGCCTGTAAAATCCATATTATCTCCCTTTGTATTGCTGTATGCCTTTTCACTGCTACCTGATGCTATTATTCATAGCAGAGTCTTCTTATAAAAACCCTGACATCACAGAAGTTTCTTCATGCAAGAAAATAGCGAGCAAGTCAGGATCACTAGGAATATGTAGATAATTACATAAGTTAAAAAACAAACCCAAAAAAAACACCACCAAGAAAACCACCTGAATATATGGGAGAATGATTCAGAATTAGGAAAAATCAGAATTAGGAAAGAAAAGAGGGTCACAAGCTTTTGCTTTCTTCTCCAAAATATCAGGTCATTTTAGTGGTTTTACTAATGTTTTCCTCTGCCCTGAGAAGTAGTGAGCACAATTTAAGTCTCTTCCTCCAGAGCCTCTTTCCTTGAACATTTAATGGGATTTATATCATATCAAGAGGTTTCTTGCTTATTGTCTTTTTTAATGCAAAATGAAGAATGGGTTGCTGAAAATATAATTGTTATTGTTTTTAACTGTGCAATTCTACAACATGAAAAACCCATGACAAAGATTTCAATAAGCTTTGTCTGTACTAGAAAGGCAGCTATGCTGCCTAGGAAATAAGCCAAATGTAAATAAACCCTTCATGGTAATTTGACAAGGCTATATAATCAATTTCAATACATAAAGTAATACCATCTACTCCTCTAAAGATTCTTCATCTAAATGCATCTTATTTTGACAGTCATAATGTTTACTTACCTCATTTTTCTAATGCTTAGTCTTTATATGACTCAGGGACAAGTACTGGAAAGGTCTATGTAATAATGAGCCCTGCTTTTAAGAGAATATTCATTTTCCCATAACGGTGATTTATTTTTTAAGTTATCTTTGAAAATGCAGCCCAGACCTCCTTCCTGCTTTGGCCACTTCCATGTCAGCTTCCCACTGTTACATGTCAGCATGCCCAGACACAGAAGCATTGGAGTGACTGACAGAAGCCACTATTCTGAAAAACATTGATTCAAGAAAACAGGGAGCCACAAGGTAGGTCAAGATAGAGAGAAAAATGTTGAAAAAGAAATTTGATAAAATATTCAGATTTTCAGTCTGTGATGCCTGAAAAGACAAATACTAATATTTTTGTTAGAAGATAAATCTGCAAAAACAAAACAAGTAGCTCAAAAACCCCTTTAAATCTATCTCCAGTTTGCCATCAGATATTTGGTGGGGTTTTTTTAAAGCCTTTCTTAAGATTGATTAGATTTAGTGCTCTGACAGTCTTATTAGAAACTGAGTGTTCACAGAATCAGGCAGAACTGCAGAACAGGAAAACAGAGCTTAGTATCTTAGATTATTCCATCTTCATCAGACACAATTTATTCACTTTGGCATAGATGATTTTTGGCCTGACATTAGAAGGATTTCCAAGTTCTCTTCATCCTAACTCACTTGTTACCAAAGTTAATTGCAAATTTATCTGTAATAGCTGTGAGTTTAACTCTATGTAAACCAAAAAAATCTACTCTGCTTTCTAAAGCAAAAGCAGCTATTTTTGAGAATGGTACTGTAAATAAAATACCTGATGTGAATCAAATTATTTCATTTTATATATAATTCATCATTGCTGCGAACATAAATAATTCTGGGCCTGCTCAGGTATTTTTTATTGAATCCTTTACTTTGATTTTAAGGACTGGATCCTTCTGTCTAGTGAATCAACAGGAATTTTGGCTGACTTACTGGTTCAACTGCATCAATTAAAGCTTAGCTAGTAAAAATATGTATTCCAAGATCCTTTTAAAATATAATTTAAAGGATCTGAGATTTTGGATTAAGGACAATAAAATCACAAAGTCAAACAGGAAAACCTGGTTAATAGCACTAATTAAACAGTAAAGAAAACAATTACAACTTTCTAAGCATAGGAATCATTGCATGTGAGTGTACAACCATTTGGCAAAAAAAAAAGACATCACAAAAGTCAGCCTAAATCCATACAGACAATTCAGTACTACACAGTGGTCATTTAGTTCATTTCTATATTAATTTGATTCCTCTTACTGTAAATTTACACTTTAAAAAATCATTTCAGTTATCATGTTGTTTTGTCATATACCAGTGAAGTGCTAGTAAAGTTGATATCTAATAAATAATCAAGATTTTCTTGCTTCTTGCTTCAGCCTTCTTTTCTTACTTCAAGACTTTTTAAATCTTTGTTCACATTCTGTACTTGCCAAAGTGCTTTGCTTTACTCCTCCAGCTACTTCACGACAAAACCAACAAAACAGCCACTTAAACTCTTATCTATGCAGTCCATGAGAAGCCAAATCCTAGTCATGAATATCCCTGAACTAAGAGGAAGTTTGTCTGCTTACATTCTCCCAGTGTTCCCTTTATTTAACTGAATTATTATTAGCTTTACCAGTCATCTATTCTGAAATCTTCCAATGCTCAGTCACACAATCTTATTGCCTCAAAACATCCTGCACTACCTCACCAGCATGAAGAATAAAGTCATTAAGGCACACAATCTTTATCTCGTTCAAGAACTCTCATTCCCTCCCTTGATTCTTACCCAAAGAGTCCATTATTCAGAGAAGGCTGGAATAATACAGTGGGAAATCCACCTTCAGGCACCCCCTTCTCCCAGTTCAAGGCCAGACACAGAAGACATCCATACTGCTCAGGGAATCAGGATGTGGAGATGCCCATGCTGGCAGTGCATGAGCTGATGGCTCACCTGGAAGCGACCTATGGTGCTCAGTGCAGTGTGATGCTCACCCTGCTCTTCACATCTGAGGGAATTACACAGCTATCACTGAGTGTGATGCAAGCCCCTCTGCTCACACTGTTCCACCCTGTTCTGTTCACTCTGATTGAGACAGTGATTTACTGGAGTACTAGAAGGCCAGACATGGAAGGGTAAAAAGTCAGCCTATTTCATGAAGTAATCTTAGAAAAGAACAGGATTTGCTTACCTCTCAGCATTCACTGAGACAGGAATATCTCCTCAAGCAGAGATTCAGGTTTATGTCTTTGCTTTCATTTCACCAGAGCAAGGACTTTTATCACTCTCTTCCATTACCCAGGTAGGTACCATTACTCCCAATTTACAAGTTATTGTGTAATGGCTCACTAGCTATGCTATTGTTCAACAGAAACTTACTCATCAAATCATGTAAAATTCTATGAAGCAGTTTTGATATAATGAGAGTTCCATCATGGCATCATACATATATATATATATATATGCACATAGCCATTTATACATTCAATCCTACAGGCTGTGTAAAAATATCAACATAAAGATCACCAACCAACCCCTGGAAGTGTGAAAATTCATCATAATTTTAAGCACCCAGTGCTGGAAAGACAAATCCTCTGCAGACACTATTAGAAAAGCTTGTGCTCAGTTGTTGCTTATGGTTTATGCCACTGAGCAAAGGCATGAAAAATGGCAATTATACATTGTGATGAAAACTATTTTCCAGATAAAAGTGAAAATTAAATATAAGAACACAGTCAAAGAACTAAACACAATTTTTGGGTAAGTAAATGGCTCCTAAGTTAAATACCTATTAGTGTAGTAATGGCACTTGTCTTAAAATAATACTTTTCAATAAAAATATTCTTATTTATTTGTCCTTTACTAGTTTTAAACATGAAATTTTACAGGAAATATATTTGCCTATTGATATACATTGATTGTATACAGAATATAATTGGATGTACTTCAATATTTAAGCTATCAAACCCTTTCCACAATGAAAATATTAAAAACAAGCAAATATATTATTTCATAGTGAGGGGGTGAATAAATTACGAAAAATTCTTTTAATCAATCATTTGTATAATGTTTTTACCACCTTTGTTTCAAGGAACACTTTTGATGAGTGAGCTGTCATTAACAGCTGAGGTCAGACTTCCAGCTGTGCTGATGCAACAAAACCCTTAATCGTGAGGTTTCAATTAACAGCAGGGATGGCTTTGCACTGGTGGTGTGCAGGCTCAGGAGCAGGCACCAATACAAAGGAGACCTACTACAGAAATAGGCAGTAGCAGGCAGCTGCCTCTGGGGATGCTGAGAGCACTTTTGGGAATATGGATTTAACATGCCTGTTATAATAGCAGAGAAAGTAAAGCATAACAAAAGTTGGCCAGATTTTCTCTACTTCCTCTTCCCATCTACGCACAAACTCAGTAGGGGACAGAAAATAGTATCTCATTGTCAGCATCTACAGTGCAATTTTTTTTTCTGGCACTCGGAACATACTCACCACACCAGTCTTAACATGTCTAATTTAGTGAAAAACTAATATGAGAACATAGCAGAGTATTTTTTTTCCATTAGTCTAGACAGAATTTTCCAAGTTTAAAATTTCCAAACTGAATCTTATTATTTAAAAAATTATTCAAGTTTGTTATACCTGTAACTCAGTGATATGTACTCTATTTTCTCCTGAAACACATTGCTTGATTCTACATTTTGCCCCAGATATATAAGAAAAATTAGCAGTTGTAGGAAACAGTTCAAAAGCCAGAGAAGGAGGAAAGGATGCAGGTGGGAGTAAAGACTTGGTTGCATTACTTTCAGTTTTGTTTCTCTCAGTGGACGACAGTGTGAGAACATTTCACAGTTCCCCTGAGGTAAAATATGTTACAGAAATGGGAATTCAGCATCTTTCAGGGGTTGCTGGAGGCTGGCTACATTACTTACAAGAAATTCTGGCTTAGACCTTTAGCAGTTGTAATAACATTCTTGATCCTCTTGTAAGCAGCAGATGCTAAATATCTCAATTTTCAATATTAAAATTAAGCTCATTACATCATTATCTAACTCAGAGGATAATCACAGTCTTGTGATGCAATTCTGCATTAGAAGACTACATCCTCTCTTTTTCTATGTTATGTTTAAATACAAGTTAATTAAATCATAGGTATCTATTTCAGAAAATCTGTTTAGTAGACATAAAAGTTAAAACATACTAAGACAGCTCTATGAATCTACTTCAACACAAAAAAGTATTAAAACAGTATACAAAAAATATCTCTCCTGATCTCTTAGGCTGAGATGATGATATTCTAAAGACCCACAGCTCTTTTAAATGGTAGAAGTGTCATATTAGTCTTTTGTGCTACACTCAGCCTTCTGTTCTTTGAGTCTTCTGCATGACTATGCCATCAGAATCCATGCCCTTCCTTCCAACACAAACCATTCTATGATTCTGTGATTAATTCAGGTGTCTTGTCAATTCCTACTGAAACATAAGAGACATAGAGCTTTAACTGAGATATAAATTGCTTACCTCTTCTATATGCTTTATTGCAGACTGAGGGTGAAATAAGATAATATGGATTTCCTTATACATCACAAATACAGCTTAAGATTGTTCCATATTTTGAATAGCTTTACACCGTTACCCCACATGTACTAAGTACGAATGTAGCAATGTCTTTTTTTACATTTGTTTGGTCAGAGATGATCTCTGCCTGGATGCTACATATTTTTCCAAGACCAAAAGAGAATTATTAAATTAGAGTATGATTAGAACCTATTCAAAAAAGAGAAAATTAATTAATATTGATGATTTTGCTAATAAACCCAAATCAAACAAGGAAATCAGGTGAAGCGCTAGTTGGTGAAAGTAAGCACAATTCCCCCCACAAATTTCATTTTGGCTGGATTTTGTCATCTGGAAAAATATTCCATTGCACAAACTTTTAGCAGAATGCATAGAGAAATATGGAAGACTGTTCATGTGTCACGCTCTGTTATTGAACACTGCCAACTATGTGTTCAAGACTGTGAATCAGAACTCTTGTAATCCCTTCTTTACCAAAATGTAACACATAAAATCAGCAGGGAGATAATCACTTTGGATATCAGTTTTCTCTCCTTGCAATTAGGTTATATTTTCACCAGAAAAGCTAGAAATTTACATTATTTAGTGAAGTGGAGATTCCAGTGGAAACTGTCAGCTGCAGCAACTGGAGCTCTGGAATTACTGTGAGAGTGTCAACTAAAAGCTGAGATTTCTTTAATTGTTTGGGGAGGGGGTTTGTTTATACTCATTTTTAGAGAATATTTTGAGCAAAAAATAACACTATAGATATCAAAAGTTTGAAGACAGTTGCCTGCCAAACCAAAAAAACCTGGTTTTCTGGCATTTAATTGTTTCTTTACAAAGCAAAAATTCCAACAATTCATAAACACTGTGGGATAGGATTGGCTCGGGATGATTGTGTGAATTTGGTTTGTTTGCATGATAGCACAGGCCTGGTGGACCCAGAGAAACATATCAAAGGATACATACAGCAAGTTTTCTTTATAACTTCCTTTCCGTTGGGGAAGAAACTGACTTTATAAATATCGTATAGTGTTTCATGCAGCTTCCAGTATAAAATAGTCTTTGTATCTGAAGACTGAGGTGATTGATGAGAAATGTTGAGGTGCTTGACCTCAACTTTTGTTTCCAAAATTCTGCAAGATTTTGCATAAAGTTCAGGTGGACTTTGTGTCTGCAGTTGGTAATTCATCAGATTCTATTTTTTGTCCACATAGGCCAAGACATATTTGTTACTACTAAAATGAAACAGAGCAAATAATGCTAGAAAAGAACACCCAGGCAAGGGAGCAATGAGATGTTTGGTCTAGCTTCTTTTGATCAGAGCAAGTATCAAACCCTTTTGGCACCAAAAAGCTGGTCTAAGCAGCTCTGTTTCACCCCTGAAGGAGCACTAAAGAATAAACCAGTACTATCCTGATGAAAAACTCATTATAAAAACCTGACTGCTAATGAGTATGGACAAACAAAATCAGAATAGCTTAAAAGAGAGCCTTGAAATTAATAATTTCACTGGAAATGAGTTTCACTTTATCACAGGATATACAGAGTTATGAAGGCTGTACTACTCATGAAAAAATACAACAGAGCAAAGATTCGTTATCTACTCTTTTACAACTATCTTATGTGTAGTATAAGAATTATCCCAACTGAGGGCTTGCCTTTATCCAGCTTCTGATGATAAAATAGTTTTTTCACAAGTTAAAACCACAAAATCAGCTCCTTTTCTCTAAAATATCTGGCCATTACTGTGGCTTCCCAGTTCCTCCTCCCTAAAGATACTCTAGGGAAAGTGCTTGGCCCATCAGCAACACAACATCAGATGAGTATGTCAGAAAAGGCATGCAGAAGACTTCATTTGTACTTCTTCACTCCAGAATAAACCAAGGGACAAGTCCTTCCCAAGACATAATTGACAATACTACTCAGTAGTAAATCTGGCTTTTCCAAGAGTGCTTATATTCCAGAGGCATTCCTGATTATTTCACTTTTCCCTTTCACCACGAAGAGCTACACAAATATTTCCTAGTTCAGAAACTTTATTTTTTCTACAGCACTTTTGATTAAAAAAGAATTTGACTTTTTGGCCAAAAAAAAGTCTTATACTGTCACAATTTATGAAATATTTTTCAGAAAAAATAATTTTAATTGATTAACATTATTAACACAATGATTATCTACTATTTTATTTCAATCATCACATTTCTAATATTTTCTCCATGCCCTCAGAGATACCATTCTACAGCATTTCTTCAGCCTACATACAGGTCTTATGTTCTATTTTCCTTTTACATGGTACTGTGATAACAATTCTCATGTAGTCTTTTTTTTATTACTAATGCTATTTCTTATCCAGAAGTGGAAGAAGATTTAATGCCATTATTGACACTATTAAAAAATTATCATCAAACCATATCTCAGTGGAAAAAACTGAATTCAGATTTTGGAAGGATGCTAAAGTATGTTGCTTTATCTATTAGAACTACAGAGCTAGTAAAACCATGATATAAAAACAGGTGAAAGAGGGAGGTATTACAGGTGATCAGTCTTCAAGCCACCCCAAATTTAATTATATTTTAGTGATCAATTATATCTAGTAATGCCCAAGGTTTAAAACATAGGTGCCTACACTATCTAAATATTAACTCTGTAGCACAGACTCTCAGTGAGTGATCTGCTAATTTTTCGAGTCCACTGCAACATCCTTGTGAATCAATGATACTCCATTACAGATTCAGGTACATTCTCTAAATAATTTTACAACATCTGCAGAGCACAAGAAACTGACTTCTATTGAAAATCATTGAGAGTTAGGTACATAGCATAGATTTTCAAAACTACTCATTGCCAGACTATGTTACACATTCACAGACACAAACATTTAGACTTCAGGCTATAATTTAACCAACATTTAATGCTCTTTAACATACATAGTCCTATTTTAAAATTTAATTTCTTTTTTTTTTGTCAGGATAAATGGTGCGTGACAGTTGAACTGAAAAGTGTGATGTAAATAAAGCAATATATGAAATACAGGATTTAAAATTTAATTAGAAATACTCTAGACTTCTAGAATAAACAAGTTCAAATCACTTTTACTTATCTAGAGGGGAAAAAATAGAGGATTTATTAATGCATGTTTTTTACAGTTAATTTAAAAGCCATAGGGTAGAAAAATTTAAAATTCAGACATATAAAACCAAGCCTGAAACTGGAAAAAAAAGCTACAGAAATTTCCAAAACTCTCTGCAGTGAAGCATGTATTTTCACTAGACATATTATGGCAATATCTATAGAAATGTACAAAGGGCGGAGTTAAAAGGACTTTCTTTGTAGTTACCACTACTGAAAGATTAAATGCAGTAATTAAATGCATATAAATTTGGAGCAGATGACCAGTTGCCACTAACTTTTCCTAAAGCCCACAGAAAACGGAGATAACATTATAGTTTATGTATTATTCTAGACAGGACTAGTTTCAGGATTTAAATCTGAGTACAAAGCGAAGCTTCTGCTTGTATAATTCAACAGTCCAGACATACGTTAATGCTAAGCAGATTTCAACACACAAATGTCTCCAGTCTACATGCATTGAAACACTCTGTGAAGTCCATTTTCAGGCTCTTTTGACTTGTCAAACCTTAGATTGCAAAAGAATTGGGGGGATGTGTAACAGATGTGTACTAGATTTCCAGAGCAGGCAATTTCTGTGATGAGTATTCCCTAGCTATATGTCCCAAACTGCATGTTCCCTTTCCACCTAAACCATGACAAGCTGAGACTGTGCATTTTTAGATTGCAGCTGAAGGACTTCAACCTTTACTGAAAAGATGTCTCTTGGTTCAATTAATGCAGACATAATCATAACAAAATAGTTTATAGTCTAAATGTTCTACAGTTTTCACAGAAGACTATATTTGGGTTCTTCCCCTCTGTACTAATACTACACTGTTGGACATGTTAAATCTGCTACAGCATATTTAGTACATTTTCTAAACATGAATATAGAAACAATACAATTCTTCATGAACAAGGTGTCTTTTTTTTCTTGATTCAAAACCAAAAAACACTGTTTGATTAACTAGTTACTGAAATAGGACACCACTTATACACCTAACAATAGCAAAAAAAAGCTAGGAATTTTTTACATCAGCTAGTTCTTTCCTCCTGGCTGACACATATGTAAAAGTATTGAAAAATTAGGAAAAAAATTGATTGGGATCTATTTTGTAAGCAGAATCTATGTGTTGCATCCCAAACCTTTCCAATGCACTGCAAATGTAATATGAAGTTATTCTGCATGTGTTCACAATGTCTGCTTATCTAATATTAATGCAGAAGAATCAAGAGCATTTTGAAAGATAGAAGAGACTTCTGGTGATTAATATTATGGCTCATGTTACTCTGTTAAAGTTTTCTTCTTTTTCAATGGAAAAAGTTGTTACTAACATTTCCCGACCTAGCAGGTAAACTCTGCAGTAGCAGATCCATATCTACACAGAAAATTGCATTCATATCTTCTAGCCAGAGAATACCACAGGAAATACTGTGCTGCAATGTTGAGGGTGCTTGAAAATTCGGTTTCTCCAGCAAGGAAGGATTAAGGTCTGCAGAAAAATTTCAGAAGCTGTCATAAAGATGAATATTTTTGAAATCTAATTTGTCTCGTCTTAATCTTTTAGGATACCAATTTTAAGACATGAGTGAAATTATATTAACAAATGATGAGTCATCTTTAATTGTAATGCAGCTTATCCACCTGGCGTGTTTCATAGACACCTTTGGCTCTGCTGGCTGAGATCAGCACATATTAACTGCCTGGTACAAAATGGGAATAATTTTCCTCCAAAGATGTATGTCTTATAATTTACAGGAGAAAGAAAATGGTTATAAGTTATGAAAAGTCTACTTAAGGAGAAAATACTTTTGAGAAATATTGTGTTTAAAGCCAAGCTACTAATCAATTGCTTCCAGGGGAGACCAATAGGGAGTTATCTTGAACGCTACTACTTGGCAAAAGCCTGCTGAGCTGCACTGCAAGAATTACACAGATGCACTAACGTTGCACATACCTTGGAAAAGAAATACCTGATTTTGAGAGGATCCTGCAGTAAAAAAGTCTCCTATGGGGCTAGAAAGCTAAAACACAGCTAGAGCTGACTACAAAGAAAACAGTAACACCTTTAAAGCTACAGTCAGGAACGGATATTGTTTTATGACACCAGTTTCTGCTTGTTCACTTCTTTGTATTCTATACACGTGTGAAACTCACTCTACATCATTTTCACAGTATGTAACTGAAACAAGAAGACCCCACGGGTAAACTAGACGAACAATCCTCTCTCTGTTGATAGTACATTACTGCTGCATGCAAATATATCTGCACATAGACCAGCATGAAAAGATCCCAGTAAGAAAGTTATATCCCCACTTTGCTTGAGAAATTACTTTCTATCTAAATATATGTAGTTGAGTAATTTACAAACAAGAATTTTCTTGTCATAGTACGTCTACATTTCACCCATCCCTTAATATCATCCTGTTAACTCTATTTGAACCTCTGGGGTTTTTTGTAAAGGATTTTTCTTCCTCATTGTTATTAACCTTCAAATATTTATTGGTTACTTTCATTCTTCCCAGAACTATTGTGGTAAGGCCATACAATTTGCCTTCAAAGTATGCAAGGTCAGGAAATGTCAGCTGCATCATCATGTCCTGGATGCCAGCATTGTTTGGAACTCGTCAGATTTCTAGGCAGAAGGTCTCATTATTGATCCACTTTTTAATAGTTTAATCAATTACTCAGCACAGTATAAAAATATTCTCCTGACATTTCTAAATTTCTGCATTTAAATGTGCTTTTTTTCAGGTGTTTAGGGGCTTGGGGGATGGAATGTGTAGATATAATTCTTATCTGATATGTAATATTAATGGACTTTTTTCTGGTTTATAATGGATGTCTCTCATGCATTTTAATAAACTTTTAATGGCTATAAAGGAACAGCTAAACCGCTTGCAGCAAAAACAACTCACATGGCACATCAAGTGAGATTTGTGGCTCTTTTCACCTCTGCTTCTAGATTGCTGCTACACTAAATGTTGTGAGTGATGAGTGAATTGTGGAGAACATCAGCAGACAAACCTTTCCACATGTGAGCGAGCTTCTCAGGAATATTTACTGAAAAATAGTTTTTTCCAAAACACCAGTCCCTAAATAATTCATCTATGAATACTCTTGGCCCATGACAGAAGTGCCACATCTGGTTTAACATGATGCATTTTGAAAACAGTTTGAGATAAACCATTGTGGTAATTCTGTAGTTCATAAGAACTGTTATTCTAGGATAATTATCCAAATCCTTTTCACAGAATCATCAAGGCTAAAAGGGACCTGCGAGATCATCTAGTCCATGCACCAACCCAGCACCACCATAATCACCCCTAAATCATATCCTCAAGTGCCACATCCAGAGGAATTTGAACACTTTCAGAGACAGTGATTCTATCACCTCCCTGGGCAACTTATTCCAGAACCAAACCACTCTTTCAGTGAACAATTTTTTTCCGATATCTAATCTGAATCTCCTCCTTCTCCTCTGGTGGAGGCCATTTCCTCTAATCTTTTCTCTTGAGACATGACAGTGGCAGAAGGGACCAACCTCACCTTGCTACAACTTCCTTAAAGCAGTTGTAGAAAGTGAAGATGGCCCCCTGACCCTTCTCTTCTGCAAGCTAAACAACCCCAGCTCCCTCAATGACCTCTCAAAGGAAATGTTTTCTAGACCCTTCACCAGCTCTATTGCCCTTCTCTGGATACACTCCAGCACCTCAATGTCCTTCTTGCAGTGAGGGGCCCAGAACAGAATACAGGATTCAAGGTGCAGCTGCACCACTGCCAAGTACAGTTCTACTGCCCTGGTTGTACTGGCCACACTGTTGCTGATCCAAGCCAGGATGCCACTGGCCTTCTTGGCCACCTAGGCACAGCTGCTTCAGATGCTGACAACCAGCAACCCCAGGTACTTTTCCATTTGCCGCTTTCCAGCCACTCTTCCCCCAGCCTGTAGCACTGCATGGGGCTATTGTGACCCAAGGCCATGACCTGGTACTTGACCTTGTTGAACCTTTTGCAGTTGTCCTCAGTCCATCAATCCAGCCTTTCCAGATCTCTCTGTAGAGCCTTCTGACCCTCCAGCCACACTTAGTATTGTCTGCAATCAGACCAAGGGTGCACTTGATCCTTTCATCCAAATCATCAATGAAGATGTTAAACAGGACAAACCCCAGTAATGACTCCTGGGAAATCCTACAAGCAACTAGCAGCCACTTGGATTTAGTTCCATTCATCCCCACTGTCTGGGCCTGGACAGTTTTTCACCAAGTGAACAGGGCACCCATCCAAGCCATGAGCCATCAGTTTCTCCAGGAGAATGCAATGTTGAAGGCATTACTGAAGACAATGGACAGATGACACGTGCAGCCTCGTCATCATCTACTAAGCAGGCTACTTGATCATTGGTCAGCTAGTTCAAGCAGGACCTGCCTTTCATAAGCCCGTGTTGGATCAGCCTGATACCCTGGTTGTCCTGCACATGCCATGTATAACTTTAATCCAAGTTATCCATCATGAGAAAATAAGCCCTAAGTAACTGAAATACTCCAAAAAAGCACAGAACAGAACAGTAACAAAGCTGGAGAGCACTGAGTGAGAAAAACAGAACAAGCATCACAATAGCTACTTGCTCTTCAACAAACCTAGCCTA
The DNA here is from genome assembly GCA_013399915.1 of Illadopsis cleaveri. Classification (NCBI taxonomy): domain Eukaryota; kingdom Metazoa; phylum Chordata; class Aves; order Passeriformes; family Timaliidae; genus Illadopsis; species Illadopsis cleaveri. The sequence continues at coordinate 43,721 of VXBB01020345.1, read as the reverse complement.
ACTACAGAAGGAAAGCACATATAAGACAAAATTGAGAAGTATCAAATCCAGTTCATGAGTAAATAGAAAAACTCTGGAAAACAGAAGATATAAGTAGAGGAATACTGACATAAACAGCACCACAATGTAAGAAGGGAAATACACAAACAACATATATATGATACTATGTTTGTTAGAACACTAACCAAAAAAGTTGAGATTTCAACCTTACTTCTTCCCTTCAGGATACCCTAACCGCCATGTTAATTGACTGAAACACCTGGATAAGCAGTACTTGCTTTTCAGTTTCTTCCTAAGATCTTATGGGTGGAAGTGTATGGACCCATAGAGTTATGAAGTTTCACTTCAGTTGTGCTGTGCAGAAGCCCTGAGGTCTCCCGCCCCATGAGAGAGTGAGCAATTGTGGGCACAGATCTTCTCTCAGCCTGTGCATCAGTGCATAAATTTCAAGGCTGAGGACTTATTTACTCCAGTGGAAAGCAATAGCACTTGTGGGTAATTTGCAAACTTTAATTCTTCTTTTGGCACAGAAGCACATCTGTTTTTCTGTATTTGAAATTCATCACACAGAAGAAACCAGTGCCTTTACATCCCCTTCATTGTCCAGTTTCCTGTGATGTTGCTATTGTTGCTCAAACTGAATATTCATGTGCATATGAGTCTCAGTTCTGTTTTGTTTCTCTGATTGCTTCACATTTTCACTATTTGACATGTAAAATCCAGAAACATGGAGCTGCCATCCCAAAGTTACATTTCTTTTGTATAAACAAAACTTTCTCGATTAACAGAAAAAGATTCCTTTCTTGAAACTTTCTAGCCCCTTTGATATCTGAGGAGCAGCTGGAATGCAATGGAGTTTATTTTCTGCTAAATTCAGTATCTTTAGCGCAACAGCATTTTTCTCTGTGCACTGCTTTTGAGTATCATTGGTAAGAGAACCACTCCAGCCCAGCAGCCAAAGAAAGGGCTCGGGCTATCCTCCAGTCACAGAGGATGGCAATCTGTAGAGAAGGAGCAGGTTTTTTCAGGGGAGGTGGGGAGGGTGCTGGTGAGCAGACCCTGATCCTTAGGGGAACCTGAAGCACTAGCACATTGCCCTGGGAGTGCTGTTTAATCTTCACTGCCTTCCACTCCTAAGTCTTTTCTGAAAGGGAAGTGGTTTGAATATAGATCAGGGTGTCAAAAAACACCATCAGTCAGGAGGGGAACCCTTAAGGTCCCAGCCTTTTTCAGGACCAGTTCAAGACAGTACAGTTTGGAGGGGACAGTGTTGGGGGTTTCTTTTACACAAATTCATGACTTGGGAAGGTTCTTAATTTTGTTCTGATTATAGGGGATGTGAAAATCTCTTTGTGTTAAATTCAAACACACCTTGTCAAGTAGTCAATCTTTACAACTCTAGCACTAATCCAAAATACCTTTGCAGTCTTTTTATTGCTGTAACTACAAAGTCTGCTGAGCTGTGAGGCAGTGCACGAAGTCAAAGAATGCTGTAAGAACCAGTATAAAGCACAGTATAAACAATGCAAAAGCAATATAAATTACATAAATCAAGTGCATAAACAGTTCAAAGCACAGTACCAGAAGAAGAAAGCAAATGAACAGTTATTTGGAAATCTGATGGAAGATTGGAAAGCAACATTCATTAAATCTGTAACAGCAGAAACATTTCCACTTGGACTACACCGATGCCAGTTAATGTATTTCTGCAGGTATATGCCTCTATAAATTATCTGCTGATGTGCACTGGGCAGCTGAATATTTGTAACACAAGGTTTGCACTTCCTGCCCATTTGTGTATAAAGGCTTGATCTTTATTATGACAAACATGGCTTTTGAGTGCTTTTTTCTCAAGTTGCTCAGGCTGGGCTCTTGTAGCATGCAAAGCATGAAGGAGTATTTTAAAAGAAATCTTTGGGCAAGAGCGCAGATCCAAGTCATAGTGGCATAGCCAGTGTACCCTGCTCATGAAATATACAGCTACTTTAAAAACAGGAGGGGCAAGTAGTTTCTTTTGAAGGGAAGAGTGCTATGGAAACAAGATTGTAAGTGTTTGTCAGTAAATAACTCTCTCAGAAAGAAAAGCTGTTTGATTTTTAAAAGAAAGGTTTGAAACGGCTCAGGACACATTTGAGGCACAGAGCAGATTCAAAACTCCTCACCTCTGGGTGTGGGAGACACAGCTCAGCTTGCTGAACCGATGAAACACTGTCTTATCTCTGAGTGAATGGTCTCTCAGCAGCTCTTCAGTTATGGGCCCTATGTGGTTTTGGTTAGGAGACACAAATAACCCTGCATCCTTTGAAGATCCAAAGAGAAACTAAAAAGAATGGTAGCACTGAGCTGGGAAAAATGGTCTGGCATAGGTACCTTTTATGGCCTAGTAAAGTTAAACCTGTTGCCTAAAATTGAAGCGGCTTTTAATATGAGAGAGTTGTTGAAAGCAGGGAAGTAAAACATTTTTATTTCCTTCTGGTGAGAAGGCAGAATTGGTGGTTTGTAAGAGCCAAATTCTGAGAAGGTGACCTGTAGAAAAGCTCTGATAGTACCCTTGTGAAACTTTCTACTGTTGGGTCTTTTTTTCTTGGGATTGTTGTATCTATTTATAGAGTTCTTTTTGTAGAGGGGTAGAAGACAACAGGAGCCCAAAATAGCAACAGTTAATTAGGGGCACATGGGAAGCCACAGCAGGGCTTACAGAGCTGTACCACTCCTGTAGAACAGAGTTGACTTCAAGGCCATATAAGTCCTTGACAAAGTGGCAGAGGAAACTGGAAATAAGGTTCCTGCCTGTGGCAGGTACATTTGAGTGGGGCTGAGCTCTGGCTTCATTGGCCTGGGCAGAGAGCAGAGGCATGTCTCCAGCCCAGCAGAAGTCTGGCAAAGAGAGATGGTGTATTAGAAGTCAAGAGTGGGCATGGAGGATGTGCCATAGTGCAGATCCTGAGCAAGAAAGACAGGGCAGGGAAGAGTGTGAAGGAAGTACAAGTCACTGACCTCTACTTTGGCCACATCACGTTGCACTCAAAGCCTGGATCTAAACATTGAGATGATCCAGTGCCAGAAACATCCTGTCAGACAGCAGGTTGACTCTCACTCACCTCTGGTAATGGCACCTCATCCCTCCCTCCCTCCCACCATGAACTAAGCCAAATGGCAAAGTAAACAAAACAGCTGCCAGACTTATTGTCTGTTTAGAAACTTGGAAAGCTTTATTGTGCCTTACCTAAGGGTTAATCAAGGTGTCAGATACTACTTGTCTTTTGTATCTCTAGTACCAAAGCTGGAAGGCAACAGAAGCCAAAAGAAATATAATCTGCAGTAATAGCATTTAAGTTGCAATACATTAAAATGTTAGTATCCTAAATATGTTTGCTGATGACTTGAGAACTGGATTTATAACCTACCACTGAACACCTTTTCTTGCCTCAACAGCACAAGATCAGATACTTTATTACCAAGTCCCACATATACTCTTCATAAATACAGGTAGCCTAATAAAATCCAGATAAAAAACCTCATACTTGCTTTTCTCCTCATCTCTGATTTGATTCTCTCTGACAATAGTTGCTAATTTTTAGCTACAAATATTATTCAAAAGAGATAAATAGTGATGTCCAGCAGCTCTAACTTGACAAATCCTTTTAAAGTCATTTAATTGGTGCACTTTCATGTGCTTTTATCACTCTGACCAGATACAAGTGGATTTTTTTATTACTTGAAAGCTGTTGGCGACAGGTATTTATTGCTGTAATCATCCACTCTTAACATTTGGACTGTAAAAATTGACCCTAGCCTGTCAACCATTAAGCACCAATAATTATGTCTGAAGTTGTGAAAGTGAAGTGTGACAGCCATTTCATACCTGGTGCTTTAACACGTCTTATAACCTTCTGAAATACTTTTATTCTTTATTTTCCACACACTAGTCAAAAATATGAGTGTTTTTAGGGAGAAGTGTAAAGTTTGTGCATGATCAAAGAGTGAAATTTCCTAACACTATCACTGTGAAAGAGTATTATCATGCATCAGGTGGATGTTAAGTTGCCCATTCACAAAAAAAGGTTTTTTTCATCTGTAAATATACCTATAACCAGGATTTTTTTTTTAACTAGATGCAGAGACAACACACAACAAGTTCTTTGCTACCACTGCTAAGCAAGAATTACAAACTTTGTATGAATATCAGAGGTGATACATTAATGGAAATATTTTTGTGAATTGTAAGAATTTATTAACCACGTCATTTTGATCATAAGAGCAATTAAATACTTCACATAACTTTTCTGTTATATAAGGCATACATCTCGAGCACGGTTTATGAGGCTTTTTAGAGCCAGCTTAATAAATAAGCTGTAAAATCTCTTTGGAACTCCTTGTAACTGTCAATGCTTGTTCATGTTCTACTGTTACCATTCCTGTGGTACATATTACTCTCAGTCTTTTTTTTTTTTTTTTTTTCTCTGGGCACTAAAAAGAAAGAGGGAGATGTTGCCTCAGTCATTCATTTGCTACATTGGCTTGGGCCTCACAATGAAGCACTCCTTCAGGTAAAATTCCTGGCAGATACCTCCCAAGAACTGCAGCAAGATCTCCACCTGCAGCAGCTCTACAGGCCAGGCAATTATTAACAGGTGTTTTATAGCATGCAGCTTTATCATTAAACCCCCTTTCCAAATTTAAATGGTTAAAAATTCATCAGTATAGAATAAGGAAAATAATTCAAGTGTTAACAACGTGCTGCAAATCATTATGCAAAACCCAGACACACTTTCAGCTTGTCTGATTTTAAATTATTTTGGACTAATACAGTTTATTTAGAATGATTGACTCATAATTGAAGTTTTGATATGCATTTGAAATTCACTTTATTTTTAATGAATAAAATTGTTGTCATAACTTGACATGTCCTGTAAATTTCTGTACTGACCTAGTCATATATCTACATCTTGTTGGCATTGCAAAATTTTAACGGAACAGAATGACAGCAATATTATACATGTGTAAAGTGATATTTGGCTTGCCTGTTTATGTGTATGGCACCTCAACATCTATCTGAAAGCCTTCTTAACATATTACTTCTGTTAGCAGAAAAAAACATTCACAGTGCTTCAGCAACAAGGAATTGGTATCTGAAAAACAGCTGGTCAAAAATCTAAACATGATGTTCATAATTTACAACTCAGGAATAGTAAAAAAAAAAGATAAGCTTTTTTTCTCACTAATTCTACAGGAAAATTCTTCAAACTGGAATGTCCTACATTTTAGTAGAGAATCTGCCCCTTTAAATTATGTAGACATCATCCTCACATTCATACATACTTGCCTGGAAACAAAATTTTCATATTCCTAAATTAGTCTAGCCAACAATACCAGATATTATCCTCTGAAGACTATGCACAAAGCAGGAAAATTGCACTGCATTTATCTTTTCCTCCACTCATGTATTTTCTCATTTATTCAGCAGACGTCGCTGAAGGTCAAAGTCTCTGTACTACTTAAATGTCATTTAACTATTAGTGCAGGTTCCAAAACAAACTGAAGTATTCCAGGGAAGAAAGCCAAATGAAGCCAGATAAAAATCTGAGATCTGAGAACTTACATTTCCTATTTTTAATAGAAAAAAAAACCAAATATTTGGACCAAATTATCCTGGCAATGATTTTGAGGTTTAATCACACATGTAGAAAACTAAAATAGAACCATTAAAACATTTGAAAGGTTGCAGTACCTTTACAAACAGCATTATGATAAGAGGTGTCAATAGTCAAAGAGAAGTAGCACTGGGTATTGGCAAGGAGTAAGTGCTAAAAAACAAAGCCATTAAGATAAGGCTGAATTAATTAATTTGTCAAACCTTATTCAGAAAAGCTGAAAGAAATTCAACATTTTCAAGACTAATTGCAGGAATCACAGGCACATGACAGAGTACTTCAAGCTGAAGTCAACCGGTTTTATATATATATATATGTATGCACATAGTCAAAACTCTCATCTTATTTAAGACTCCACAGCTATATCTACCATAAGTTAGTTCCTAAGGCAGGAGTTACCTTGTCTTTCAGAGCTTGACACAGTGGATACCTACTCATTGCTGCCTGATACAGCAACACCAAGAATATTGAAAAGGCCTTTTTCTCATTGCAATTCATGGGTGAGCATACACTTTAGAAAGAGAAGAACATACGGTATACTATTTAAAAGCTTACGAGTATTTTCAGTCTGTGCTGTCAAAGGTGCTCCATTTTGTGCAAAACACTTCAGTATTCATTAAAGCAAAGCCCAATACCTACATCTCTCAGATGAATATGATCTCTACCAGGCTATAGCTGTGCAAGGAAACAGTACGCTGGTATTTCAAGAAGTAACTACTTATTTTCTGTTTTCATTTAACAGAAAAATTTTAGAAATCCTTTTTCTATTGTGACAATGGATTCACATACCTGGCATATACCTGGAAAACCACCTTCCCCAGTAAAGCACTCATCAGTACACTTCAGAAAGCTCTGGTTTCTCTCTAATATAATTCTCTACTTGTGGTCTCATTTCCTTTCTCTAAAAATAATTTTTCAGCAAATTATTGACATCAGGGGGTGCTCTGTGAAAAGCAGACTGGGAGCATCTGGACAATATGTGTGTATTTCTTAACACTGTTTTTCATAAAACAGTACAAGACAAACACAGAGGTTAGTGAAACACACAAAACCAGAAAATCAGAATAAATTCCAAAAGTTTCCACATAGAAAGAAGTGTATTTTTTCTTGAGAAAAACCACTAATACTTATATCTGGTATTCAACATTCTAATGCTATGCAGGAACAAGCATCAGATGTAACAATGGTCTTAGCTGGTCATTTTACACTGAAAGAAAAGGCAAATTAATATGATGGTTTTCAAGTATACTATTATTCATCCTCAAACATCTTGTTCCTAAATAAAAAAATTAGTTTTAGAAAGGCTTTCAGTAAAATAATTCATGCATTCTGCCATCACTATCCTGTATGCCAGTCTCAGATCTTTCTGTAAGTTTTGCCTGGGAAGATTTGGGGATAAATTAATTGCAAGTAAATTTGCTTAAGTCAAGCAGAAGTTACTTATATGTAAATAATTTTCCTCTCACTGAAGGAGAAGCCCAGCTGCTCTAGGGCACTTCTGTCTCCCTCAGCTCAGACTTGGTAGAGTCCTCATTTTGGGGCAGATGACAAAGACTTAGCAAGCCAAAAGAATGATTAAGCAGGGCAGGGGCCCATCAGCAGTTTATGGTCTGGCATTTTCACCTACATACACTTGCAAATTATCTGTTCCGCAAAGAAAACAACCTCCAAAAGCAAACTGATTCAGCAGCAATGCTCATCAGGGCAAGTACCAGCAACACAGCAAGATCCAGAGTATGCTTCTACCTCTGACTCATTCTAGTTTATTTCTCTATTTCCTACAAATTCTGCATTTCACCATGATTTGTACCAAATCTGGGAATTTACAATAGTTCACACCTATCTACAGAAAAGACAAGCACACAGATTTGTCTTGGGTTAGAAAACCAACTTCAAGAGATTTTACTTTTCTAAAGAGCCCTCTGTTCTAAATGGATATGTGATGTATATGAATACTGATTAATTTTGACATACTGCCTTGATGCCAAGTTCCAACAACAATGTGAGAACTTCCTACAATTAGTGCAGGTCTAGTTTGGAAGAAATTATAAATCTAGAATTTTGTTTCCTGACTGTGTGGGGATGGGAGAAGAATATGTACAAATCAGCTGAAAACTTGGGACAAAGCTACACATTCACACACTTTATTGTGGACTGGAGTTTAGCTAAGTTCCCAACACAGCCTTCTAGGAAACCAGATATCCTCCTCATCATAGGTTATCAGACCTGGAGATAAGAAATGTCTGCTCCAGGAAAGGGCTGAACCAATTGATACTTTCGTTGGGCACTTTAGCAAGTATATTTGTTTTAAATTACCTATTTTCTTTTACTAGTCCTAATGTTCTTTATCTTCATTCTGATTTGCACTACTTTCACCTCATTTGATATTATGAGGCTTCTCAGATTTTACTGTAACATTCATATACATAGTACTTTTACATGGAAGTTTTGTATTTTACCCTATCATTTCACAGAAGCTGCCTTGGAGTTTTAAGGCCAGCCAATGGGTTTGCTTTTGGTACAACACATACTTATACTTGAGTTTTGAAGTCAATGATGTGAAATGGGAGAAAGTAGTATATATAATTTTGTTTAAATTTCACTTAAATTTTGTTTAAATGCATGAATTCCACTAACATTTAATAGATGGGAAGTGGTGAAACTGAAATACTGAAATAAAGACAAAACTGAGAGAATCATGAGAACAGAAAGAAAATAAGTTACATTAATAGAAAAGGGAGGTGGGGGAAAGACACTCACCTTACCATAAAGAATTTGGATTATTTGAAAAATTTGTCTGTTTTGAGAGGATGTGTCAAATGGGTAGATGGAGTCTAAATTATCTGCATCTATACGTACTATACAAGAAAAGACTGAATAAGTGACTTGAAAAGAAGTGAGTAGTCTGCCTTAAGGGCTATGCAAACTACTACAGGATGAAGAATTTGCTAGTCTAATCACTGTGGATTTCACTGCTGTAGTAAAAATGAGCAAGATAAAAAGAAAGACAATGTTGTAGCCTGTGCTAATCATAGAAACATAAAGGCTATGAATAAATAATAAAGGGGAAAATGAGAAATGAAATACAGAAGAAAGACGTTAATAGTGAAATGAAAAATGAGTCTCAAAATGAACAGGGGAATCTTTGTTACTGAAAATAGTATTAATGTAGCCATGTTAAACATCTATATCATTTACAGCAGTTTAGACTTCCTGACTGATTTTTCTTGAGGTTCCAGTGCAGAAGTGCATGAGCCAAACTTCCCCTCTATGTTCTGAACAGCACACAGTGAACACTTGCTGCATCCTGAACATTCCCTCCTACTGTGACATCCAAGAGAATCGAGTTTGGCCATTCTCGTTCTTGAAGTAACAAGCTTATAACAGGAGTGAAGCAATATAAAAGCAAAAGAAAAAGTAAAAGAAAATAAAACCTATCAATGAAAGGAATTAAATGATGCATTTACCTGTGACAGAGGAGGACTAGATTCAACAGAAATTTTCTTTGTACAAAAGCCCTTCGCTGAAAAGGCGGGTGAGCAGGTTATAGAAAGCAGAAATTTCACTTCTGAAATCACTAGGCCATTCATCAGTGATTCAGTTTGCAATGGAAGCCCATTTCACTGTGTGAGGTAATGATCTTAACTTTCCCTTTTTACACTAAGAAGGCATAGCATGAGATTCATGAGGTTAGGAAGCACCTACTCTCAAACACCCCCCCATAATCACACCCACAAACCCTGGCAATTAAACCACAGCAAATAATCCAGCAGAATTACACTTCCACGTGGAAGGGAAGTAGAGACTGGCTGCCCACAACTTGAGTTTTATTAGTGCTTGCAGCATCATATTAAACATTGACATCCTGCAATCAAGATCAATACTGCTGGGTTGGGGTTTTTTACCTGCCTACACCCAACAAGTTAACATTTCTTTTTCCACTTCTGTGCTATTCATGGTTTTTTCTTTCTTCCTTTTTCTTTTTTTTTTTTTTTTCTTTTTTTTTTCAGCATAATATCTGTAGAAATTTCTATTCCACTCTTGCTTTTGGAAGATTGCTATCCCAGGAAGTCTGTTTTATGAAACTATTTCTGTTACAAAATAATATAGCAACTTTCAGTGTTTTGTATTGGAAATCATGTTATGTTGTAATTTAATGATGTTAGAAAACATGTGTATTCAAACCATATAATTATTTTGGTACTGCTCTCTTGATGCCTTTGTAAACAGTACCATCTGTAATTTTTCCTTACACTTGAGCAACAACAGCTTTTGGTACTATCTCAACATCTCAGGTGGGTTTTTTTCAGCACTATTCATGGAATTAATCTTTAGGAATCTACCTAGAACTATGTGTGCCAAATAAGCATGGAAGCAAATATCCATTGTAGCAGAACTCCAGATTCTTCTATCATTATGTTTGACTGGTGTCAAAAAAAAAGACAATTTCTACTATTATTTAAAATCCAATTTTAATATTGCCCTCAGGGGTTTTTTATCATTCTATAACATATTTGGTCTGCTCTACAGCAGTCTATTGAATAAAATTTTAGACAACAATTTTATTTTCATGACTACTGGTATTTTCCCCAAAAACCACTGTACATAGTTTACATTCCCATTTCAATTCCATGAATATTTCAGACTGCAAATTTCTCTTCATTTTTCCCTTTTAAGTTTATTAATGACATTCCTGCCCACTGAACTCTGTTAAGCTTACTTTAAAGGGTTTCTTACTTCATTTAGACATTTCTGCCACTCAAACTACTATCTGTAGTAATACACAGATTCTTCTAAGTCCTGCTTTATCTCAGCTGCAATATTGTCTCAGTCTCTTCCTAGATTACAGCTAATTTCAAACGAAAAATGCCTTTTTGTGATATTTCATTTCCAACTTCATTAGAAAATCTTCAGTGAGAAAACAATAGTGAGAAGGAAACTGAAATAAGTATCAGTATAATGTGATCAGGAGAACTAAAGAGAGTATAAAAAAGATGGAAAACTGTCAAAAACTGTCCATAGTTCTAAAGATCTCTGTGTAAAACAGAAAATTATCTGTGGCGTGGCAAGAAATTTATGAATGATAGAGAGAAATCTGGTGTCAGAAAATTATTTAAAAAAAAGAAAAAATTCAGTACTCATTGTAATAGAAGAACTGAAAATGTCCTTTAATGCTTTCAAAGCATAATAATGCTGCACTGCAGACTCATTTCCTATCAATAATGAAGTCTGAGTTGCCAAAGAAACGAGCATTTGTTATATAGTGAATATAGCAGAGAAAGCCACTTTCAGCAGAGAAAGCTGAATAAACTAGGAATTTGCCATGAAACTACAACATAAAAAAGAAGATAGAAAACATGCTCTACATATTCATGAAACAGTATCTCTAGGACTACCCCAAGATAATACATGAGTAAATCTGCAAATTCATCCCAGAAATTGTTTATGAAGAAGTAATAGCTGCTTTGTAGAGTCTTCAGATTTCAAAAGTAGCAGAGAAAAAGAGCTAAATCTCATATTTGCAAAGAAGTTTTTCCAGGCTATTAATAAGACATTAGCTCCAATGAAGAACTTAAAAACATCCATGAGCATTGCATTCTGCTTCATTCTCTTGTTAAAGTACATGAATATGTAACACCGAAATTGGAGGATACTTAACATTAGCAACATTAATTGTTGCATTAGACAATTCAGCATCTTAGAAATTCAGAATAATTTACAAACATGAATTTAGCCATGCAACATCCTTCTGAAGTAACTGCTATTAGTATTTACTATTATGAATGGAAGATTCATGGAACGCAGATGACATTTCCAAAACCCGGCAGCGAGACAGCATAATTAGTAAGAGATACAACAGTTCTCCAACTAAACAGGGACCATTAAATTTCCCTTTTTGCTAACATAATAATTATCTTGGCATGCTAAATTACATAAACCATTCAGTAAGTCAATATAGCCACAAGCAAGAGATTCAGATCAAAAATACTGAGTGAGCAAAGTATTTATGAGGATTGAAGAGAAACCTCTTCTGACTGCAGTCAGTGCAAGACTATATGACAAAACCAAATTTAATAAACCCAAATGTAAAATAATTATGAGAAGTTATTGACATTCTTACCTGCAAAAAGGGAAAGCAGATGGAGCACCAGGAGAAGTAAGCAATTCTATTAAAACCCTGAGAATACATCCAACACCATTAAGTCCACCATTGCACTTTGTTTTTTTCTTGCCTGCATGCTATTTTCCTACACACTCCAGCTTCCCCACCATCAGCCTGTGCCAATGTTTGGTAAATCAGACAGTGAAACTGATGCAGCTTTATTTTTCAGTAAAACATAAAACTTCACATGATCCAAACATAAAAGAACAGGGATGGGAGCTGACATGGTTGCTCAGCTGGACCAGCTCTTTTACCCAGCTCACTATTTGAGCTCACCAGTACTCCCAGCTGAACAACACATGCAGAAGTGAGAAACATGATCAGACAGAACCACATCAGGTATCTCACCGTGGCCTCTCACTTATCCCTCATCTCCCAACCCCAAAGCCTGCTGGCTCCTAGTTATATCTATTGAGAAAAACTGAAACCACAATCAACTCCATTTGGGCAGTTCTGGCAGCTCAAAGAAATCTGAGTTGGCCACATCTTCATCCTTGGGCCAAACCCTGAAGTGTATCCATGCCGCTTTGAGGTGGCTGCTAGCAACACCCTCAAGCCTGAGTGGGGCCGGTATGCAAAGGTTACTGGGTAGAGCTGCACTGCTCTGACTGACCTGCCTACACTATGAAACCAATTAGGAGGAAACACTTATGACTGTTAATTTCACATCTCAGCTTGCTGTGAGATTTGGGTTGTTTATGTGTAGGTCAAATCTCTGAATCTTCTGAAGAGAATCAATTTGAACAGTAAGGAAGTAAGAAACTCTTTTGTAATGCATATCAACATCAGTCATCACTGAGCATCCTAAAATCCCTTTTATTCCCCATTTGAAAATACCTTGAGACTAGTAAACCACAGGATGATTTCACATACGGGGAAAAAACTGACAGGAAACTTTTCAGACAGAAACACTTGCTTAAGACTTTAACTGTGTAAGATCTGTACAAGGCTACTGAAATTTAAAAAAGCAGATACCTACATCCTGAAATATCTAATCCTCATCTAGAAATTTGATCCTGCAGATTGCTTAACTGGACTCTGGGGTCAAGATAGTTTTAGAAAGTACCACAGAAATGGAACTAAAAATCTATTCCCATTTGTTAGCACAACTATAAGCATGATCCACTGTGTTATATGGCAGAACATATTGATCATCAAAGTCAAATAATACTTCATAAAATTGATACAAATTAATACTGGTATCTACACACACTGCTCCACAATAAATACAGTTTCTCTTAAGAGCAGAACTTCTGAAACAGACAATCTAAAGCTAAATCATAGAGAAAAATTGTGTCTGATTTTTTTATTATTATTTCAAATAGTTACAGCAGTCACAGAGAAGTTATTGGCAATAACATCCAAAAATTATCAAATCACAAAGGCAGTGATATAAAAAGTGGAGCTTTCAGATGTGCTTTTCTTATCCTCTATAGTGGAACAACCTCTAAGCTGTAGGCTTGGGGAGGGAAAAGGATAAAGGGTCAGGAACAATAATATGTAAAACTAATAGTGCACAAGATGTACAAGAAAGTTTTTAGGATAGCTACATGTACTGTATCTCTAATAATTGAATGGCATCAACAGCTTATTGAGGAAGAGAAAAATTAATTTCTCATAAAATATGGCCATAGAAATATGTCACAAATCAGAGACACATAAAGCCAAACTTACTGCATGGTCATACAGCAAATGCCTTTACTTCTAGGTTTGCAGCAGCTGTGCTCTGTAGCAATATCCCATAAGGTAAAGGTCCTTGAAAATGTACAAAAAGTAAGCACTTGAAAAACTTTCTTCAGCCTTTGGGGGTAAATTCAGAAATCTCCTTCTAAAGGTGCTGAAGCTGATCAGCACCATCAGAAAGAAACCCAGCAATCCATCAGCTGCTCCCTCAACCAGTTAATCCTTTTACCTTGCTTTAAATAATGTCATAATTTTTAGACGTACCACAGAATATGCTGAGCTCTAAGGGACCCAAAAGGATCATTGAGTCCAACTCCTGGCCCTGCACAGGACACCCCAAAGAATTACACCATGCACCTGAGAGGGTTGTCCAGACACTTCTCGAACTCTGTCAGGCTTTGTGCTGTGATTACTCCTCTGGGGAGCCTGTTCCAGCACCCAACCATTTTCTAATATCCAACCTAAACCTCGCCTGACACAACTTCCAGCAATTCCCTCAGGTCCTGTCACCGGTCACCACAGTGAAGAGATCAGTATCTGCCCCTCCTCTTCAGTGTAGACACATGCATAACCAGCTCTAATTTAATTTCACTATCTCACGCATGTGTATAATCTGTAATTTAAATCAAAAAACATTTATTAAGCAGATTGTGTATTGAGTCACAGATGCTCTTGCTGCAGTTGATTACACTGGCTCATGTTCCAGATTGCCCAGTGAGGGCTGGAAGGATAAGGTACAGAAAAGTAAGAGATAAATGTCTAATGCCTCCAGCTCTTCAAGGAGGAAAGGAAAAAAGAGTATTGCAGTGCTTGAAAGTTCAGTGTAGCAGTATTAGTAAGCAGCGGGACTGCAACTCCAAACTGGAGTGTTGTCATATTTGATATTAGTTGAAAAATAATTTAGAACAATCAATAGAGCACTGCAAGACCAAAACTACTTCACAAGAAGAATCCACAAAGCCTCAGAAAACTGAGATGTTGCTTTGAAACTGTAAATGCCCTGCTGCATTGCTGGTCAGTGACAGGACTGGCAACATAGAAATATCAAATGCAAACTCCAGATGTATCAGAATAGTTCATCATATACACATACCACATTAATAGTTAACATGAAAACTAATGACTTCTTTAAGATGACTGCTTTTACAGATACAAAGGAAATAAGTATTATTATTATACTCACACTAAATAGGGTATTTAAATTTCCTGTAATGAATAAAAGCAGACAGGAGAGCAATAGAAACAAGCCCAGCAGATTGTAGATTAAAAAAATGCAATTATGTCCAAGATAAATATTTAACTAGTAGCTGACAGTCATATTGATTAAGAATATCAGGAAAACAACTAGGTATCACTATACATGAATTTGAATGTCTGTGAAAGCACCTAGGAAGAGTGCAAAATAAATTACATTTAAATTTAAAAAAAAAAAAAAAGAAAAATCTTTTAGGGCAGCATTTATCCTTTGGGGCCATAACACATTTGGTTCATTGCTCTTTGACAGAAAGTGCGTGTTCTAGATGTTCCAGGCCATATACTCTTTCAGGAAAAGATGAACAGTCTTTGTCTATAATGATGCAGTCAATCTTTAAGAAATAAGGAGTTTTCCAGAGTTCTTGACACTTTTGTCCAGCTGGTATTCTAGGTAAATATCTTACAGTTGTTAGAAAGATATTCACCCCCAGATTATTTGGGTTATTATTTGTGAATCCCCAAAATCTGGCCACTTAAACTGCGCAGAAGAGAAACAAGTGCCCACCATAGCGGCCAACACTTAACATTCCTACACAGTACTGGTTCTCTTCCTCTGAACACAGAGACTCACATTAAGCTTTAAATCAATAGGTGAGGCTCAGAACTCCCAAACTGAGGTCCTGCAGAGAGACTTTCACAAGGAGAAATGACAGAAGTTAGCAGCTGTTGAAAACGTGCAACACTACTGGCACTAGCAAGCCTGAAGGAGTTACCTGAACTTTCACCCTAGCAGAGTAAGAGGATGGAGCCCAAGAATAGAACCTACCCCTTCACAAGATCATCCAACAGAGAACTCAAGACCTTTCACTCCTGACAGGTGAAGTGTGGCAGATGGGGAGGAGGAAAGGTGACATGAAGCAGGTTTAGCTAGACAGTCACCCCTTGAGCTCAGATCAAATTCATAGTATGCCAAGTTCCCAGGCTAAGTACCGTTCTTCCCCTTGCAATGAAACATTATTCTTTTTTTTCCTGCATTGTTTCTTTTCTCTCTAAATGTGCTTAGGTTTATATTTTTATTTTGTCTGTAGGGTTCTTCTAAGCAGAGAAGAGGTACCTACTAAAAGCACTCTTAGAACCCACTGTCAGGAGGCATTTGAAATGGTGGTAGTTTACAGATTTAAAGAAAAAAAACCCAACCCAAACATGAATGTAAATAACATATTCCACAGAGAAAATACAGAGGTCCTCTTATACTTAAATCTAAAATGCTACACTTCAACAACATAATGTTTGTAACAAACACAAATCTTAAATTTAGATAGCATGACATAATTATAAACAAAGGTATTAGCTAGTCCTTGAGGATACTCCATTAGTCCCTTCTTTTTGCATATTTAAATTGTACTCAACCATCCAGCTAAATTATTGCACCCAAGTGCATCATAAAGTATAGTTTGTGCAGTGTCATTAACATATAACAAACACAAGAAATCATTCTTTGCATGGATCCTAAACAAGCAGAGGAATAAGATACTCTCCTGCCACCATATAAATGTTTCTTAACTGTTCAACAGCTGCAGCACTCTAGTGGGAGATGCTGTGAATTTAAAATCCAACATTTTTCTAGCCCCTGGTCCCAGAAATGCCTTCAGGTAATCTGGAGAGGCAAGGAGGGACACACAGTCTCTATCCTGATGGCTGATGATTTGCCCACAAAGAGACACTACATTGCACACTAACCTGTGTGAAACACACAATGCACAACATTCTTTGTGACAATTCCCTACTGCAAACAACCCTCATTTAATCTGAGCAAGATTACATACTCTTTCATTGACAAACATGCAAAGAGCATACCTACAACCTTCAGCAGCACACAGCACAGACAGCCTGCAGCTACCTCCAACAAAGCTGGTATATGCACATAACAAAGAGATAGGAACCAGCTCAACCTAAAAGGAACATCCATGTCATTGCTTCCATTTCTGAAGACAGCATGGGCAGTTCTCTGCTATGCATGTTGGACATATGCTCCAAAATTACCTATGAAAGGGCCTAGGATAAAGACAGAGCATAAAACTAATTACATAGATTTTTTTTTTTTCAGCAATTTCCCCTGGTAGACAAGTCCTGCTATTCCACAGGGCACGTTTAAATCATGGTTTGTGTTAAACAGCCATGAAATTGAATGCAGAAATCTGAAAAGTTTGTATCAACAACAAATACTAATGTCATATGGACAAAGAACCAAGAGATTTTAGTATTTTTCAAGCTTTGGAGGATTTGGGGAGTTGCTTCTTCTCCTTTC
Source organism: Illadopsis cleaveri (assembly GCA_013399915.1). NCBI lineage: Eukaryota > Metazoa > Chordata > Aves > Passeriformes > Timaliidae > Illadopsis > Illadopsis cleaveri. Next base: position 26,719 of record VXBB01020345.1, on the reverse strand, counting down.
CCACTCAAAACCAGTAACATACAGTAACAGCCTAGCAGCTTTTAAGCACAGGTTCTTCTGTTGTCTAAATCTAGTTCATGCAGCATAAGGAGTCATAATCCTAAATCAAGACAGTAAATTAACAAAGATATTCTGATAATACCACATGTGCTTCAACTTTATTGACTGAACACAAGTATGTGTGAGGTAACAGAGTTTAGAAGCTGTCCACATGGTGGGAAGAACTTTAATTGTAATTTACACTGTACTTCATGCAACACATAAGGACACAGTACCAAAAAGAATTCTCACAGCAACACAACCAAGAGAAATCAAACTTCTTGGTATATATGTAACTGATTGACATAAAGTAAACAACAGTATCAAGGAAGATCTTTCAAAGCTAAGTGGGAACTTGAAAGGAAACAAAGACCAAATTTAAGGATTTTCATTTTTGAGAAACTCTGCTCATTCATTCCTTTTTACCTGAAAAATAAGACAAGGAATGTGTCTCATACCATTTATCAATTAGATAGGTCAAGAAGGCATGTGAGTTATATATCTCTGTGAACACCTTTCTACAGTCTGATTGGCTGTAGTTTATTTATATACTCTGGGAAGGAAAGCTGTCAAGTTCCCTTAGGTGGACTATGAATACACTTTGCAAGAGATTTATGCAGTCTTCCCAAGGGCAGCCATAGTAAAGCAGGGACCCACACACCGAATGGCGCCCAGAGTATGGAATTCTTGCACTACTGTGTTAAATATAAAATCCCAGGCAACCCATGCCTCTGAAGGGTACTGATTTTTCCAAGATCTCCAATTCTACAATTCTGGTCCAAAAGAGAATTAAAGCCACCTGAGTACAGGTCTCGTGAACAGTGGTTAACCAGTGGGGTTATCCCACAACACAGATCTCATCTCATCAAGTTTCAGATTCTGAAACAGGTTCTGAAAAACAGCAGCTTGAGAGTGTTTGGATATTCCCACACTTATTTACTCCCCTCTTCCATTCTGATAGAAATTATGATTTTTAGTTTGAATAACCCACTTAAAACTAGCAGCAGTAATACCTATCCCACCTATTCTTCATTTAATTTATAGAAAAAAAATACTAGTATAAATATTTTTTTTTTACCTGCACTCCCCCTCATTTCCTTCAGGTTGAAAATACCAAAAATTGTATGCTATTTCCATCAAGAATCCAAACCACCTATACAGTATTTTCCATTTAAGACAGAACACACTTAAGTGAAAGATAAAAAAGCACACAGCAATGCAGACTAACACAGAGAAGGAGGTAGTGGAGACCAAGACAGGGGGAAAGGAGTGTCAAACAGGCTCTATTATTTTTGAAGAATTTCAGCATGAAAGCCAGCAACTAACAATGACATAACTGCTTGCCCACTCCCCTCTGCCTCCCAGTGGGATGGGGAGGTGAATCAGGAAAAAAAAGGTAAAACTTGTGAGTTGACATAACAACAGCAAAATAATTGAAACAAAGTAAAATATAATAATAGTAACAAAAGAAACAATAATTTTAATAAAGGAAGGAAGAGGGGGGATAGAGAGAGATAAAAGCTAAGAACAAGTGATACATGATACAATTGCTCACCACCAGCTTGCTGCCAGATGGCCAGCTTATCCCCAAGTCAGGCGCATTTCAGGTGACTTCCCCAATTTAAATTGGGCATGACACTTTATAGTATGGGATATCCCTTTGGGCTTTTTGAGTCAGCTATCCCAGCTATGTTCCCTTCCAGATTCTTGTTCATCTCCTCACTGGGAGAGCACGAGACCCTGAAAGGTTCTTGACTTGGGGCAAGCACTACTGAACATCAGCCAAAGCATCAGTGTGTTACTGACATTATACTGAATCTAAAACAAAGTGCTGTACCAGCTACTGAGAAGAAAATGAGCTCTATCCCAGCTGAAAGGAAGACAGAGGTTACTGGGCCTTTGCTAGTCAGTACATGGAAAGAACCACATTCATAATTGAGTACTTAGCTTGGTATAGATGACCAAGAAAAGTTATTAGTAAAATGTGCCACAAAGTTCGTTGTTTCATTCACAGAATTCAAGTTTGTCTAACTAAACAGAACTCCTTTTATGCAGCAGTGTACTGGGGCTGAGCATTTCAAGACCAATCAAATCTGAGTTCTCATAAAGTGTTTAGTATCATCAATGCAACTTCAGAACCTCAGAACCAACAGTAAGAGTGTTCTCTATCACAAGCTAGTGGAAAAAGTCTTGAGGTTATAAACACAAGATGCCTCTACTTTATTCATCTCGTATTCAGGAAAACAGATTATATAAATAAAGTGACATCAAGGAAACACATCCAATTTCTCCTTATAATTGAAACAAGCGTGAATGTTGTGCTGCTCAGGTCAACAAATGATAATAGTAATATTGCCTATAACACTTTCTATTTCATGTTACAACTTCTGAGGAGCAAATCCCATCATGGTGAATGCCAACAACACTTGAGATTGCAACTAAAGAGGTCTGAGCCCAAGGAGAAATTACTGAAAGTTTGTTCTATTTGGCTTTAGCATGGTTCACTATTAAAGTAGAATATTATATGCCTAGAGAAGTTGTGGATAACCCAGCCCTGGAAGTGTTCAAGGCCAGGCTAGACGGAGTTCTGAGCAGCCTGTCTAGTGAAAGGTGTCCCTGCCCACAGCAGGGAGGTTGGAACAAGATGATCTGTAAAGTCCCTTCCAACCCAGATTATTCTGTGGTTCTGTAATTCTATCTGCACCTAGAAATTCAGTAACACATCTGTAAAATGAGCAACAAATACAGCTAAGACATCTTGAAAAGAGAAAACATAATCCAGAGGATGACACTCCATTACATCTCATAAAGTAACATTAACATTCAATACCAAATACCTAATCTGTTCTTTTACTAATTTTCTGAAATAGTAAGCACAGGAATAGAGTACTGGAAGATAAATACACTACAGGCAAATCTGAACTGAGCAGAATTTGGTGTTGAATGCCAGAGGTTTCAAGAAAGAAAAAAAGTCTTCCGAAGTACACGGCTTCCTTTCTCATGGTGAAGTATTTAGATAGGATTGAGGTTTTTCAGGTGACCTTGGTTCCCACAAGGGTATGCAGACCTGTCACTTGAAGGAAAATGTCATTACCTTTGGGGGCTGGAGTAATTACAATCCATTTGCTGTGCTGATCGGCCAGCAACCTCTTCTTCAACTTCTGAATCTGGAATACAAAGAAAGCACCAAATGAAGTGAGTGAAGGCCCATAAAGTAATCTGATATTCTAAGAAATACAGCCAGAACACTGCTGAAAACGTCATTTAATATACATTTGAAGTTTTATAGGCTCTACTATTTGCCTCTTTTGCTTTCACCTGCCGTGACCTTCAGGAGACCAACCTTCAGTGTCACCTGAAAGAGTGAAGAATATTATTGAGCGTAGTCATTTAGAGCTACTCATATGAGGACCCAGAACTAATTTCAAAGTTTAACTGCTCATCTGGTTGCAATGTGTGGTCTCACACCATTCTGCAACATGGCACCACATTTCATTGATATATGGAGAGTGGCCATTGTTTGACAGCTTCATAAAATGGTAACAAGTACTGTTTCATTGATCATATAGTTTAAAAACAAAGATGTAAATCATACAAAAAATAAACTCCTGGAAGCCAAAAATGTGTGATTAATTACCTCCATATCTGTCAGAAAGAACTTCTTGTCTAAGGATTGCTGTGTTCTCAGTTCTTGTCCGAACTCTTTTCAGAAGAAAACCAGTATTTGAGTTTAAAATTTCCATGTCAGGTTTCATTCAACTGCAAATTACCCCAGCTGAATTACATAAACCACCGAAACAGATTTTAAAGCAAACTTCAGTCCTTAACTCTGGCAATGCTGCTGAGTCTGTAACTACTGCTGCACCAGCACTTCATTTACAATCCCCTAATGCCCTGTGTCTATTGCTATCAACAAATTATGGATTGCCAGCCCAGTTGGTTGCTGTCAAATATACATTCTGTCTACTGTTCAGACTAACAGCCTACAAACAACCAACTGGAGCTATGTCATGACAATACAACACTAATAGGAATAAGGGGAAAATGAACACAAACAGGAAAACCTGAAGTGAAAGGTATGCATAGATGATCCTTTTGAGGTAACAAAGTTAAGTGTATTTGAATCGAGACCAGAGAATCTGGAAGGTGAGTAATGCTTAACATACCCTTCCATAGCAAATAGATATAGGGCACAATGTTGTGGAGTTACAGCTTCCTAAAACAGGAAAATCAGCTTTGTGAAATTGTGATTAATTGATAGATTTCAGAGACACAATCATAGGAACAAATATACCTGGGTATCAGGACTAGGAATTTATGAGAACTATATAATTTGTATCTATTCTATTTTGTATAATGTTTCTGGTCTGTATGAGAAATTAGACTCTACTCTGCCCTTTGGAGACCACACCTGGAGTGTTGCATCCAGGCCTAGATTTCTCAGCCAAGAAAGACATGGACCTGTTAAAGTGAGTCCAGTGGAAGGCCATGAAGATGGTCAGAGAACAGGAACACCTCTCCTATGAAGAAGGCCGAGAGAGCTGTGGTTGTTTAGGCTGAAGAAAAGAATCCAGAAAGACCTTAGAGCAGCCTTGTAGTACCTAAAAGGGGCTTACAAAACAGTAGAGTGACTTTTTACTCAAGCAGATAGCGATAGGACAAAGATAACTGGTTTTTAACTAAAAGAGGAGGGATTCAGATTAGATATTGGGAAGAAATTCTTTACTCAGCGGGTACTGAAGCACAGGAACAGGTTGCCCAGAGAAGTTGTGGTTGCCTCATCCCTGGAAGTATTCCAGGCAAGACTGGATGGGGCTCTGAGCAACCTGGTCTGCTGGATGGCATCCTCTGCTTATGGCAGGGGATTTGGAGCTAGGTGGCCTTTTAAAGTCCCTCTCAACCCACACCATTCCGTGATTCTAAGCACTTAAGCTACTAAAATCACTCCAGGGGAAGTACCACTGTTGTTGCTCTCCTTCCCTAAGCATTTGCTATGAAAACAGAATGCCAGACTAGATGAACATCTGACCTGACCCAAAATCACCCTTCTTACATGATTTTTAGTAGGTATGGGCATTCCAGATAGTGACACTGATTACAAATTTCCATCAAAGACAGACTGAGAATGGAGAAACATGGACAGCACATAGGTACAAAACCTTAATTTATCTGAACTGCTGTAATTTTCTTGCTGTCAAAATTGCCATGTTGATTTATGTCTTCCCTTAAAGATCTGTTTGACCAACTCTATTTTACCCTGCTATTATGATAGCATTTGATAAATAGTCAACAGGGTGAAGTATTGAGCTATTAAAACAAATGGAAGCATAACCTTTAATTTAAGGAGAAAAATATTTGCAATGCATAATGAAATGTGAAAATAAATATTTAATTTAAAAAACACTTTACTAGTATCCTGCCCTATTTCTAGACATGTCGTCAGAGCCCATTTAAGTTTTTTTAGCAGCACAGTATTATTTTTTCCACTATTACTTCATGCTTCTGAATTAATGCTGCCAATTCTGATAATGACACTTTCTCTGAAATCATATTTCTTAAAAGCAAGAAAATTATCTGAAAATAAGGAACTTCTGCAAAATATTCTCTATAAAATTTCTGAGAACTCAATTTTCAATAGAGCACTTATATTTCTATTAACTAAGCAAGGAGCATACTTGGACAGATACTGAATATAGGTTTTTTTGAAAAGTCTTTTATAAAGTGATTTTCAGAACAAAGAATGGCATATATGCTACAGGAAATACATTTTGGTTTTGTGTTTGTAGAGAGCAAAGCACTGTAGGATCCCAGAAAACAGAAAAGCTTCTAGGACAGGGCAGAATATCTAGGGAGGGCAATCAGAAGCAGTTTATATTTAAATATATTTTTTCTTGACCTGAAACTGTTTCTCTGTTGTTTCCTTGTTTGCACCTGGAGGAGTAACTGCTGAAGAGAGGTGGAAAATGCCAGTTTACTCCTTGAGAAGAAGGATTTGTTACGATCTAGTACCAACAACTGGCATATGAGAAGCCGAGCAAACAAGGCCATTCCTTGACAAAAGCAATTATGTAGAATGCTAGAGAGATAAGATCGTAGATGTTCTAAATACTGGTGTGATGTTGTAAGCTGATTGTCTACCACATGGCTCAGCTTCTTCAGGTTTGCAGGTGTTTAAGATTTAATAAATATGGCTTAAAAGGAACAAAATCTCCTTACTTATGACTCTCTGAAAAAATAACTGCCCAAACAATTCTCATGGAGAATTCTGTAAGCTGACAATGTGTTGCCACTTTCCAAGCCACAAGGGCACAAAAGATGAAAAGATGGTTAGTTTCTAAGGTATCCAGCAACTTTTGAAATGTACTGTGTCCCAGCTTGGTAGCTATTTAAAGAATTTCACAACTACTGTCACACTTCCCATAGCAAGGAGAGGATATGACAAGAGAGGAGTCTCTCATCACTCCCTGCATTCTATGAAAAAAATCATACAGAACATCAGACTTGACCTTATGGCTCTGAGAAAGAACTATTACCTCCTTGGAAATGCTGACATAGTTCTTACAGGGGCCATGCCCCCTCCAGTACTGGCTAGTAGTGATACTTGGGAAATTCTTAGCCCAACAAAGGATAAAATGGTGTCACAAATAGCACTGCCCTGTTGGGGGCACTGCACGCAGATCCCCCCAAAATACTTTTGTACACTCTGGGCCCTATACTTCATTGTGAAATTACAGTTATCAGCATGCATGAAACTGAAACATGCAGCTCCCTACTGGAGCTTGACTGATATGTAACTCTGTAGCAACTAGCTGATTTGTATTTCCACATAATTCCAGTTTTATCTTGTAAGGAGACTCTTGAAGGAGAGGTAATAAAAATAGGGAGGAAAAGAAACGCAGGAAGTAATGGAAAATAAAGAGAGAAAACTGTCCTCATATTGGTAGAGTACTTGGAGCAGTATTTCACCTGAAGCAAAGTAACTAGCTGGTTGTCAGTGAACAATTTGCTTTCATCGATCTCGTGGTTAAATATTGAGGACATTTGCCTACAGGGTACAATGAATGAAAATAAATTCCTTAATCACCCTACTTTTTGTGACTGTGCTTGTAAATCAACATGTGTTGCAAGTGGAAAACTGTTTAGGTTTTAAAGAATGCTCTACCACTGCCAGCTGTGCCTTCCAATTGCCCATGCCAGGAACCTCCTACAATGATAACTCCTCTTTTCTGCTCTGAACTTTATTTTTTTTAGAAAACAAGATTAAAATAATAATTTAAAAAATATATAAATTACATGTATCAAAGTTGAACATGTGCCTCGTTTTAACCTGGCAATAGTGTCAGAGCCATCTCAAACTCAACTGAAGTTTTCCAGCTAATTTCTGTAAAATACTAAGACTATGGGTTGAAAAATATTCTATGTAGTTATGTGGTCATATAATGTGCATGTTACAGTACACAGTACACCAAACAGCTTGTTAATTGTTAGTGTTCCATCTTGCTAGCCCTTTTCTAAATTAAAAAAAATATTTCTTCAAAAGATACAATTTAATATGGGTTAATCTTGTTATATTTTCACCATGACTGACTCATAAAACTTAACTTCTTTTTCTCCTCACTGAATTATCTGAGCCAGTGAAGCACATACAAGCCAAAGGCTTGCAGTAGAAGCCACTTTAGCCCCAATAAAATACTTTACATTGCCCAAAAGTGAATGCTTGAGCAGTAGCAGAGCCACATAAGTGTATTTGCAAAGCAACCTCACCTCCAGATAATTTTAGCTCACAGACTTACTGAGACGCATATAGATAATTTCCATTTACAGGTAAACTAAACTCAAAGGTTAACTGGGACCAGTTTAACTCCATGTGGCTCTTCAGCTCTCCCTATCTTTGGCAAGACCTCTTCTGTTCCTCTATCAATGATACTCCTCTTATTTGGAGTCCCTCTTCTGCTGTCTTTGTGTGATGTGCCTTTCTTATAAGAATCACCATTTTTATGAAATATCCTTTATTATTTCCCAGGTAGTCTAGATGAATATGTTACTGGCTATTTTTAATTATTCATCCAATTTAAAAGATTATTACATTCATGGCACCATTTTAGGACCTTTTTAAAGGCTACTTGTGCTTTAAAGAAAGTTCATTTTTGTTGTCAAGAGATTTCATGTTCCCTGCTCTGCCAGTAGCACCAGTTTTCAATGTCAGCCATTTATACACTTAAAGTAGCAGAGGGGATGTTTCCAAAAGCCAACACTGCAAACAATCTAGAATTTAAAAGCCAAGGTGGATTCCTGCCTACTCAACCATTACACTGCTTGGTTTTGCTCCCCAATCCATACTTTCAGTCAAATCTAGACAATCCATGCCTACCTTAAAAAAGGCAAAATAAATAAATTTTCAAGTTTTACTGACAGCAATGTAAAAACTGTACAAAATAATCCATAACTCTAATGGAGGAAGGTTACTTCAGACTTTCAATCCATTTGTGCCTGGTTTCCATAGAAGTCCTTGTGACTGAGAGCAAGTTTCCCTTGGAGAAAACTGAAGGAAACGTCTTAATTCAGAACTATGTGCTCCATAAACAGTTATTAAAAAGACATTTACCCCAGAAAAGTAGATTATCTTTGTTTTTAGAAATTGAAGTCGTCTTCTTGGCTTCCACATTTCCCTCAGGATCTGATATTCATAACTAGGAGACTAAAATCATACACACTGCACTTACAAAGCATTACATATGCCAAGACTATATGTCCTATACTGCTTTACATTGTCCAGTAAATAACATGGATCCTTTCAGACAAACAATTGTGCAGGGAACACTCCCTAAATAAATAAGTCTCAGGATCCTTCTTTCTTCTGTTGAATGTAAAAGTTTATATTAGTCTGTCAATATGCTCATAAAAAGAGCCTCCCCAGTTTATTATTTCATGTAAGATCACACCAGGTAAATTAAGATGTGCATGCCAGTAGAACAAAACTTTTATTTATGCTTTAAATTAAAATGAAAATAAAGTATTTGCCAAATGTTTCTAATATGCTATGAATTTTTATAGCAAAAATAAGTACATTTCAACTCTCTGTCTCTTCAGAAGGTCTCCATTCTTCCTACTTACTTCATCATTGTCAGGTCACAGTTAAGAGGCCTGGGAGTTCCTTCAGGGAAAATGGGGAACTCTGGTTAAATTATTCAAAAATTTGTATACAGAAAGTTAAGTATGAGCACTTCTAATACAATAAAGACTTTCAAAGTATCCAAATTCCATAATTTACTGCTCTTTTAGATTCAGAAAAACAAATTGTTTCATCAAAGGACATCTGAAGTACAGATGTCTTAGTTTATTGTCTCTGTGTGTGAACGGCACGTAAATAGAAGGGATCTGCGCTTAGGGAGCAGAGGGTTTATGTACCACAGGCACTAGAGAATGTATTTAATAATGCAGGCAATATCATCTTGCTAGAGAAAGTGCTCTGGAATGATACCTTTTCAGACAAAATTAATGACTTAGTTCAAGCATACTCAGTCCTGACAATTAATCAGTGAAGTCCTGTGAAAGACTGTCATGGTGGATGTGAAAAGTGTCAGAGATTTACCACACAATTTCCAGAAAACAGCAGGTTGGTACACTGGTCACATGCCTTAGGCTTGAAGTCAGAGGTTCATATGGTTCTGAATACATTTTACTACTATCATCAACAAAAAGCAGAGTACATGCAGTAATAGAGCTGGTTTCCCATTTGCTACAAAGGCATAATATCTGATGTATGGTAATGTAACTGTAATTCTAATTTAACAGGACTGTTTTAGTATGGCTTTATGCTACAGTTATTCACATATGGCCCACATGAGGAATTATTTTTCATTATCTCATTATCATATGGAAAATGTGAGAAATAGTAACACCAGACTGATAAACAATGGTAAAATAGCTAATCATGCAAGTATTTGGGAACTGTGCTGGAGTTCATTGACATGGGATTCAGTGAGAGCAAGATATCAATACCTGAAAATATCAATTCCCATTTAACTTTTACATCTGATTTTCATGCATGGCCTGAATTAATTGAAAATTGCCTTCCTAAACCAAAAAAATACCACTGACTTCACTGGAGTCTGGATCATACCCTTCATTCTTTGCCTACATTTAAATCTACAACATTTTCTTCATAGTCTGACTGAGTAATGGAAATTACCGTAATCGAAAACTTAACTTGTTGTTCTGTGTATCTGTGAATATCAACTGAATATGGAGATACCAAGGAGCAGTGCAAGTTCAGAAGACTCTCAACAAACATGAAAGCCCCAAACAGTTGTCCAGTAAGCACAACCATCTTCAGTGTAATTGCTTAGAAATAGAAGAAATTTCAAGACACAGAGTAAAAAGTGCATCCATTTTCCAAACAATAAATATAAGAAAGCTTCGATCAAAGTTTGATGTAAATATTTGTATCAGTACAATTTTAACCTGGACAAGTCTATTTTGCCACATCCAACATGTTCATCCACATCTGGATGTTTCATTTACCATAACTATTCTGAGTGAATTTCTTTCCATCTGAAAAAGTTTAATTATTGCCTTTGGGCTGTATTAAGAGGAATGAGCTTTACCCCAAATTAACCTCTTTTTATGACTTTGCAGAGACTTTTACCAGAATAAGGCCTTAAAAAGCAAACAGATACTGCTTTACAAAATCAGTTTGCTTATATTTCACACTTTCAGCTGACAGTCAAAAAATACAGCTCCTTACAGCAACATTCTACATAAAAATCATAGAATCCATCATGATTCTGACAAGATGAGTATTTCACACACTAAATATCTGAATAGGAGCTATCACAGATAAGATTTAGGTCTCACAAGATTGCTCCATCACTTTCAAAGACTTATGGTACTTCAGTGAAGCTGAACCTTTAAATCATTACTCTTTTTCCCAATTCAGTTAGGCTATTTATTTGTTTGTTAGCACAAAGCTTTTCTGCAGCTAGTATGCCAATATTTTTTCATTAGGCAGTCAAAACAGTGTAACCTTTTCTGCTTCTTTTTAATGTCAATACAATCAGTGGACCCACATTTATAAAAGCACCACATCACACCCAGCAATGTATTGCTATCAGATATGTCTAGAGGAAATTAATATACCTTTGGGTAGAGATGCAGAATAGAAAAGCACTACAATGTTAAAAGTAGTTTCAATTCAGAAAAAACTGTTAGATTTCTAAGCAAATAGAATTGAGTACTATCTCTAATAATATTAATGTATGGTAACCACTTTGTGGCTCAATCCCACACAAAACAGGTAACCAAGATGTCAGCAGTGTTGTGCTTAAAACCACCACTAGGCAAAAATAGAACCCATATAATAGGGAGGGACTGCTCACTACAGCCCACCAACACCCTACATTATACTTAACTGGAGAGAAACAATTCTGATGAAAAGGACTAAGAATTCTTGAGACAACAGTTGCTGGCAAAAGCATCCAGGCATCCATAGTAGCCATATACTTGTTTATTCTTTGATTAAGTTATCGAAATCATGACTTGACTTTTGATGCAGAACTTGCACCTTGAGTCCAGATATTAAAGACTGTGTTTAACTAGTTCTCCTCTGCATTCTATATTTACTCCTGAAAGCATGTATTTCTCAACACTCAACACCAACATTTTAGGAACACTGAATATGAAGTTTACGTGGCCGTAAGTCCATTCAGGCAAAAAGAAACATTAATCGGAAACAAAAAATAGCATCTAATTTTAATAATTTCAGTAGCAAGCTGGTGCATAATGAGGGTGAAAGGGAGAAACACTGACTCCAGAGCACTTCCACTCTGCTGTATGCCCTTCTCCTGTCTCGTTTCTCAAGCAATTCTCTTTCACCCATCCTTGTCTTTTGGAAGTGGATTGACAACAGAGAACTAGGCCACATCATGAAATCAAACAGTAGGAAAAATTGTGATGGACATACCTGGATGAAGCAGGATAAAGGCAATTTGATAAGGAGAGATTCAATTCTCATGTACTATAACCTTTCAAGCAACTTTTACAAGGGTTTTACTGAAATCTACTCATGAGAAAGAAGCACACGTCACTTTTCATGCTTGAGAAGAGGCTGAGTGAACAGAGACGCTAAAAGCACAGGAATCACATAGTAAAACTCCTTTGTATTTCTCAGGAAAGTCAGAAGAAAAGATCAGCAACTGAGTTGAAGGCAGAGAAGAATCAAGGTAGTGAGACAGACTAATGATAAAATAAGATTATGTGGTCTTTGCTATAAATTTAAATACCTTTAAAAGAATTTACCTCTTTCACTGACAGTTACCATTAAAAACAGGGGGTTTTTTCTATTATCTGTAAGGTCTCCTGGCTACTGCTTCCTATGAGAAGGCATCCAGAGAGTTTAGTTCTCCTTAAGCTGTGTATACAGTTAATCAGAATACAGTAAATAATAAAAAAGTTTGTTTGGCCTCCAAATGGTCAGATCGATGACTGCTACAGGCAAAAGTGGCACTGATTTTAAGGTTTTTTAATATGTCACTCAGAATTAGGTCTTTAAAGAATGATTGTTCTGTCTATTGTGGTCATATTTAAATCCCAGATTCTGGCCATCAAATGTGACTCAACTTATCAGTGAGGCAGAATGATATGGAGGAAATTGAAAGGCTGCAAACTAAATAATTTGGAAAGTTAATTACAAATAATATAATCTCTATATGCAAATATTAAATGTGTTCATTTAATTAAATCAATGCAGATTTCCAAAGTTCTTTCTGTCGTCTTTGGCATGTCGTCACATCAGGCTGTTTCTTGAGGATATAATTATTTAGTTAAATGATGAAATGAATGCTGTTATATGTATTAGCTGTTCTCAGCTTTAAGCATATGAAAATGTTCTGTCAATATACTAGCCAGGGAGCAATCTAATTTTGGAAGATGCTATTCAGGAAGAAGAGTTATTATCTAAAAAAGCAGTGTCCAACAGCTCTTGCATCCCATTCGCATTTTGAAGTTGCACACATAATACTGTTGGGTCATTCAGATTCATTTAGAAGTTTCTGTTTCACTAGCTTAGAAACCTAAAAAGCATGGTTGAAACTCAGTCACCCTTCAGAGAGCAAGAATGCAGAGCAATTTTTACTGACTAATTTTAGAAATGAGCAGGGATGAACAATCCACTGCTGTCACTTGAAAGGAGTAATGAGAATTTATGATTTTAGCCATGTTTTAACCACTGTCTATCAGCATCACTTCCTGACATTCTACCTCAGCCCACATTTTGCAATAGATTAGATGAAATAAAATATAAATTCCTAAACAATTTGTACATCTCAATGCCTTTCCTCCCAAAGGTCATCAACCCAACGAGCTATATTTTCCATAGACTATTCACCCCTACCAAGAGAGTTACTACAGCAGTGCTGCACAGCTGCAAAGGCAGGATCTCACACAGCTCTGCAAGCTCCCTGCTTTGCTCCTCGGGGCCAGTCCTTCACTTTTGTGACATACCAGACAACCACTGCCAGGAGAGACTTATTTATGACTTATGTATTCACAGCATGAGCCTAAACCTCAATGCAGTTCTAACCTTCAGCATCTTATTCGGATGGCCCAAAAATGACACATAATAAATGTGTTCCTCTTTGATGGCCTGTCATTGTTAACGCACCTGGTTCACTACTTCAGTTCCTTGGCTCTCCTGGGCTCACTCAAGCATGGATTTGCAGATTATTCGAGCCAAGGCATCCTCTCTCTAGTACTTATAAGTTTTTGACAATACACCTAGATGATTGTACCCAAGACGAAACACAGTAAGCTCTTGTGTTTTACTACCCTTTCAAGTCAATTTTACAATGAGAGAAAGATTTTTAAAACTGTTAATGAATAACTTGCATTCTCCTTGTAATAGTATAAACACTTCCTCTATTTTTTCAGAGTTTGGCAATGCCTAAATTAGCTATTTTTCTTGGTATCTAACTTATTTCTTGTCACTACCAGTCAGACTGGGCTAGAAACAAAAAGGTAGGATATATATCAAAACAATGTAAATTATTAATCATAGCTACCTCTGCATACTCAAAATTGTGCTGCTATATTTGCGATCACAAAGTGGTTTCCAAGACAAACTTCTTTTCAGTGTCTTTAACAGCTTTCCAGAACAGTCGTCATACAGCAGAGAGTTTCACTAATGGTCCTAGAAATTGACAATTTCTTTCCCCTACATGTCAGGAAACCTCTTTGGCTGTCTTTAAGAAACGTGACTGCCAAAACTTTTTCTTTTTTTAATGGATATTTAAACCTGTACACTTCAAATACCTGTAAATGCATGAATTTTTGATGTACATTCAAAATAGGACTTTCATAAGGTTTACTAAACTGGGAGAGTGCTTTTTGCTACTTTTTGAAACAAACAACAAAAAATCATGCAATTTCATATGAGAGATATCTCTCCTAAGAATATTCCTTAGTGAGGAGAAAACATCTCTGCTTTCTCAGTTAAATCTGTATTTGTACTATCTCAAAAATTATCCCAAGAAATTATGTCCTGAGTACATCAAAATCCAGAGCAGCGTAAGAACTGTAAAATCAACAGAGCAAAATTCTGTTTTGCTAATCTATGTCCTTGCTAATGGTCTTCCATGAACCACAAACACAGTAAGACTATGTAACATCTACAGTACAGTCCCATATATAGAAAACCATGTCTTAATTAGTATCAGAAATGGAAGTGCAGCAGCAGAAGCAGGCCCACAAGAGCCAGCAGAGTGACAGCAGGGCCCACAGCATCTCCAGCTGCAGAGTGAATTCCTCACTGCCTTGCTTGCTCCAGGGACATCACACAGTTATGCTCTTAGCCATTGCTCAAAGACACTGCAGCACTCTGGGGTGTTCACACTTCATTAAGACTTTTCCTTAGTGACAGCAGAAACATCATATGATGAAAAGAAATTTAGTGTCTTGTAAGTTAGCCGGTAATAAAGATGACTATGTGCAGATTTTTCAGTAAGCATATACATCTAATATGATAGCAGCATGCAGGTTTTTTTCTTTTCTGGAAACAATAAAGGGAACAATAAGTTATGCAAGAGTCGCTGCTGACAAGACATATCAGTGTAAGCTACATTACAAGCTCTCTTTGCCTGTTAGAACTTGAGAATCTCTGTTTTCATTTACCTTTGCATTAAAGCACCTACATTCTCAGGCAAACACAGCCAAAACAGTATGCAAAGAGAGCATCACAATTCAGACAGCTCTTTTAGTATGTCTAACTGCCAGCTACAGTGACTACATTTTTGATTTATTTATTCAGTATTTACTACCTTATTTCATTCCATCAAAAAACAGTTGCAATATTTTTCTGTGGCTGGTGCTTTCTGATACATATTCCATAATTCCACAGCTGAGAGAGATGAAGGTAATGGATGAGGTGGAGATAGAAAAGTCTTTATGCAAAACTAAAAATCTGAATTTCTAGAAATCAGAAAGCAAGAGGGATTCATAGCTCTGGCACTGGATCAGGTATTTTTGCATTTCTTGTCCACAGTACAGGATTACCTAGTAATCCAGTCTTCTAGTGTAACTTCCAGTAGATCAGTACGGTGAAACTTCACTTTTCTCCTTGTATATTCCCCCAGCCCCAGTTTTCTTGTATTTCTTTCCAGTGTGTATCTGTCCTCTCCATCATGTTCCCGTCTCTAAAGGCTGCCTCTATTGCAAATGTGAGAAGTGCCTCTCCATAGACTGCTTTCAGTACCGACTAGTTTTCCACTCACATTTCCCTCAAGGATTTTTTCATGCCTATGATGTGCTTACCCCTAAAATTGCCAAGAAACACAAAACTATAAAAGGTCATTAGAAAGGTCATTTGTGCTCTATGCACATACAGGATCTAAAAAGGAAAGACACTGAGCCCTTAAAAACACAACAAGAAACAGCTTGCTAAATAAAACATAGTGCCATCTCTTTAGGGTTTATGTTATCACTAGCGTTCCTCTTTGAACATGAGCTGGGAAGCTCTTGTTTCCCCATTTGTTTCCCTTTTACACATTCAAAGAGCAAAGATGCTTTCTGACTACATAGGACTTGTCATGTAATGTTTATTTGGTATTACTAATCACTACTCCCTGCAAAAAAGTATACTGGAAAAGAGATTACTGTCATGAACAATGACCATTTTTATCAGATATGGTGATTTGTGTCCTTACTGGAAAACAAATGAGACCACCAAGACACAGCCAGATTAAAACTGGCCTTCCTTACAATTAAAGGGCATCTTCTCCTATGTATAGTCTACTGAGCTGTCCATCCCTCTTCTAATTAACTTCTTTCTCAGCAGCATAGTGCACCACATACTACAAGCAGCAATTTGCATCATAATAATCCTTTATTAAAAAAAAAAACCCTGTAATGAATTTTCCCCTCTACAAGTTACATAAAGATGTAACAAATGGTGTCTATGAAGAATAGATGGAATGGGAAGAAATACTTTCTCAATTTAGAATTTAATTGAAGAAGGCCAATTATAAAATTTTAATTTCCACTATCATCTTGAATATTTATCTTATCTAGCAGCTATTTTATTCGTAATGGAAATCTTTGATGGCTTATTTTGTTATGCTATTCTGAGTCATGGATTATATACACTACACTGGATTGAATTTGTATGGAAAATAGGTTATGCTGGTTCATGTCAGCTGAAATTAGATACAGCTAGATTAATTTTGGTGGCATATAAAAGAAAGGGAGCTTTGTTTAAAAAGATAAACAAAAGAAAAGAAATAAATTCACAATCTCATGAAATATTTCACCTGATATCGCATCTGCCAAAAGTATGAAATCTACTGGAGCTTAAACAGCAATTTACTGGAAATCAGAACAGGACACCTGGGGTACCACATTCTGCTGATTAAGACTACATATATTGAGTATTTAATAATGATATAAATTTAATGATATGAGGGGTTAGTATAGTTCAAATAGCTGCTTTTTTTTAAAGCTGGAAAATTCACTCGTATTTATCCACAGACAAACTTCAGCATTCTGAAACAACCTCAAACATGAAATACTAAAATCTTCAAAAAAGAAGAAGGGCATGGGGTAAACACAGCTTCACAATTACAAGGCTATTGCAGTAAAACAGACTTGCTGAAAGAAAAAAACGAGGATATACATATACAGCAGGGCAAAGAAGCCTTGTCTTAATTACTGTGGATAAAGCAAAGAAATCACTGCTATTTGCACTTCAAAAGCATGACATTTTCACAAAATTGGAAGGGCTATACACTGTGCAATATTGAGATTATCATTTGCAGAAAAAAAATCTATCAAAAGATCCAAGCTTCTAAACTTAACATGATTTTAACCGAATCATCAGTAATCTGCCATTCTGAGTCAGTTTGAATTATGTGGTAGACTATGAACATGGAAATGTTAGCTGCATTTATAAGATGTATTTTGATACTTACATTCTGTTGCCCCACATTTTTTCCTCTCTTAATATGTTTTCAAGGTTTAACTCCATTGACACATTCATACCAATCACATTATACAACTACAAACACATTAACAAGAAGAATCTGGAAGGAAAAAACCCTACTCCCTTCTTTCTCCCTATCCTTGGTTTAGGTGGAAAGAGGAATTAATGCAGAGCCAGCTGAAAGTAGGACCTGCAGGATTCACATAGCAGGATCTCAGCTCCTGGTCACTTCAGGGCTTTAGTGCTTTTCCACAGCTCTTCTGCTCCCCCACTTTCTTTTGACTTGAGCCACTGCAATCTCAGAAAAAGTCAGTGCAGTTTGTGACATAGACAAGTCCTGATGAAAGTGGAAGGAGGAAGGAGAAATTATGTTTGACATAAGACTGGCATCATCTCTTTTTTCCCCCTCTTGTGGTCTAAACAAGTTTGAAATTCTGTGACTGAGGCACTAATGATATGAGTTCAAAAAACTGAGTTCTTCTAACAATTCACAAAATGTAAATAAAGTCTCTGCTGGGTGCATTAAAAAATCAATCAGACCAGCTACTGAACAGCATGCATCAACTTTTAGGTCACAGTAAGACAAGGTAGGCCCCTTATGATGCTGACATAATAACACATCAGTAATTTTTAAGCAAGAATGACAAGATGCATAAAGCCATGCATCACATCCAAGCAGTGTTAAATGCTTCATGCCATCAACAGTGCCACTGCTGTTTTCTTCAGAAAAACTCAAAGATGCTGAGCACTCAGGATGATACAAGCTTCAGGCCTTTGAGAAAGAGAATGCTGTCTTACTCAGTGCAAAGGCATAATGGACATGAAATTGGCTGTCCATTTTAGAAAACTACTTTAAATAAACTTTTGTGAATAATGGTCAAAACCCAGAATAATGTTCTTCATAGTTACAGAAAACCAACGTAGAATTATTAGCTCAAAAATAAGGATTAATAAAATAAGGGACATTTTATTTTTTATTCCAGATAGTCATATGTCACAGAAGCAACAGAGATTTGAAACATGTATTGGGTGACTCTACTGTTTGTTCAGCAGTTCTACATAACCCTGAGCAACAGCAGGAAAAAATAGGTTAATGAAACCTCATTTGATAAGTGTGAGATTTACCCAGGTTCCTGCTTGGAAAACCAAACACATGACTATGTCCACCTTTTTGATGACCTCACAACAAAAGGAGCTACCCTTCCCAGCTTGCAGACTGGCAAGAGGCACCCAGAATCTTCATTCTCCACTCAGTGAGTCTTTTTTACAATGGGAACAGCCCAGATGTGCTTGAAGAGGCGCTGTTAGTCCTCATTATTTTGCTCTTCTGAATGCACAGGTCAAGAGCATTTGCTACGATGACAGTTGAAATTATTCACTAAGCCAATGGAAGCCTTTCCATTGATTTCTAATGATGATGGATTGATTGATTAGCCTGTTTAACTCTAGATTGTCACCTGAACAGTGGCAGCTGTTACATTGACCGTGTAGACATAAAACACACCAATAGTTCGGTTTACACTGAAAATGTTTTGTTGCATTGACAGTATTGAGTTTGCATGTTGAAGAACCTATTGGTATTCGCTTCAACAGTGCATTTTTACCTATTAACTTGCAATGAAAATTAAAAACTGGTTCTCTTCATAGGCAGAGAGGGCTGCCTCTGGGCAGGTTTCAATAGACAGGCTTGCTGGGAGGAATAAAGAGGATATAGTTTTCTGCTTTTTTATGCTGAAGCCATCATTCATGTTTGTGTATGAGTGGTGATATGATATTGACTTCACAGTGGCAGTTGCAACTCTAAGTTTATATAAGAACTGCCATTATCAAAAAGATAAAATGTGGTATACCTGTAGATGTGTGGTACGCACAGCTCTAAGCTTAGGCGCTAATTCTGGTTGTTACAGCTCCATCCTCTGTCTCTGCCTCCAAAGTGCTGGGGCATTGCCATCTCTGCAGATCCTTCACTCCAGCTGGCAGACAGAAAAGACCAGTGCCAGAGCAAAGCTGCTGGACAGAAGTTGTGCACCCAGAAAACTGGGATCTTAGCTCCAAGTCACTGCCTACATCAGTGGTGAATATTACCATCAGTGGGGAACTGGAAGGAACAGTGAAAACTAAAATGTTTTCATTCACAGCTCTTTCTCTGCCCCCCCACCACCACCCCCCAAAAAAGCCTAATTCATTATTTCTGTCTGTAGGACTGAACAGTGTGCAGTAACTACGATTAGTATTTTTTTTTGTATCAGTATTTTGAATCATGTAAGTGGTGTTTTCCACCACTATATGAATCCCTTAAAGGGAGATATTACTATCATTTAATCCTGATGAACTTTGGTGTTTATGATGGAAAAAAAACCCAAAGCACAGGACTGAAAGGGGTCATTGGTCATCAGTGTATTTTGAAAGTAATTTAACAGCTAAGCCAGAAGACTCTTCATGAGGAAATTATCTCCTCTGAATCCCCACACAAAACACAGTTATCGATTTGAATGAATGATCAGTTTTTTCAGCAAGCTTTCAGTTTAGTCAGTATACAGGTCATTTAACATCACAGTCAGTCTTAAAAGACAAAGTATGAAATTAATTCTTTGGATACAAAGTACCCACTGAATTTTCAGAACATGGGATTTCAGTGCGCTTCAGAAACACTGTCAGAAAATAAATGCCCTTAGTTTCTCTTTCAACTGGCTTTTTGTTATGCAAAACCAGTTTTCACCTAATTAAGTTGCTTTTTTAAAGTTTCTAATTCATTAAACTGCTAAGTCCTTGAGCCACAAGAATGTTCCACACCTCCTTTTTCAGGCACTGCCCTCCTGTGTTACTTTTAAGTTATTTATAAATACAGCTCTCCTACAGCTTCTACCAGCAGGGCACCTTCACATGTTGGAATTTAATGAGGCTCAGGCACAAGTCATGAGTCCCTGAAGAAAAGTGTTACCTGATCTGCTTCATTTATTTCTACCAATAATCATACCATTACCTACAGCTTCTGTTTTTAATTAGTGGTATCTAATGATTAACACTGGCCAATTTGCATCCAATTATGTCCTCTGAAAAATTTGAAGTGGATGAAAAGGCTGAATGCAATTAATCATTCTGCAATGTGAATTTGCTTAAATATCAAGGATGAATGTGTTGTACTTTCCTAAATAAGTTTTTATTGAAAACATACACTGGCTGATTATGAAGCAATAGCATGACACTTCCCATGACAGTATGAAATCTGGATTTTAAACTCTACAGAATTACCAAACACATTCACACATACCCTTTTAATAACAACAAAAAATGATGTGGCCAATATCTAATTACACTCTGGATTCAGGTATTGTCAAAACAATTAAATGCAATAAGCAAGGTAACATTTTATAACAAATAGAAAGATCTTAGCTTTGTCTGAGAAAAAATCTGAGTTTAGTATGTAATCTTTAGAATCTAATTACCACTAATTTTCTTCCATTTTTAAGAAGTTTGACTTTAGGAAATAGTCTGTTCCAGCACCAAGGCAAACATTCAGTACTACTTAGCTATGGAATATTTTGAACCACCTGTAACATCTTTAAGAAATCTTACAAATCATAGGAAACATTTATTTTTAAAAAAAAATCACCAAAAATACTCATCTGGAAACAGAGCACCACCACAACATAGCATAAAACCAATTTATCTGGTATCTTCAGGTTTCTCCTATTTTCTGAGACCAAACTTGATCAGTCAATTTCACAGACGATGACAACAAAGAGCTTTTCATGAAGAGTTCTCCCTCTTCTATCTGAAAAACTCTGAAGAAACCTCACATAAATACAGAATTTTTTTTTCATCTACGATGGTGAAATTATTTTGTCCCTAGGATACCTGTGAGATAAAATAACCTGACAATCCTTTCAAAGGTTAGTACTTGTGGAGCAACTTTAAAGGATATAACCCTCTAAGAATAAACTTACAAAACAAGATTTATTACATTACATATCATCATCACAAATCTTTCATTTAAAGCACCATTCCTTCAAGATACTGTTTTAATGTTTAAAATATAGTAAAGTTGATAGAAACCTTTTGGAAGAAGATAATCAGGAAAATTGAGTTTAAGACAAGTGAAGATCCTAAATGATATTCAATACATCTTTTCTGACCTTCAGCATATATAAAGCCAATCCCCTGACCAGCACCACTTTATTTTTGCCCAAGAAAAACTGAAATAGTAGGCATCCAAATAAAGTATCAATTTCAGTGGTACACAGACTAAAGTTTCTACCTGCATTCCCCACCTTTTTCATATCTCCTCTGTTGTTCTTCCTCTGCTTCAAACGTTTTTTCCAGTTCTTAGCTTTTTTTGGTCAGGCTTTTTATGTTGCTCTTCATATAACCTGAGGCATTACTTTCTTCCTTTTATTACTGTGCTCTTCCATCCCATGTTCTGTTTAGGACACAGACCCATTTTTAATCTATCAATGTTTTGCACTTTAGGAAGATGAACAAAAGTTACAGAGGAGAAAGATTATACCGCAGATTATAAATGCTTGGGGTTTGATTTAAGCCTGGAAGAACTGTTAGATTTCATTTTGCAAAAAATGTTTTTCTTTAAAATGTTAAGTTCTTTTAACTAAGTTCTCGTATTCATTATGCCAGACATTCCACAAATAATTTGGTTTCAATGTGTATGGTGTTTGTCATCTGTAACCCCAGCCAGCAGCCAAGCCCCACACAGCCACTCACTCACTCTCCAAAAACATGATCAGGGAGAGAACTGGAAGGGTAAAAGCCAGAGAACTCATGGACTGAGATAAAAACAGTTTAATATGGAAATCAAAAGCTGAGCACACAAGCAAAGCCAAACAAAGAATGAATTCACTGCTTCCCATGGAAGGGCAATACTCAGCCATCTCAAGGAGAGCAGGCCTCCATCACAGGTAATGGTCACTTGGGAAGACAAACACCATCACTCCAAATGTATGCCCTCTTCCTCCTTCTTCCCCATGATATCACGTGGTCTGGAATATCCCTTTGGTCAGTTTGGGTCACCTGTCCTGGCTGTGTCCCCTCCCAGCCTCCCATGCACCCCCAGTCTCCTCCCCAGCCTGGCAGTATGAGAAGCAGAAAAGGCCTCGGCTCTGTACAACCCCTGCTCAGCAATAACAAAAACATCTCCACACTATCAGCCCTGTGTTCAGCACAAATCCAAAACACACCAGCCACTGGGAAGAAAATTAACTCCACCCCAGCCAAAACCATCACACATCTCTGCTTCCACTCCAGGCAAAATCATCAAAAACAGCTGCAAGATGCTATTTTAAAAAGTATGGCTTACTGGGACAAGTGGTTTAGTTTTGAACACCAGATTAATTTACAGAAGCTGTACTGAAAAACATTGCAACAATACTTCAATTCTCACCATCTGCAAGGAGCCCAAAAGGTTAGAAATAAGATCTAAAGAATATACTGCACACATTTTCCCCCCACAAGGATCATCAACTTCCAATTATGGAGGATTCATTATTGTAGAGTGCTGGGTTACACTTCATGAAGTAACCTACAGTGACCACCAGCAGACCTACAGCTTCAGACCCAACAGACTATCAGGTTTTTTAGCAGGAAAATTTTTATGCTTTCTCCCTAAAGTTGTATAAATTCATAGTGTCCTAAATACTGTAATACTACCACTAAAAAATCTGAAACACACCCCCCCTCCTCACACCTCTGTGCACGGAGATAATGATTTCTTGATTAAGTCAATGGCTCCATGCTTGTCTAACCCAACCGACTAACACTCACTGAGGCTCTTTTTGAGGTCCAGTCACCTAGCTAAAGTTGAATATGTTAAGTCATTTAATTTCCCTATTCACCACCACTTAGGAAAATAAGTAAATTCATGCATTTCATGAGGAAAGGTAGTCAGTATTGCAGTGCAGTGGCAAAATCTGTGACAAATTAATGAAATTTAAAGATGGCTAGCAAAATATGTACTATAAGGGAATAAGTGTCACCAACCTCAGAAAAAGAAATAATGCTCTATGCCATAGGAATGAACTGCAGTTTTGCATTAAACTTATTTCAGCAAGAATCAAGACAAAATCTTGCTTAATTCTGTGATTTTTTCAAAGCATCTCCTTCTTTGAACACCACTGCAATGGTATGCCTGGTGGCTTTTGAGAGCAGTTCAAGTTTCTTGGAACTTGTAACATAAGTGGGGAAAACAGCCCTAATATGTGTATTTTATTATTAGCATTATAGTTTACATACTACTGAGTGTACACTACCTGCAGTCTTTGATTTGCATGCATATTTAGTCCAGTGATTAGTTTTGACTACGTTGGGATAAAAATGAGCACAAAGTGTGAGAAGATCCTCACTCTTAGACAGAAGTGAAAGACCCAAAGATTGAAAGGGTAACTTCAAATACTATCACAAAGTATTGGTCTAAGGCACCTGATACTTACCTTCCTGCATTCCTCATAAGTGGCCATTTGAAGAACTCCTTTTCCAATTCTGTTCTGCATTTCAGCTGTCTCACAAACACAGTCTTGTTAGCACTGTTGATATAACCAGTCTGGTCTCATTTGAAAGACTTATCTTTCTTCTTACACTCCACCTACTATATATACTCTCTCATTTCTGATAACTACACTGAGTTTCCTGCCTGCCATTTGAGTGCAAGGATCTTTGACATCCCTGACCCACTCCCTCAGGCACCCAGAATATGACCATATTTGGTATGTATCTAAAACTCACATTTTTACTGTCAAAATTTTCTGTATACACTTGTACCTCTCTTTTAACTCATCTCCACAGAATTCAAAGGAATAGCAGTTTCCACAGTGCATTTTCCCCGTCCCAGTTGTTTTAAGTGCCACTCCACTTGCATTCACACCATTGCTCCCCTTTTCCAGCCATATAAATTTCAAAAGTTGTTCTCTTGTATTCAAATCCTTTTCCTAATATTTTTTCTCCGCTAGTGCTCTGTCCACTGTTCCACTATGTTTAATGATGCCCATTCCTTACTTACCCATGTGGCCCCTAGCTCTTTTTCCACGCAGAAACAGCAGTTTCTTCTTTGCAACACGCCTTCATGCTTTTACCATGGCGATAACAAGTAGGCCATATAAGATGATACAGCTGAATCAATTACAGCACAGCAAAGAAGTGTTTTAATTTTTCCGGCCTTTTCTTTTTCATGTTACCTTTTGCCTTTTTCTGTGGCTGATGAATAGAGTGACGAAGGAATGAAGCGACAATTAATTCACTTGAATGGATGGGAACATTCTTCACGTCACTCTCTGATGCTTTTGCACATCCTTCCTCATCTTCCACCAATATCCCCACACCTGTTTCAAAATAGAGCTTTCTTAAACTCCTCAGATACTTATAACCTATAAAACACCCCAAGTGTGAGCACACAAACCAGCTACAAGAAGTTAAATTAAGACGTAATTTTACCATAATTTCTTGACAGAGCAAAGCCACGTATATTACTATGGTATCAGAAACATACAGATTTCTCTTAGCCTGTGACAGATTGCAAATGTGGCCATCCTCTCAACAATACCATTTGCAAAATAGTAATTGAAAATGATTTGAACCCGGTGAGAAGAGCTACCTCCTTTTCAAACTTTTCAAAATAAAAATTTTTGTTTGTAATGAAATTCTAGGTAAAAACACATACCAAATGAAATATCTGGATTGTTAGGATTATCTGCAAGAGAAGAGCAATTTAAATATTTAAGCATAATTTAATTAGTAAAAGGAAGCGTCTAATCAGTCTTACTCTAAAGACAAAGATCATGAATGCAACAATATCTGCAAGCCATTATTGCTGCATACATTACGAGGATTTCTAAACAACGGATGAGCCCAAAAAGTAACCAAACCACAAACACGGCAAAAACGGACACCGCGGCTCCCCGAGCAGCACCCGGCCCTCTGCCCCCTCCAGAGCCCGGCGCCGGCGGCTGCCGGTCGGGCCTCAGGGCTGTGCGGGCAGGGGAGGCCGGGGCCGGGCGCAGGGAGCGCCCGGCCGAGGGGCTTAGCCCGCGCCAACGCGTCCCTCCTGCCGCTCTCTCCAGCTGG